>JAJPUD010003864.1:161989-224280 GCA_023553655.1 Myrmecobius fasciatus
GGCAAAAACTGCTGGGAAAATTGAAAACTAGTGTGGAAGAAATTAAGGCTGGACCCACACCTAACACCGCACACCAACATAAGATCTAAATGGGTTCATGATCTAGATATAAAGAGTGATATTATAACCAAATTAGAGGAACATAGGATAGTTTACCTCTCAGACCTGTGGAGATGGAATAAATTTATGTCCAAAGAAGATCTGGAACTCTTAATTGAACACCAGATAGATAATTTTGATTATATTAAGTTAAAAAGTTTCCGTACAAACAAAACTAATGCAGACATTAGGAGGGAAGCATCATTTAAGAGTTCTGATAAAGGTCTCATCTCTAAGATATATAGAGAATTGTCTCATATTTATAAGAATTCAAGCCATTCTCCAATTGATAAATGGTCAAAGGATATGAACAGACAATTTTCAGATGATGAAATCAAAACTATTTGTAGTCATATGAAAAGGTGCTCCAAATCACTGTTGATCAGAGAAATGCAAATTAAGACAACTCTGAGGTACCACTACACACCTGTCAGATTGACAGGAAAAGATAAAGATGAATGTTGGAGGGGATGTGGGGAGACTGGGACACTGATGCATTGTTGGTGGAACTGTGAACGGATCCAACCATTCTGGAGAGCAATTTGGAGCTATGCTCAAAAAGTTATCAAACTGTGCATACCCTTTGATCCAGCAGTGTTTCTATTGGGCTTATATTCCAAAGAAATCATAAAAGAAGAAAAGGGCCCCATATGTGCAAGAATGTTTGTGGCAGCTCTTTTTGTAGTGGTTAGAGACTAGAAACTGAATGGATGCCTATCAATTGGAGAGTGATTGAATAAATTATGGTATATGAATGTTATGGAATATTATTGCTCTGTAAGAAACGACCAGCAAGACGATTTCAGAGAGGCCTGGAAAGACTTCCATGAACTGATGCTCAGTGAAGTGAGCAGAACCAGGAGAACATTATACACGGCAACAACAATACTATATGAGGATCAGTTCTAATGGACATGACTCTCCAACAATGAAATGCTTCAAACCAGTTCCAATTGTTCAGTGAAGAGAGCCATATGCACTCAGAGAGAGGAATGTTAAATGTGGACCACAACATAACATTTTCATGTTCTCTATTGAGGTTTGCTTGCATTGTATTTCCTTTATCGGATTATTCTTTCTTGTAGATACAATTTCTCCTGCACAACAAATGATGTGTGGCAATAACTATACATATATTTGATTTCTTAAGTATTCTAACATAATTATCATGTAGTGGATATCCTGCCATCTAGGGGAGGTGTGGGGAGTAGGGGGGAAAAATTTGTAACAGAAAGCTTTGTAAGGGTTAATGTTTAGGAATTACCCATACATATGTTTTGCAAATAAAAAAGTATTAATAAATAAATAAATAAGAGAATTAACTCAAATATATAAGAATTCAAGCCATTCTCCAATTGATAAATGGTCAAAAGATATTAACAGACAATTTTCAGATGAAGAAATTGAAACTATTTCTAGTCACATGAAAAGGTACTCCAAATCACTATTGATCAGAGAAATGCAAATTAAGACAACTCTGAGATACCACTACACACCTGTCAGATTGGCTAAAATGACAGCAAGTGATAATGATAAATGTTGGAGGTGATGTGGGAAAACTGGGACACTGATACATTATTGGTGGAAATGTGAACAGATCCAACCATTCTGGAGAGCAATCTGGAACTATGTTCTTTTGTAGCACTTGTTTTTAACTGATGAAAGAATTTTTGCTTTTAACCTATTTCTGGATTTCCAATGGTGTTATGGAGAAGAACTCCAGATACAGGTGATGCTACTGAATTTTTCTAAAAAGATTTAACTGCCAATTCTTGACTATAAAATTTAGACTCGCTTGCTTAATATCATGATAAAGAAAATTCCACAAATTTTCTAGCCTTCTATTACAAATCATCCAAAAATTTGAAAAACGTTATTGAAAAACTTTACAGCCTAATTAGAATGTTAAAACAGTGATTCCATAAGAAACAGAACAGGAACTTATACTTCTACAGTTTAAAAAGACAATAATGTTCAAGACAATAGCATTCACATATATTTCTCAGAGAATTTATATCACCTTTTATAATATTTTTTTCCACATTTGCAGAAACATTTTTGTCCTAAATGAAGTTTTTAAAATAATTTATTCATTTACCTGATTGAATTTGTTTACTGTATTTTTATTGGGGGAGTGGGGGAGGCACAGGCGCCCAGGGTCGAGGGGAAGAGAGGCGAGTATGATGAACTTACCATAAATGTGTCCAGTATAAATATGAGAGGTATCATAATCAAGTACTTGATCTGACATTACTACTTTAAAGTCATCAGTGAAAAGGGATGTATCTCTTTTCATTCGTAAGTTGAAATGTCTGCAAAGTGAGGGAAGAAAATTGAAATTAATAAGATTCCAATTTCAAACAGTATTAAAAACTAGCAAAATATGAACTGAATTATAGAAATCTACTCAAGTCTCTACACAAGCTATTCCTTATTCAAAAATAAAATTATAAAATATGACAAATTTTTACATGCTATAACTTAGCATTTGAATACAAGAACTTTCTGAATTACACACACCTCAATTGTGATTGTGCCCTACGCACAAACAAGCCTTGCTTCCCAAATTCACCCCAACACCATACTAGACCAAGTTATCCTAGGTATATCCTGACTAAGCCAAATGACCCAATTTCTCAACCTTACCAATTCTTTTCTTCCCCTTAATGTGTTAGGCAATATGACATATCCCTCACTCTTTCATTATTTACAGCCAAGTAGTCTAAAATTTAAACATGTATGTTCTTTAAATCTATCTTTCTTTCTCTGTGTCAAAGGATATGAACATAGACAACAGCAAACTATTAACAACCATGTGAAAGGAGGCTCCAAATCTCTAATAGGAAGAGAAATGTAAATCAAAACAATCCTGAGATTTCATCTTACACTGAAGCACATTAGCAGATGTGACAAAAAAATGGAAAAAGTAAATGTCAGGAATTGCAGAGGGATAGGTAAACTAATGGATTGCTGGCAGATGTGGGAAATGGCGTAATTCCAGAAAGTCATTTAAAATTAAAATGAAGCACCTATAATAACTCTTTGACCCAGCGAGTCTACTACCAACAATACCAAAAACAAACACTACCAATACTTAACAATAAGTAACTAACTCCCCCCCCCCAAAAAAATTAAGGCCTATAACTCAGTATTTTATAGCAACAGCAGCATTTTCTATTAGCTAAGATCTTGAGACAAAGCAAACACTTATCAATTTGAGAATGAAACAAGTATTCATGTGATTAGAGAACTATGACACACAAATGTAAAATGCCTATTACTGTGTTGTTTAAAAAAAAAAAAAAAAAAAAAAGACAGGGTAGCTAGGTGGCACAGTGGATAGAGCATCAGCCTTGAAGTCAGGAGGACCTGAGTTCAAATGTGACCTCAGACACCTAACCCTTCCTACTTAACCCCAATTGCCTCAGCCAAAAAAACAAAAAAAACAAAAAGACAAATATGAAGAATGAAGAGAAGTATAGCATGAACTGATTACAGTCAAGCAAGCATAGCCAGAAGCTATAACCGTAAAGACTTCTAACAATAGAAACAGAAAGTACAACCACCATAAAATAACTGAAGCTAAATGTTACAAAATATGAAGTTATCTCCAAAAAAAGATATTAGGGAGAAAAGTCAATAGATAGGGAAAATTGTACATGATTCAATTTCTTTTCAATGTATGATCAGTTCTGCTGAAATTTGTTCCTCTCTTTTTCCTTGTGACACTAACCCTCTCTTTAAACTCTTTCCTCTACATTAGTTTCTTCTATCAGTGAGCCAAACAAGAACTTTAACCCTGGTTGCTAATGATATACTTTATGGGACAAAATGAAAGTCATTAAGTTTAAAGTCAAATTAAATCTAATGAACCATCTAATGATCAAAACAACCTGGAGAAAAAAAATTAGTTTTTAACAAGTACTTGTTTATATGAGAGAAACTAGATTAGGTACTAGGGCTACAAAAGTACAACTACGACTATATTTGTTCTCAACTGGCATTTTAAAGGTACAACGCAGCTCACCTCAGCTCAGCCCAACCCAGCCCAGTTCAGGTAAAGACAAAGTAAATATTTTAGGATTTTTTTGGATAAGGCATACGATTTCCTTGATATAAGGAATTTTTCTACTCATACATAAAAGAACTTCTTCAACTACAAAAGGTTTTAGAGAACTGCCATGGGACACTGAAAGATAAAATAACTTACCAAGGATCACAATATTCCCATTTGTGTCACAGATGTGACTTCAACCCATTTCTTTTCTAATTCTTAGCCAGATCTCTTGACCACATTATGCTACAGTTGACAAAACATATACAAAACATGCACAGGGTTGATTTAGAGGAGAGCAGCTGCAGAGAATGAGAAAAGTAAATAGAAAATGAGCTGGACTTTGATGGAAATTTAGGGATTTTAAGTGAGGATACTAGAAGTGAAGAAGTGTACCTCACTAATTTATTTGCAAATGTGAATAGAGAACACTACACATCCTGTCAAACATGAATAGTATGTTGGTTTCCTAAATTACTTCCCTTTTTTCCTGTATTCTTTCTTTAAATGAATGGAAGAAAGAAAACATTTATGAACTATTTACTATGGGCCAGTGCTTTACAAATATTTTTTCATTTGATCTTTAAAGCAACCCTAAAAGCAGGCCTGGTATTATTATCTTTATTTTACAAGTGAGGCAGAGGCTAAATGATTTGCCCACAGTCACAAAAACCTAAGGAAGGATCTGAACTCAAGATTTTCCAGATACCATGCACTGCTGCTTTATCACTGAAGCATCTAGCCGGCTCTTAGCAGGATGGTTCGCAGGATACGGGAAGAGAGAAAACAAACAAAGACAACATAAAATTTAAGGACAACAACAAAAAATAAAATAAAATAAAAAGAAACTTTTAGGTAAAACTGTTTTGAATTGCTTAAGTCTTTAGTAAAAGATAAAAATAAACTTCAAAATTAACCTCTAAAAGATACATACACCTGTTACCAACAAAGTCTAGCAGTAAGAGATACAAAGAGATTCCATTTAAAATAACTGTTGATAATATAAAATATCTGGGAATCTACCTGCCAAGGCAAAGTCAGGAACTCTATAAACACAACAACAAAATACTTTCCATACAAATAAGATCAGATCTAAAGAAGTGGAAAAATATCAAGTGCTCTTGGATAGGCCAAGGGAATATAATAGAAATGACAATGTTACCTAAATTAATCTACTTATTTAGTGCCATACTAATCAAAATCCCAAGAAATTATATTACATATCTAGAAAAAATAATAACTAAGTTTATCTGGAAGAACAAAAGGTCAAGAATTTCAAGGGAATTAATGAAAAAATTCAAATGAAGGTAGCCTAGCTGTATCAGATCTAAAACTATATTATAAAACAGCAGTCATCAAAATTAATTTGGTATTTGCTGGCTAACAAACAGACTAGTAGATCAGTGAAATTGGTTAGGTTCACAGGATAAAATAGTCAATGACTATAATAATCTAGGGTTTGACAAACCCAAAGACTCCAGCTTTTGGGATAAAAGTATGGCAGAAACTAGGCACTGACCCATACCTAACACCATATACCAAGATACGGTCAAAATGGGTTCATGATTTAGACATAAAGACTGGAAAAACATTTTTACATTCAAGGGTTCTCATAAAGGCCTCATTTCTAAAATATAGAGATTGTCTGACTCAAATTTATAAGAATTCAAGCCATTTTTCACTGATAAATGGTCAAAGGATATGAGCAATTTTCAGATGAAGAAATTGAAACCATTTCTATTCAAATGAAAAGGTGCTCTAAATCACTATTGACCAGAGAAATGCAAATTAAGACAACACTGAAATACATATCTCTCAGACTGGCTAAGTTTACAAAAAAAGATAATGACGAATGTTGGAGGGGATATGGGAAAACTGGGACACTGATACATTATTGGTGGAACTGTGAACGGATGCAACCATTCTGGAGAGCAATTTGGAACTATGCTCAAAAAGTTATCAAACTATGCATACCCTTTGACCCAGCAGTGTTTCTATTGGTCCTATATCCCAAAGAGATCTTAAAGGAGGGAAAGGGACCCACATGTGAAAAATGTTTGTGGCAGCCCTTTTTGTAGTGGCTAGAAACTGAAACTGAATGGATGCCCATCAATTGGAGAGTGGCTGAATAAATTATGGTATGTGAATGTTATGGAATATTATTGTTCTGTAAGAAACGACCAGCAGGATGATTTCAGAGAGGCCTGGAGAGACTTACATGAACTGATGCTGAGTGAGCAGAACTAGGAGATCATTATAACACAGCAACAACAAGATTATGATAATCAATTCTGATGAACGTGACTCTTTTCAACAATAAGATCATTCAGATCAGTTCCAATGACGATGTGATGAAGAGAGGCATTTATACTCAGAGAGAGGACTGTGGGAACTGAATGTGTTCACAACATAGCATTTTCACTCTTTTTGTTGTTTGTTTGCATTTTATTTTCTTTCATTTTTTTCCAGTCCTATTTGATAATTGTATAAATATGTATGCCTATGTTGGATTTAATACATATTTCTACTATGTTCAACATATATTGGACTACTTTCTATCTAAGGAAGAGAGTGGGAGAAAGGAGGGAAAAACTGGAACACAAGGTTTTGCAAGGGTTAATGCTAAAGAATTATCCATGCATATGTTTAGAAAAAGAAAATGAATTTAAAAAAAAAAGACCTTTTCACTATTAAGGCTTATAAAGCAGAATAAACTCTATTTGTTCTAATTCATTCAATGAATCAGTATATATTAAGGCAAGTTACTACAATGGAAGACACTGCAATGTGCTAGAGAGTTTAAAATAATAACAGCTAAAATTTATATAATCCTTAAAGATTGGAAACAATCTTTTTTAAAAGATAAAAATGAAAGAGCCTTAGACCTCAGGAAGCTTACATCCTACTGTCCACTACATTTTATTCTCCACTAAATACAACACATTACAAATTAAGACAACTCTAAGGTATCTCTTCACACCTCTCAGATCGACTAAGATGACAAAAAAAAAATAATGATAAACATTGGAGGGGATGTGGGAAAACTGGGATACTAATACATATTGGGGGAATTGTGAATTGATCCAACCATTCTGGAGAGCAATTTGGAACTATGCCCAAAAGACTATCAAATTGTGCATACCTCATGATCCAGCAATTTCTATTGGGCTTATATCCAAAGCAAGCAAGCAAGCAAGAAATCATGAAAGAAAGCAAGAAATCATGAAAGCAAGAAAGAAAGCAAGAAATCATGAAAGCAAGAAAGAAATCAAGAAAAAGAAAATCATGAAAGAAAGAAAATCATTAAATCAAGCAAGCAAGCAAGCAAGAAAAGCAAGAAAGCAAGAAAGCAAGAAAGAAAGCAAGAAAGAAAGCAAGAAAGCAAGCAAGAAAGAAAGGGACCCACGTGTGTAAAAATGTTTGTGGCAGCCCTTTTTGCAATGGTTAAGGAACTGGAAACTGAGTTGATGCCCATAAGTTGGAGAATGGCTGAATAAGTTATGGTATATGAATGGAATATTATTGTTCTTTAAGAAAAAATCAGGATGATTTCAGAAAGTCCTAGAGAGACTTAGATGAATTGATGTTGGGTGAAATGAGTACAACGAAGAGAATATAGTACATAGACCTGGCTCTTTTCAACAATAAGGTGATTCAAGCCAATTCCAATAATCTTGTGATAGAGAGAGCCATCTGCATCCAGAGAAAAATACATAGTATTTTCATCTCTTATTTTTCTTGATGTTTGCTTATTTTTTCTCTCGTTTTTTTTCCCCTTTTTGATCTGATTTTTCTTGTGCAGCATGATAAATGTGGAAATATGTTTAGAAAAATTGAACATGTTTAACCTATATTGGATTGCTTGCTATCTAGGGAAGAGGGGAGGGACAAAAATTTAGAACACAAGATTTTGCAGATGTGAATGTTGAAAAATATCTGCGTTTATTTTGAAAAATAAAAAATTATTAGTATATTTTTTAAATTAACAATAAACAAATGAATGAATGAATAAATGAATAAAATGAATAAATGCAATGGAATGCATTTACTGCCCTAGGCCCTGACCTCAAGGAATATTACATTCTATATCTAATAGCTGCAAATCAGATTCATTTAAATTATGCTTTATATTATTAAAATTGACTATCTGAAATAAAAAAGAAACTGAGGACAAAGTTAGTGAGTCACCTATGATTTAATCTACAAAGCTAGCATTTGTATATCAAACCAGGTCACTTGATCCCTTAGAAGACAGAGAGGAGTAATTTAAAGAAATGGTTTTTATAACCAAAAAAAAGAATAATTAGAGAAATGACAAATTTGTTTCAAACATAATTCAATTGCACAAGCCACATCACCTGACTAGGCCAGGCATCCTTTCCTCCAGGTGATACCTCAATCTCTCTGCCAGAAAGAGAAACCTAGCTTTTTAAAAGGATAATCCTATCAGTATTTTATTATGTCATAATCTAAATTATTTGCTACTAAATGATATCAACCTATCTATTTACTAAAAGTATAGAAATACTTAAAAGACTATGTTAGTTTGGCTAGCTATACTGTTAAAGCTAGCTCTTCCTAAAAAAGAGAGCATAATCCTATAAACAAACTTAAAATAACGCCAAAAAAATGGGCAGGTGGTAGTGCAGTGGATAGAGTGGTATGCCTGGAGTGAGAAGACATCTTTTTCAGTTCAAAAATCTAGCTATGGAATTTGGAGCTATGCTCAAAAAGTTGTCAAACTGTGCATACCCTTTGACCCAGCAGTGTTTCTACTGGGCCTATATCCCAAAGAGATCTTAGAGGAGGGAAAGGGCCCCACATGTGCAAGAATGTTTGTGGCAGCCCTTTTTGTAGTGGCTACAAACTGGAAACTGAATGGATGCCCATCAATTGGAGAGTGGCTGAATAAATTATGGTATGTGAATGTTATGGAATATTATTGCTCTGTAAGAAACGACCAGCAGGATGATTTCAGAGAGGCCTGGAGGGACTTGCATGAACTGATGCTGAGTGAAACGAGCAGAACCAGGAGATCATCATACACAGCAACAACAGTATTACATGATGATCAATTCTGATGGACATGGCTCTCTGCAACAAATTGTCTCAAACCAGTTCCAATTGTTCACTGAAGAAAACCATATACACCCAGAGAGAGGGATATGAAATATGGACCACAACATAACATTTTCATGATCTCTATTGACATTTGCTTGCATTGTGTTGCCTTTCTCTGATTCTTTTTTTTTTTTTTTGTAGATAGGATATTTTTTTTGCATAAATTCTCAAGAATTTCAACATTATTAACATGTAGTGGACTTCCTGCCATCTAGGGGAGGGGAGGGGACTGGGGGTAAAATTTGTAATGGAAAGCTTTGTAAAGATCAATGCTGGGGAACTACCCATACATGTTATACAAATAAAAAAGCTTTAATAAATCAAAAAAAAAAAAATCTAGCTATGGGACCTTGGGAAAGTCACTTAAACCTGTTTGACTTAGTTTCTTCATCTGTAAAATGAGCTGGAGCAGGAAATAGCAAACCATTCCAGTATCATTATGGAGAAATCCCAAATAGTCAGACACAACTGAAACAATTGAACAACAACATGCTTTATGTATTTACCTGTAAATATATAAATAAGAACTAATGAAATTTCCTCTATATTTTTAACATAAAAACCTATAATACTGTTCTAATGGGGAAAAAAATTACCATTTATTCTAAATCTAGCTATGTGTTGCTAAGGAATACTGAATGTAAGAAGGGACATAATCATTAAAAATTTGACAATTACCTAATTCATGCTCTAATTTCATAGTTTAAAAAAAAAATGAAATACAGGAAGTTCTGAAGCTAAGCCCATAAGGCAGTTAAATACTGTTGAAGCAATTTAATACTTAAATGGATCACAATCTAGCCATATTCTCCTCCAAATTATTTTCTACCTCTCTTTAATATGAACACTCTTACCCAAGCACACTGTTTTCCCTCACTGTTCTTCAAGTATGCCTTTTTTTGTCCATCTGATTGGAAAGCTTATAATCATGTCATGCTTCCTTAACCTTCTTCTCCAAGAGTTAATAAATATTCACTTATTACCTAAAAGTCTTATTTATAAATAGATTACATATTATCTTTTCATAGGCTTGATAATGCATTGCCATTATTATCTTATAATGCCCATCTTCTTAATTATAATATAAATTATTTGAAGGACTAAGATTATGTCTTAAACTTTTTGACAAACTTTAGGTTGGTACAATTATGGTATAGTCTTGTGTGGGAACAGATCACAATCTAGGAATTAGAAGAGTTAAGACCTAAAGAGTGGTTTCTCAGGCAACAAAAGTTAAGTGACTTGTTCACTGTCATGTACTACTAAATATTTAAAGGGCAGAATTTGTACCTAACTCTTTCTGTGTTCAAGTTACAGGCTCTTATCATTATATTTGGCTGCCTCTGCAATGATCCATTTAATATTGAGTAAATATTTGCTGAATAAGTGAACCAACAAGGTAATAACAAGGATATTCAATCAATAATTGCTAATTAAACTAAGTTTTCTTTGTGGTTATGCCAAATATTACAAGTAGCATGACAGGCTGAAATGAAAATTAGAAAGCTAAAGGAAAAAGATATGAACTCAAGTTTTAGTATATGAAAAATTTGACAATGCAGAATAACAAAACCTAATAATTGTAAATGTTAATCTGTACAAACACTTCATTTTACAGATGAAAAAGCTAATACCTGTGGAAGCAATCTTTTAAAATTGGTATACCTGGGCAATAGGGCATGGTGAAGAATTCAAAGAAATCCAAAATTAGTGAATCCCAGTAGGAAATGAGATGTCTCTCCTGTCTCTCCTCTTTAGATGGACACTGGGGAGTGTATCCAGTTCCATTTTCCAATCAGAGGGGCACAGGATATCAATGAGGTATGAGTACCAAGGCAGATTAAATCTTGCAAGATGATAAGATTTCCCAAAGATGAGTTTACTGGAAAGCATGGTAAAGAAGCCAAAGAAGTCCAAAATGAGTGCAGCCAGTTATGGAAATTAAGTGTCTGGAGTAGCTTCCTTTTCATGTCTGCCTCTGTGCTGTCCATCCTGTCTTGTCTGGGTCTCTAGTAGTGCCCTTGCACATGTCTGCAACTTCTTCCTCTCAGTTTTGGTCAGCTGATGGTTTCAGTTGTACTTGGACCTCCTCTCTCTTTTTTCTGTCCCCACCCCAGCAATGGTCTCTTTCTAGCCTTTCTCCTTCCCTCCTCTACAACCAGGCAAATTTGCATTATGTAAAAAATGTTTTACAAAGTAATCTTCAAAATGGTTCATTTACATAAAGTGAGAAACATCTACACTTAAAAATCCTTCTCTACCTTATACAATAGGGTCATGGTTAAGAAAAAATGATGGGCAATTTAAAACAAAACTATTCCTTAAATCCCTTAATACCACACACTAAATAGGTTAAATTTAACAAAAGGTTTTCTAGGGGAAAAAGTTTAAGAAAAATGTCAATAGGAAGATAGATAGGAAGATAGAAGTATGATTCTAGGCAAAATGTAAAATAAGTAGGTAAGCATGAGACCTCCCTTTGTGCCCCAGCTCTTTATCATTAATTGCTTATAATATATCAGCTAAAACTGAATAGATCCACTTCTGTATCTTGAATGAAATCTAGTTTTCCCCAATTAATGTTTTCTCCTGATCCCCACAAAAAAAGACACCACTCAATTTACCCAATTCATCCAATGAAGTATAAAAGATGGGAAATTCCACCTCAATATAATCACTGTTCCAGCATCTCAATAATTTCTCCCTTTTCTGAAGTACATACTACTAGTTTATCCAACTGCTTTTACATTTTCAGTCTTCTAAACTCCAAGAACAGTGTCCCACCTTCCTCAAGGACTTTGGCATTTTATTTACACATCTCTCCACTTCCATCCAATGACATCATAATAAGCGATTTCAACATCCATGTTTTATGTCAATACTCTGGATTTCATACTTCTTTGAAAAACTCAACTTTGACCTTTATCTCAATTCTATTTCAGCTACTCAGAATGAATCAACAAATAAAACATTTTATTAAACACTAAAATTCAAAGTGAAGATCAAATGAGTTAATAAATGTAAAGCACTTTCCAAACCTTAAAACACTGTATGATTACTCTTATTATGAACTAATCACTAAGAATAAAAAATAAAATCAAGAATCTTTGCAGCCCAAGAGTTTTCATTCTACTGAAGATATGAAACACATATACATAAGTAAATATAAAACACATGAAAAAAATACAAACTGAGAAGATAGAGAGGAGAGTAAGAATAGTAATTGGGATGAATTATTGCAGATACATTTAGTTTAGATTTAAATCTAGAAGTAATCTTAGAAGATATCTAGTCCAACTCTATCATTTTGCAGATGAAATTGAGACCCAAGGAAATTAACTGACTTGCCAAAGGTAGCACAAATATTTAGTGTCAGAGGCAAAAGACAAACCTCAAATCTTTCAATCCTAAAGCATGTGTTCCTTCAATTGTACCAAGCCTTTTTATCCTATGGAAAAGATTTCTTGAACTCTTCAAATGGCACATGAAGAAAATTAACCTTAAGAAGCTCCAAGAGGCAAAGGAGAGTAGAGAAAACATTTCAGGTCTGAGAAACAGCCTCTGTAAAGGTATAGTAACAAGAGATAAAAATATCATGCATGAAGAACAGCAGTCTGACTGGAATAGAGTACTGAATCAGCCAGAGATCTGGCTAAGGAGTGCCACTACTGGGTTTGTAATCCAAAGAGATCATAGAAAAGGGCCTACCTGTGCAAAAATCTTTGTGGAAGTCCTTTTTGTAGGTGGCAAGGAACTAGAAACTAAGTGGATACCCAGCAGTTGGGGAATAGCTGAATGAATAAGTTATGGTATATGAATGTAATGTAATATTATTATTCTATAAGAAATGATCAGCAGGCTGATTTCAGAAAGGTCTGTTAAGGCTTATACGAACTGATCTAAGTGAAATTAACAGAACCAAAACATTGTACACAGCAACAACACGTACATGATGATCAGCTTGATGGATGTGGTTCTTTTCAACAATAAGAAGTGTCATCGGCATTCAGAGAGAGAAAGGATTATGGAGACTAAATGTGGATCACACAACATAGTATTTTCACCTGTTGTTGGTTGGTTGTTTGCTTTTTTTTTTTTTTTTTTTCATTTCCCCACCTTTGATTTTTCTTTTTCGGCTCGTTAAATGTGGAATGTGTTTAGAACTGCACATGTTTAACCTACATTGGATTACTTGTTGTTTAGAGGAGGGAGGTGAGAAGAAGGGAAGGAGAAAAATTTGAAACACAAGGTTTTGGAAAAGTGAATTTATCTTTGCACATATTTTGAAAAAAAAAAGCTATTATTTTCTTAATTTTTTTTAAAGGGATAAGGATTCACTGTGCAAAAATGCTTGTAAGTAGCTCTTTTTGTGGTGAAAAGGAACTGGAAAATGAGTAGACTAATTGGGGAATAGCTGAATAAATTATGGTGTATGAATGTAATGAAATATTCCAGTTCTATAAGAAATGATGAGCTAGTTTATTTCAGAAAACCTGGAAAAACTTACATGAACTGATGCTGAGGGAAGTGAGCAGAACCAGGAGAACATTGTATACAATAACAGCAAGATTGTGATTATTAACTATGACAGACATCTCGTTCTCAACAGTAGAGTAATCCAAGACAATTCTAATACACTTGGGATGAAAAATGCCATCTGCATCCAGAAAAAGAACTAGAAAACGAATGAGGATCAACGCATATCATTTTCACCTCTTTTGATGTTTACATTTTTTTTAATCTTGCCATCTTTCCTTTTTGTTCTGATTATTCTTCACAACATGACTAACATGGAAAAATTTTTAAATGATTGAATATGTATAACCTATATTAGATTGCTTGCTATTTTGGGGAGAAGAAAGGGGAGGGAAGGAAATTTTTTTTTTTCCAAATTGAAAATCCTTCAGAAATAAATGTTGAAAACTATCTTTACATGTAATCGGAAAATAAACTACTATTGAAATTTTAAAAAGGAAGGAAAGGGAGGGAAGGAAAAAGGAGGAAACCAAGAAAAGAGGGAAAGAAAAGAAGGAAGAAAGGAAGAGAGAAGGAAAGGAAAGGAAGGAGGGTGGGAAGGAGGAAAGGGAAAGAAAGAGGGAAGAAAGAAGGAAGAAAACCTGGAGACTTTAATTTAAAGGCCAAGGGAGTTTGTATTTAAATCTTAAGAGGCAATCTATACAATGGATCTTCTTGAGTAGGGTTGTAACAGACCTAAACTTTGGAAGTATAAATAACTTCTCCAATTATTGTTTCCTATTTCAAAGTCAGGTGTTTCAATGAAACAGACCCTTGGGGACAAGATTATAAGAAAACAGAATCATAGATCTAAAACCTAAGGGACTTGGGAGGCCATCTAGTTCAATTCCCTCATATCATAACTGAGTAACATGATGCTCCAGACAGCTAAAATCTATGCTACCTTAAATAGAAAACAAGCACCAGAAGCCTCCTAAGGGATTTTTACTGTTTTATCTCAAATTCTTAGGATATAGTAAGCATTTCATAACTGTATTTTCATTCAGAAATAATTTGTTTTTAAAACATTGTTTCTAAGTACTCTGGATTTTATCACTAGATAAGTTTCCAACCCCAAGTCCTTGAACTCTGGGATTTTCTTGAGGACAAATACCTATTGCTTTCATCTATCTTATCTTACTCCCTTACTCCTAATAAAATCTATTTTTTCAGTCTGATTAAGACTTGATTTCAACTTAACTTGCCTTAATAATGCCTTAATGTTCAGCCTCAACTCTAGCCCATTCAACTATGTTCTAATATCATTAAGCATCCCTAAATTTTCTTTCCCTCTTGTTCAATCACCTATACTAGTCAAATCTCAGTATTAACACAATTCTAGTATCTTCCTTCCCTTTTGAGAAGTCATAGAACTGACTGATCATTACATGTGTATTATCCTCACAGCAATTGGGAAATCTTTATTATCTGTAGTTTACTCCCTATTATATCCTCCAAAGTAATTAATTCAAACCTTCTCTACTCCAGAATTTTCAATGCTACTTTCTCTCCCCACAATTCAACAATGCAAGTCATTAAGTATTTATCTAGCCACTCTGCCCAAGTGAGCTCCTTTTCTTATCAACATCTCAATGTTTCTCCCAATCTTTAACCATCTTGATATTCTGTCTCTGAAGAAGTATTTTTCCTTATTTTTAATTCCGGTACTCAAACTTCACTAGTACCTACTAAATCTCTCACTGGAAGACAAAACTGTATAACTCCATTTAAGGAGAAGACAGAGTCATGTACTTATTTTCTATCCAGCTACATTCACTATGATCTTCTTTCATTTCTCCACAGTGTCCTTGTACCCTAGTACCTTCCCCACCTCATCCCTCTCCCACTTTTCAGCTTTCCTTTCTTCATGCTGGCTTCCTGTACAATTGTAAGCTCTTCAATGGCATTTCCCCAGTTGATTAGCATAGGGCCTGGCACATGGTAGAAACTTAATAAATCCTCACTGACTATCAGCAATAATAACTTTTCCCTTACCTTCGTTCCCCATTTATATTCTCAATTCCAATTCTACCCACATCTTCCTCCAGGAACATTCTTCATCAATTATGCCCTCTCTCTTTTATCTTCTATCTCTCTGTTGACTGGCTCTCTTTTGCTATAACCATGCTTGAATCTCCATAATCTGATTTTTTGGGGGAAAGAAAAATTCCCATATTACTGTACTCATATCCTTCAGTATCAAACTCTACAATTCTTCTTGAAAACAGTCTTCATTCCACATCTTCATTTTCTCAACCAGACATTCACTTTATAACCCATTCTACTAAAACTATACTGGGCAAAGGAAGATAAATAGTAGACAAAATCAGTGACTTGTCATTCATCTCTAAACTTTCAGCTGCAATCAACACTTAATCACACATGACTTCTGGAGACTTGCATTTATATTAGTCTAATTCTACTCCCATTTCTCTCCCCTTTCCTCCCCCCCTTCTCCTTCTCTCTCCCCCTCTCTCCCTCACTAGCTGCCCTTCCTTCCATGTTTCCCCATCCAGGATTTAATTGTTAATCTTACTCATTTCTAAAGATTTTTTTTCTAAGGTAATTTCATCAAATATCATGGCTTTTGTTATCTCCTTTATACAGATGAATTTCAAATCTCTCTAGTCCTTCCCTCATGAGTCAAACATTTTGTTCAATTTATTCACTTTCTAGATAAGGAAACTGAGGCTCAGAGAAATAATTTGCCCATAAGTTACACAGAAATTAAGTAGCAGAAATGGTATGTTTCTGCCCTTAATTCATTAGCTTTCCAAACTGTCTATTTCTCAGTATGGTATAAAAGATCTTTCATGATATGGTTCCAACTTATTCTATCAGTTTTATGTCTGACCATCCCCCTTTAACTATCTTGTACTTATTCCTTATCAAATCAGGTTCAAACTTCTGAATTTTAATTGCCTTGATAATCTAGATTCATTCAAATTCTCCACACATATTTCTTACTACCTTCAAATATAAACCCTCTTATCTACTGAAGCAGATCTTGATATTCCTAATATTTCCAAAGATGCTATTATTAATCTCTCCCTACTTTTTGTTTATTCTATTTCCATTTCTTGAATTTTCTTCACCCCTCATTTATCAGTAAGCATAAATCCTAGCTTCCTTCAATACTTCCCTCAATAATTTCTTCAATATTCTGACTTTTTATATTCTTTTCATAGAATTTTCTAATTAATTCCTTCCTCAGAGGTCTTTTGTAGAAGCACTCAGTAGCTCACTAATTATTGTTTTCATAATACTAGTCTTCTTATTGCAGCTCAACACCTTCAAGGCTGGAATTTTATCTTACACAGGATATCCTGCACTTAAGAATGAGTCATATTCCAAAAGTTCATTTGAAAAGGAATTGTTTAGAAATCAAAACACATTTTCTCAAAGAAAAATTATTATAAATAGTGTTTAGCTGCCCAGTTTAGGTCACAGATGGCTAATTAATCAAAAATATAGCTTAAGTATGAAACAGGAAACTGAGAATCTGGTAACAACCATGCCAACTTACCATGATATTTTTTACTAAGTACAGAGAATGCACAAATATGTACAGACAGAAATGGGAACTGAAGACTGACTGTAGCTACATTCTGCTTAATTTTCTAGTGTCAGGACAGATATTACATGTTAAAAGTTTCAGTCTCATAAGATTCCAGGTCAATCTATGAAATTCAGGCAAGTGTCTCAATTTTCATTATCTGCTCTTCTCCCAAAAGGAGAGGGAAAAGAGAATTTCCTTGAATTCTTTGCCCAATCATAGCATCACAGGATCTCAAGCTGAAAGGGATCTTAGAGATCAAATTCAACCTTTATTTAAAAATAGTAAGAAAATAGGCTCAGAGGAATTAAATGACATGCCCAAGGTCACACAGGTGGCAATTATCAGAACTTGGGTCAGGCCTAAATAATAGAAATTCTTTCTCCTATGTCTAGGCTGCATTTAAATGAATGAATATATATAAACATTATTATTGACCAGAAACTAATCAACCTGACCAATTTTAAAGTTTACCTTTTAAAATCCTTCACACTCTCATTAGCCTCACTGGATATACATCTTCCTTCTGTATATTTGGATGCACAGCAAAATTGACTTTCTCCAAACATGATACTCCATCTACCATCATTGTGCCTTCTTGGCTGTCTCCCTCATATCTGGAACTCAACAACCCCTACTCATCTCTACCTCATAAAAATCCTGTCTTCCAAATACGAAAATAAGTTTAAAAGGACTGCACACATTTAACCTCTATCAGATTGCTTATTGTCATGGGAATGGGAAAGGTAAAGGTAAAAGAGGAAAAAAATTTGGAGCACAAAATCTTGGGGGGGGGGAGCAGGTTGCAAACTATATTTACATGTATTTGGAAAAATAAAATACTATTGAAAAATTTTTTTTTAAAGAAAACCTGTCTGCTCATACAACTCAAAGCACCACTTCCTAGATGAGCTCTTTGCTGATGTCTTTAGTTACTAGTGTTTTCCTACCCAAATATCATTAATTTATTTGTATTTTTTTCCTACTTCTTTGGAATAAAATTTAAGTCTATTTGTTGTTTCCCATTAGAATATATAAGTTCCTTAAGAACAGGGATTATTTAATTCATTGTGTTTATATTCCCAATACCCAGGCTATACCTGGTACTCTTTAGAAAAAATATATACTTACAATCAAAAAAGAAAAAATAAACAAAATATACATAAGGAAACTGAGGTTGAATAATATAACATATGAAAAGGTCAAAGAAAAAACAATAAAATATATTAAAGTAAATAACAACTATGAAACAACATACCTCTACCCCAATTAATTATCAAGATACATGAAAAATTGAAACACAAATCAAGGAAAACATAATGAATGAAGCAGTTGGTATTAATAGCTGTGTTATGCCAATATAATAAAAACATTACCTAAACTGATCTACAGATTTTATCAAGAAATTGTCAACAGATTACAAAAACTGTAGAAAACAACTAAAAAATTCATTTGACAGAATAAAAATGTCTAGTCTCAAGATAAATAAAATAGCAAAGAAGTTTTAATAACATCTAGTACTTACATAGCTCTTTTAAATTTTGCCAACTGTTACATTTGTTATGTCATTTAATCCTCAATAACTTTGGGAGGTAAATGCTATTATTTCAAAGATAAGGACAGTGAAACAAATAGCTTGCACAAGCTAGATTTTGACCTAGGTTTTCCTGATCCGA
The DNA here is from genome assembly GCA_023553655.1 of Myrmecobius fasciatus. Lineage (NCBI taxonomy): Eukaryota > Metazoa > Chordata > Mammalia > Dasyuromorphia > Myrmecobiidae > Myrmecobius > Myrmecobius fasciatus. The sequence continues at coordinate 181,011 of JAJPUD010003864.1, forward strand.
GGTCCAACACTCTATCCCTTGCACCACCTAGCTGCCTTCCTTAATTTCCTAGGAGTCTTCATGACTAGATCTCAAATTACCATATGAAGCAACAATCATAAAAATTATATGGCTTCACTTTTAAAATAGTAAAGTAAATCAGAAAACAGACTAGGTAAGTAGGATAGAAGTAGAACATAGCCTCATTTTCAAAAAATACAAGAACCCAAACTACAGAGTAAAAAGAAATGGGAGAGCTAGAAGAAAAATAATTTTACAAGAACTGCAAGGAGTTTTAAAGTGGCAGAAATTAGGCTTAGACTAGCACTGAACACAATATGTGAAAACAAATTTCAAATGGCTATAGAAACTAGTTTAAAAGATCACATAAGTGAATTAGGAGAACAGAAAGTGATACACACACATACACACAGAGCTTTTAAATATAATGAAAGTTATTGTATCATTAAAAAAAAAAAAACCAGAAGGAATTCTGAAAAACTTGGGAGCAATTATTTGTATTAAAATAGGAATGCCATTAAAGAAAACAATACTCAATAAATCAGAATTCAGAATACCATGATAAATATAAATTTGAGGGGACTATCATTGATGAAATATACTTCCCTCCTCTAAACATTTGATCATTGATGAAGAATGCTGTCAGTGAGTTAATGTGTCTATTGACTTTATCTAAGTTAACATTATTAACATAAGTTAACATTAAGTTAACATAGTTAGCTATGTTCCTTTGTTGCAAAAGAGGGTTCTTTGTAGGGTAGGAAGAGGGTAGAAATTGAATAGTGATGTAAAAAAACATAAATCAATAAAAGATTTTTTGAAAACATAAAAATGATCAACTTGAATCAAAATAAAGAGAAAAGACTACGCAAGAATCTGGAACATAAGAGTTACAGAAATTTTCAAGATGTGGATGAAATCATACAGATCAGTTTTTTAATGAAGATTAATCCAAAAATGGTACACAAAACAGATGATAAAGACAAGACTAAAGGCAAAGAAATCAATTAAGATGCTATTGCAATAACTCAGTCTTAAGATACAGTCTGATGCCTAGAGGTAATCAATCTAGCTAATAGGATGGACATTTCAAAGAAACGACAAGATATTTCAAACAACTGACTTGAGGGAGAAGAGAAAATGAGAATAAAGAATTCAAAAATAACTCCAAAATTTTATCCTGAAGTGATTGCAAAAATAATAGACAAATTAAATTTCATAAAATTCTGAATTTAAGGTAATCAGAAATGTAATGCAGATGGTACAAAACTGCATCACCCATTTAAAAAAAAAACAACAAAAACCTCAAGTTCCTCATCTGTAAAAGAAATTTAATAACTTGCCAAAGATACATTACAGTAGGGTCAGAAGTGGTATCTAGTAGGGTAGAAGTGATATCTTTTTGGTTCTTGCTTTTGTGGTATTTTATTTAAGTACCAATTCCATGAATATATAAATATAAGGCATATATAGATGGAAACTTATACATATACCTATACATATGAATACAGCTATAAAAAGATATTAAAAATTACATTAAATAAATTCCCTAGAAAAGCAAATTCTTTGATACACATTTAACTTCAGATATTCTGGATTCTTATTATGGTCCTTAACTAATATGATATGGACAACCCATTTATTAAAAAGGCAAAACTAAAAAATGCAATAGTCAAATTTTCAAATATTATCAATTTCTTCTCTAAGAAAAAAATATCAAGGGGCAAAATTTGGCTTTTACATTTTGGTTATGTAAAAATAAATTTCAAATAAAAAAATCATAAAAAGAAAGGTTTGATGAAAAATTACAAATAACAAGACAAGTACAATCCCAAAAAAGAAAAAAGAAAAATACTCCCTCAACTTCTCTGCAAAAAAGTGGTAGATTCAAAGGTGTGAAACAATGTGCTTATTTTCAGATGTTTTTTCAATGTAATGACAAGTTGGACTAATTTTTCTCTTCTAACTCCTTTTCTTTAAAAAAAAAAGTTTTTAGTTATATGAAAAAAGCTCTATGAAAAAGGGAAGAAATTTAGGTGAAGTGAAAGCAAAAAATATCAAAACAAATTTAATTTTTAAAAAAATCACTCACCTTCCATGTGCATGAAAATCCAGGCGTAAAAATTGGTCTTCATGTGAGACTGCTCTTTTGGCACGCTGGTGTTTTTGGTGTAAAGAATCCACATCATAAGACAATCCTTCATAATGTCTAATGTGTTTATTTAATGGATTTCCATATTGACCTGCAGACAGAGAAAAAACTAATCAAATACTTGAACATTTATAAAAATTCTCTAGTATTTCATTCATTTTCATATATATATATATATATATATACATGTATGTACACACATATACATATATGTACACACATAATATTCATACACATACATATATATTATAAAAAAGGGTAAAAAAGAGCAGAAGTCAGAATCTGGACAATATAAGAATTCTAAGCTATACAATTGGATCAGAAGACATGAACCAGTAGCTACTGGTATCACAATAGTGTTTGAAGACATTATGATAAGGAACACCCTCTCTCACATTCTCTAATGTTCTTTCATGTTCTCTCCATCTCCCTATATGCATACATGGGTGTATATAAATAGTCTCAATTGTTAAGGTAGAAATGCCAGTAAATACTTGTACAAGCTTAGGGACATCCATTACCCACTATTCTATTATCCCATCTATATAAAGCAGAAATTGGACTAAATAATATCCATGGTTGCTTCCATGTCTAAAATTCTGTAAAGCTTTATTCATCTCAGAGTGAAAAAGAAAGCATATATTAACTTCTTTTGTGAACTACTCAACACACACTTTCATACATATACCCCTTTTAAAAAGGCATCAGGGTGCTAAAAGATAATTCAGAAAATCTCTTGTGATTAGGAGAGAACCAGAAAATTGTCTATGCAATTCAACAAAATATAAAATAAACAATCTAGAGCAACTCTGAAGAAAGGGACCAATTTACAAATAATCATAAAGTGCTAGAGCTTGAAATTCTCTGAAATCCAAACCAATGCTTTCATTTTACTGAAGAGTAAACTGAGGCCCAAAAAGATATCACACAGATACCAGAGTCAAGATTCTTGATTTCTATGACAGTATTCTTTTTATTACACCTGAATATTTCTCTAACACACATTTTTTTAAAAGGTGAAATTGTATTAATATTGTTTATAATAACAGTTTCACTTAAAAATGTTACATGTTTCCTCATAAGATCATATCTACCATAATATGCTTAAAACCTGCTATATAATATCAGAAAAAAATTCCAAGATTAGATGAAAGGCAAAGAGAAATATGTTTTTCAACAATTCCTTCAAAAATGCATTCCAATAGAGCACCAGCCCTGAAGTCAGGAGGACCTGAGTTCAAATCTGATCTCAGACACTTAACATTCCCTAGCTGTGTGACCCTAGGCAATTGCCTCAGCAAAAAGCAAATAAATAAATAAATAAATAAAAATAAAAATGCATTCCATTCCATTCTATTCTTTTCTATTTCCAGGGGAGGAGGTACAGAATGTTTTTGTTTTAAAGCACTTTTTCTACCATACTCTCCCTTCAATCTTCTAGGTGAGGCAAAAAGACTTTATTACCAAGAAACACTGTTCCCAAGTAAATAAAACTACTGTTCCCAAGTAAATAAAACTTTCCAACAGCAGCTTATACCAAGTTAACTCTTTTCCCTATCTTACTCCATATTATTTCTAAGTTGTAAAGTATCAATATATTGAACTTCCATTTGGGGGATAAAAATGTTCAATTTGAAAATGCTAGTTGATAACCCTACTTTATTTTTAGGATTCTCACTGTTAATTCAGCATCTGTGAAGTTTGAACAGAATTCATAACTTTTGAAGTTAACTATACAAATAGCCTAATATTTTAAAAAGTAATATTTCAATTAAGAAGAAATATCCAAGCACTTATTCATGTATTTCCTCTCCAAAATGTGTGCGTGCACATGAGCATGTATGTGTATTTTTCAAACAATTCTAAGATAATTCAATAAACTATATACATGGCATTCCTATCATCTAACTTATTAACCTTGACAAAAATGGAAATAAGTTTTTAATAGTATCAATCAAAAAGACAGACTTTAAGTGCCTACAATGAAATCAGGGACAATAGTAGGCACTGGGAATACAAAGATAAACATGCAACAATCTTTGCCTTTAGGCTTATAATCTACTAATGGAGACACATGCATATATACACATGCACACATAAAATATATTCACGTATCCCAATGAATATGTGCAAAATGAAAGTATATTAGATTGCTTCTGAAATTGCTTTCAGTTCTAGAACTATGCAATCCACCCTGCCCCCTATAGCCTCCTCTTTATATTTACCTTTTATATTTGAATAAGGCATACTTATTAAGTCATATTTAGTCATTGGGTTTATCCTACTATTTTTAGGTGACATGAGAACAAATTTGCTTCCTTGCATTAAGATAATAGGATCACAGATTTAAAGCTAAAGTGAGAGTGACCTCTAAGTTTCAGATGACAAAATTGAAGCCCAAAGAGGTTTCATTTGCCAAGGCCACACAGCCAGCAAGTAGCACCACAAGAATTCAAACTCAGGTATATTGATTCTAAAACCCTTCAATCACACTGAGGATTGCCTCATTTCACAATGTGTGAAGTCAATATCTGGAAACAATATTCTCCATTCTTCTAAGCCTAAAAAACAAACAACAACAACAAAAAAAAAAACCCTCAGTATACTGGGTGTTTTAGTAAAAACTGTTTTCCTATATGAACACCTGATGATGCAATATTCCAGTTATGTCCTTTAGTTTTAAAAGCGCAGAGACAAGAGTCCACTATTCAGAAACCTAGTGATATATTGCCCAATCTTTCTCCTTTAGAAAGCATACAATTTCAGACATAAAGAAAACACAGGATTAGAAATAAGAACATCTTAGTTTTAGCTGTAACATCACTGCTAATTAAATGTATCAAGCTTGACAAATTATAAGATCCTTAGCCCTGTTTCAAGATCTCTGAGGGATAATCTAATCCCAAAAACTCTTTGTAAAACTAGCATATATATTTTTGAAAGATCTTTAGCTTAAAAGAATTTATCAAAATTTACAAGTTGTTTTGTATATGTAAGAATTATAAAGATTAAGTTTCCTCTTTTCCCCCTCCCCAAAAGTTAACTTTACAGTGAATTATCCAACAAGAAGGATTTTGAAAATGATAGTTAAATATAAAACAAAAAAACTATAAAAGCAAAAAAGGAACTTTATATTTTCCTCCTTAAAGAAAATAATGCATTAATTTCATCCAATTTTTAATTAAAAGTACAGATCATTATATAACTATAATAAATGATAAATGCTGTTATAAATAAGATGCAGAAGAAAAAAAGAAATGACAAGCAGATCTGAAAATTATAGCCAGAAAATCAAGAATTCCTGTGACCTAAATTAAAAAAGGTAAAATCAAGTGCATAAAAATGTATACAATTGAAGAACTGCTGATAAGGAACACCAAGTCAAGCAGTACTGCCATATGTAGCTTTGGGCAAAAAGAAACGAGAACACACAGAGTAAAGAAGCAGTAGGGCTACAGGCTTGTTTTCAGTTCCAGGTGAAAGGAGAAAACTGAAGGAGGAAATGAAGTTGGAGACACACCCTGGGACTAAAGGTAATTATGCTAATAAACTGCTAAGAAATTGTATTTAAAAAAAAAAAAAAAGCACAGAGAAAGAAAACCCAACCACAGAAAATTATTATCAGAATAGAAGACCAGAGTTCATCTCCAGAAGAGGATACTGAAGTAAAAAAATAAATAAAAATCCCCTCCTACTCCAAAGAGTAATGTCAAAAGGTTACCTATCAAAAAAAAATCCACAAGTCAAAAAGAGTCAAATGAGACATTGAGAAAATATTTTAAAAAGAAAAACAATCTATAAAAAGGTAGTCAACTAACAAGAAAAGGAGATCCAGGACCTCAAGGCAGAAAATGACTTCTTGAAAAATAGAACTGGGAAGAGGAAGCCAGTGAAGTTATAAGAGACCAAGAAATTATATATATATGTAAAAAAAAAAAGAATGTGAGACATCTCATAGAAAGACAGCTCTTGGGGCAGCTAGGTGGCCCAGTGGATAGAGCACTAGCCCTGAAGTCAGGAGGACCCGAGTTCAAATCTGCTTTCAATTAACGTTCCTTAGCTGTGTGACCCTGGGCAAGTCACTTAACCACAATTGCCTCAGCAAAAAGCAAAAAACAGCTGTTATGAACAGATTAAGAAAACAAGGACTACCTGAAAGTTTTGATCAAAAAAAAAAAGTCTTTATACAGTAATACAAGAAATAATTCTATAAAACTGTTCTAAAGTATTAGAATAAAAAGGAAAAGTAGAAATTGAAAACATCCAATCACCACTGGAAAGAGAGGGAAAAAATCTGCAGGAAACAAAGTCAAACTGTGCACAACCCCCAGGGCAAAGAGAAAATATTATAAACAGCAAGAAAAAAAATTCAAAAATGGTGAAGCCACAATTAGAATCACAGAGGACCTAGCAGCTATTACATTAAAAGACCACAAGTGGAGCAGTTAGATGAAGCAGTGGATAGAGTACCAACCTAACACTTCCTAGCTGTGTAACCCTAGGCAAGTCACTTAATCTCCATTGCCTCATGGGGGAAAAAATAAGACCACAAGTCTTGGAACACCACATATCAAACAGCAAAAGAACTAGGGATGCAGCCACAAATATCATGCCAAAGTGAAGCATAATCCTGAACACACACACACACACACACACACACACACACACACGACAATCAATAAATTGCCAGACTTTCAAGTCTTTTTGGGAAAAAAAATAACAAAAACCAACTTAATTGAAAATTTGACACGCAAGATTCAAAGGAAATATAAGGTAAACGTCAAAGACTAATTACAAGGGACTCAAAAGACAAAATGTTTTATACATGGAAATGTAATCTGTATTCTAAAATTGTCATTAATAATTGGTTAGTTTATGCTCAAAAAATTATCAAAATCAACTCTTTGGCCTAGCAGTGCTTCTATTGGGCCTATATCCCGAGGAGAGGAAGGGAGGGAAGGGGAAGAGAAGGAAGGGGAGGGGAGGGAACCACGTATGCAAAAATGTTTGTGGCAGCTCTTTTTGTAGTGGCTAGAAACTGGAAAATGAATGTATGCCCATCAATTGGAGAATGGCTGAATAAACTATGGTATATGAATGTCATGGAATATCACTGTTCTGTAAGAAATGACCAGCATGATGTTTTCAGAAAGGCCTGGAGAGACTTGCATGAACTGATGCTAAGTGAAATGAGCAGAACTAGGAGATCAATATTCACGGCAACAACAAGACTATATGATGATCAGTTCTGATGGACATGGTTCTCTTAACAAAGAGATGTTCAAACCAGTTCCAGTTCAGTGATGAAGAAAGCCATCTACACCCAGGGAGAGGCCTATGGGATCTGAGGGTGGACCACAACATAGCATTTTCATGCTTTCTATTGATGTTTGCTTGCATTATGTTTTCTTTCTCAGATTTTTTTTTTCTTATAGATCCAATTTTTCGTGTACAACAAGATAACTGTATATATATGTATACACATATTCGATTTGTCAAGTATTTTAACATAATTAACACGTATTAGACTTCCTGCCATCTAGGGGAGAGGGTGGGAGACAAGGGAAAAATTTGCAACAGAAAGCTTTGCAAGGGTCAATGATGAAAAATTACCCATGCATATGTTTTGCAAATAAAAAGCTTTAATAAATAAATAATTGGATAGTTTGAAAGAAAGACTGGAGTAAAGCTCAGAATATCATCCTAAAAAGCAAACTGTGTAGAAAAGGGAGAGGAGGGCTGGTACTTTCATTGGGAATAGATTAAAGAGAAAACAGTATACAACACAAATATGTGCACAAACACCTAAATTTAAAAATAAGAGGTAAGGGACAGAAAGGGGGAAGTTGATATGGGAGGGATTTTTTGAGGGATAGGATGAGGGTATGTAGATTAATGGGAATGGGATAAAGAGGGAAAATTATATATTTGGAAGATTACAAGTCTTCTAAATTCAGAAAGAAAAAAGAAGGCAAGGGGGAAGAAGTCTTAAGTCTCAAGTACTAAGAGGGCAAGGTAGCCAGTAGAAATAAAGCACAGGAGGCAGGATAAATAGGAAATAAAAGATATGCACACAAACATAAGATCAGAAATAGAATTTATTATGATTAAAAAAAAGCAGGAGTAATAATCATGATCTGAGATAGATTTTATCAAAACAGAAAATTAGGAAAACTACACTATATGTCAGCTATATTAATTAGTATTGTTTAAGACAATTTAAATTAACTTGACAGTACAGGGTTGGAATATTGCTGTGGTGCAGGAAATAAAGATTTGATGGAGTTAGAAAAATACAGAAAGACTTGGACTTAAGAAAAAACGTTATTAATCTTCCGAGAAACACAGGACAAACAAGCATAGTAGTCTTCAAAGATGCATATGAATGTATATATCTATAAGATTATAGATAGAATCTGTGTATATGTGTGAATGTATGTATTTGTCTATGTATATGAATTTGTGTGGCTATATCTGTACATTTTATATATCCATACTTAATTGTAGCCTTCTGAAAGGATGAGAGCAGTAGGATAAACCAAGAAAAGGGAGCAGCAGAGAGCAAAGGAAAACCTACAAGAAAGCAAAGATAGCTCTGAACACAAAGTGTAGAATGTATTATATATAGGCTTTCTTGAAAAGGAAATTTATGGCTATATATTTTGAATTCTCTCATGTTTTGCTGTGCACATCAATGTTTACTTTTCTATTTTGTTTTTAATTTGTATTTAAAATATAGAAAAAATAATTATCAGGAACATAGAAATCAACTTAACTTTAATCATCTGTCACAAACATAATCTGGTAAAAATGGACAAACTTTATATTAAGCCTAATCCGATTTTCACTAAAGCAAAATTAAGCCTGAAAAATCTTTCATATAAAAATAAAGATCTAAACTAAAAATAATCCTCGTGTAACAAATTACTAAACATGAATGATGAAAAATATATAAATAAGAAAACAATCAATTTTTGAATGTTTGAATATTTTACACATCTTACTGGATAAGTAAAGTAAGTCACTAATCTCCCTAAAAGGAGGGTATGATGGATGAATAGTCAAGAGTAGCAACCAATATTGACTATGCTTTAAAAAAAAAAAAAAAAAAAAAAAAGCACCAAGCCAAGGTATGATTATTAAAAGATTCTAAATATTAAATATTAAGATTAAGATTCTAACAAGAAATAACTGAAAAATTATAAAAATAAAATTTAACCTAAACAGCAAAATCTTATTTAATCAACATAAGATATTCTATACAAATTTAACCAGATAGTTAAACCTTATGGTTTGAGACTTTAATAAAAATGATTAAAGATAAAGTCAATTTTGATGATTAAAGTCTTCTGAAATTATATACCTCCCTTTTTTTAAAAAAAATCCAGCCTGAATATAACCTCTTTTTAATGACAGTTTCATCATTAGAATTATCAACTACTAAATGGTGATATGTTGATTACAATATTATTATGCTGATAGCTCTGTAATTTTCTGTCAATTGTTATTACTTGCTATTCTCATACTTCTAAACAGGACAGTTTTAAAAAACAAAACTTGGGAAATAGGGAGAGAAATAATGTCTCTTGTCACAAATATGGAAATATGTGGAATTTCTGGTAGCTATTTGATCCTCAGAGACACATTTTCTCTTTATTCCTAATTAATTAATTGTAGTCTAATACAATTGTAGTCTAATACAAATACAATTCCTAATTAATCCTTGTAGTCTAATATTGCTAACAGTCTGGCACTGCAAAAAACAGAGCTCTTTAAAATGATGCTTTATCCTCAAGTTGAGAGATTCTAACATCGCCAGTATTTATGAGAAGCATCATGGAAAATGTTAGAGAACTAGTCTTGGAATAAGAAATATTTACTTGAATTGAGTCCTGCCTCTGACACATTAACTGCTGTGTGGCACCTGGTGAGTCACTTAATCTCTCAATGCCTAGGTAAGTCTTTAAGACCATCAATTTGTACTAAGTGAAGTTTTCTGAACTGAAATTCCCTATTCCAATTAAATCACAGGTCAAAAAATGCTTAAGAAACATTTCATAAGAAATATTAAAATACAAGAAAAGTAGGTGAAACATATTTATTAAAATTGGGACACTAATGCATAGTTGGTGGAGTTGTGGAATGATCCAACCATTCTGGAGAGCAATCTGGAACTAAGCCTGAAGAACGATCAAAAGGTGCATATCCTTTATGTCTGTATCCCAAAGAGATTATAAAAAGGGAGAAAGGATCCCTATCTGTAAAAAAATGTTTGTAGCAGTTTAGCTTGGGTTGTTTTGTTTTGTGAGGGAGGCTGGTAGTGGCAAGGAACTGGAAATTGAGTGAATGCTGAATAAGTTATGGTATATGAATATAATGGAATATTATTGTTCCATAAGAAATGATGAGTAGACTTATTTTAGAAAAGCTTGGAAAGACAAACTGACGCTGAGTAAAGTGAGCAGAACCAGGAGAATATTGTTACACAGCAGCAGCAAGATGTGATGATCAGCAGTGAGATAGGTTTGGCTTTTCTCAGCAAATAATTCAAGACAATTCCAATAGATTTGGGATGGAAAAAGCCATCCATATCCAGAGAAAGAACTATGGAAACTGAATATGGATCCAGGCATAGTTTTTTCACTTTTTTTTTTTTAAGTTTGCTTTTTCTTTCTCGTGGTTTTCTGCCTTTTCTTCTGATTTTTTTTTCTTTTGTGCACAACACAACAAATGTTGGAACGTGTTTAAATTTAATTTAATTTAATCTAAATCTAAATCGAATCACCTGCTCTCTTGGGAAAGGGGGAGATTGTTGTTGGAAATTTTTCTCCTAAGTCTTACAAAAATGAATGTTCACAAGATTGTGATGATCAACTCTGATGGTCATGGCTTTTTTCAACAATGAGGTGATTCAGGGCAATTCCAATAGACTTGATAGAGAGAGCTCTCTGCATCCAGATAGAGGACTAATGGGACTGAATGTGAATCACAACATAGTATGTTCACCTTTTTTGTTGTTGTTTACTTTTTTTTTCTCATTTCTTTTCCTTTTTTGATCTTTTTTTTCATGTGTGTGCAGCATTATAAATCTGGAACTATGTATAAAAGTATGGCAGATATCTGGCATATAGTGGATTGCTTGCTGTCTAGGGGAGGGAGAAAGTGAAGGAGAAAAAAATTTGGAACAAAAGGTTTTGCAAGAGTAAATGTTGATGTGCATACCCTTTGACCCAGCAGTGTTTCTATTGGGCTTATATCCCAAAGAGATCTTAGAGGAGGAAAAGGGCCCCACATGCGCAAGAATATTTGTGGCAGCCCTTTTTGTAGTGGCTAGAAACTGGAAACTGAATGGATGCCCATCAATTGGAGAGTGGCTGAATAAATTATGGTATATGAATGTTATGGAATATTATTGTTTTGTAAGAAATGACCAGCAGGATGATTTCAGAGAGGCCTGGAGAGACTTGCATGAACTGATGCTGAGTGAAACGAGCAGAACCAGGAGATCATTATACATGGCAACCACAAGACTATATGATGATCAATTTTGATGGACATGTCTCTCTTCAACAATGAAATCTCTCAAACCAGTCCCAATTGTTCAGTGAAGAAAGCCATATACACCCAGAGAGAGGGATATGAAATGTGGACCACAACATAACATTTTCATGCTCTCTATCAATGTTTGCTTTCATTGGGTTTCCTTTCTCAGATATTTTTTTGTACAAGTAGATACAATCGTTCTTGCACAGCAAGATAAGTATGGAAATATGTATACATCTATTCGACTTGTGAAGTATTTTAATATAATTAACATGTAGTGGACTTCCTGCCATCTAGGGGAGGGGAGGGGACTAGGGGGAAAATTTGTAATGGAAAGCTTTGTAAGGATCAATGTTGAGAAACCACCCATATATATGTTATGTAAATAAAGCTTTAATAAACAATAATAATAATAACAACAACAATAATAAAAGAGTGAATGTTGAAAACTATTTTTGCATGTGTTTTGAAAATAAAAATCTATTACTAAAATTTTAAAAAGTGAATTTTGAAAACTATCTTTACATGTATTTGAAAAAATAAAATACTGAGAAGAAATAAAAAGTTAAAGCTATACTTTATCCTTAAAGACTACAATAAAGTGTTAGGTCAAAGGAAAGTTCAAAAATATCAAATTGGGGGGAAAAATCTACACACACTATTAAAAAAAAACCCTCAAAATCAGTCAACAAGAATTTATCAAGTACCTACTATGTGGCAGGCACTGAATCAAGTAGTAGAAATAAAGCAAAAAAATTTTCAAAAGTCCCTTGCTCTCAAGGACCTCACAATCTAATAGAGGAAATGATATGCAAAAAAAAAAAAAATTACGAACAATATACAAACAAGATATATACAGGATAAATTGGAGTTAAACAACAGAAGGAGAGCCCTAACATTAATGGAAATGAGAAAAACTTCTTTTGGATGAGGGATTTTAGAGGTGGGGCTTATAGCAGCCAGGACTTGGAAATATAAAGGGAGAAAATTTCAGGTAGGCAGCAAAATGTTCCAGAATTAGGATGATGACAAGGAAGCCAGTGTTGATGGATTAGGAGTCCTGGGGTTAGAAGTAGGTAAGATGCAAAAAGACTGGGGTGGGAATAGGGAGACTGGTTAAGAAAATCTTTGAACATCAAAGGATTTTGCATTTGAACTTGGGAGGTGATAGGAAGCCATTAGAATTTATTGATTTGGAGTCAAAATAAGGGGCAATTGATATGGTAAGAACTGTGCTTTAGGAAGATAAATTTGACAGCAAAATCAAAACTGCAAGTAAGTGAGGAAAGACTTGAGGTAGGGAAACCCAACTATCAGGCTAAAAATATAGTTACAAGCATGAGATGAAAAGGGCCTAAAACAATCAGGAGAGAAGTGTGATATGAAGTATTATCAACAAGCATCAACAAGCCTCAGCAACAAACTAAATGAGAGGAGGGTGTAACAGTGGTGAATGCAGGATGCAATTCCAGCTTCCTGGAAGGATAATAGTACCCTAAATATTAAAAGAAAAGCTAGAGGAGAGGGTTGAGAGAGGAAGATAATGAATTCAGCTTTGGATATGTTGAATTTAAAATCTATAAAGAACATTCAGTTCAGGATGTTCAATAGGCAACTGGTGATGTGAGTCTGGAGGTTAAGAGAGAAGATAAGAATGGATAAATAGATCTGAGAATCATTAGCACAGAAATAACAACTGAAATCCGTGGGAGCTGATGAGACAATCAAATAAAACAATATAAAAAGAGGGAGAAGGACAGAGCCCTGATGGATGGACATTCAGAGTTAGGAGACACTAACAATGAAAATCCAGCAAAAAAGATTGAGAAGGCAGAGTCAGAAAATAGAAAAAGAACTAGGAGAGAATGTGATAAAAACCTAGGTAGAAGAGAATATCATGGAGAAGAGTGATCAAAAAATAATCAAAAGGAATAAGTCAAGAAAGATGAAGATTGAAAAAAGGTCATTAAAAGATTATCAGTAACTTTAAATCGATAGTTTCAGTTGAGATGAAGTTAAAAGCTTTAATATAGAAAATAAAGCTCATTTTACTGGTATTTGAGGGATTTTATATTCAAATAGAAAAGCACACATTGTCCAAAAAATTTAATGCAGATTTTGGATTAACCATTTTAGTTCTACTTCCATTATCACCACTAACAAAACTGATTATGTAATCTTGAAAATAGGAGGTGTTATAGGTTTGGTTTTTTTTTTTTTAAGCCTGTTAAGATGCCACAAAAAGATAATGATTAATGTTAGAGGGGACGAGGGAAAACTAGAACACTACTACATTATTAGTGGAGTTGTGAACTGATTCAATTAATCTGGAAAGCAATATGAAACTATACCCAAAAGGCTATCAAACTGTGCATATTCTGATCCAGCAATTTCTCTACTGGGTATCCCAAAGTGATCAAAAAAAAGAGGATGCAGATCTGCAAAAATGTTTTTAGCAACTTTTTTTTTCAAAGCATGTTTATTATATTCGGGGGTACATAAACCCTCCTCAAAAAGTTTTCAAATGCATAAAAATACACAAGATTACAAAGAAAATCAATTACACTGAAATAAAGATGTATTTGTTTATCCAAGTTCAGTGCCCCCTAAAATCTGAAAACAGACCCCTTGAAGATCTAACCTCTGGAGTAAAAAAGATCCCCATACAGCTCTGCCAATTTAAGTCTCTCTATGAAAGTAGGATTAATGATCAAACAACTTAAAAAGACCTACCTATTCTGATCAAGACAAAGATCCAAGTCAATTCCAAAGGACTCATGATGAAAAAAATGCCATCCCCTTCAGAGAAAGAATTAATGAATTATGAATGCAGAATAAAAGCGTGCTTCTTTAATTTTATTTTTATTATTTTTTTGGTGTGTTTTCTTTTGCAACATGGTTAATATGAACATGTTTTGCATATATAATTTATATAAATTATATGTAATTATATATACATATATATAAATTAAAATCAACTTGTATGCCTTCCCAAGAAGGAGGTGAGAGGCAAGAGAAGAGTAAAATTTGCAACTCAAAAGTTTAAAAAATGATTACTAAAAATATCATTGGAAAATATTTCATGAAATAAAAGTAATTTTCTTTAAAAAAGAACCACAAAGTGGTAAAGACAGCAGCTGCCAAATAAGAACAGTTGACAAAAAACAACATTAGATAATGAAAGTTCGGCTATAATCTTGTATAGTGATTTCAAACCAATTACCTCTCAGGGAATCACTTCTGTTGCATGATAATAAGCCTTATTCAAGAAAACATTAATATAAACTTTTTTAAAATGTTAAGAAATTTTCATTTTAAAAAAAGTAAAATAAAAGTTTCTGCCCTTACAAGGGATGGATTTCAGTTATCTGGAGATATTCGCTTACTGAAATATGCTTAAATAGCTTCAGGTATTTTATTCAGTTATCTGGTGAAGAATATCAGATCTAGCACTCCTTAAATTATGCCTCATCACTCAATCAAAGCCCTCTGAAATTTCTAAGAGCCTATACTGTCCTGTCCTCATACCTTTTTTGTGTTGTATTCTGTGTGTGTGTGTGTGTGTCTTCTTTTTTTCCCCCCACTGTATACTTCTATTACTAGGACAAATAGATAAATACTAATAGACCTTTTTTTTTGAGGCAATTGGGGTTAAGTGACTTGCCCAGGGTCACACAGCTAGGAAGTCTTAAGTGTCTGAGACCAGATCTGAACTCAGGTTCTCCTGACTTCAGGGCTGGTGCTCTATCCACTGGACCATCTAGCTGCCCCTGATAATAGACTTTTTTTACCAAGCTGGGTGCTTGAACAGGAGGGGGAAGCACTTAGCTCCTATTTATCTACTCTATATATCTACTATCTTTAAATTTATCCCATACTAAATAATCATCAAAAAAAAAAAAAAAAAAAAAAGGGAAACGCAATTAAGTGGCTTATTCCATCCAGAACTGCTCGAAAAATTTCAATAAAACTCAAAAAACTCAACAAAACCAGCTGAATAGCTTTCCTGGGCTTCCCAGGAGAGCTACTCAGCTTGAACCAGAAATAGAAAGCGGTCCAATTGCAAAAAAATCTATATTTGAAAGTACCAAAAAGTGCAATTCTCCTGAGAAACTCTGGAGTAGAGAACTTGGAAGCCTATGATGCCCCCAATATTCATACTTGGACAGTCCTGGTCCAAGAGCTGCAAGTCCCAAAAACCTTTTATTAAGACGCTAAAGTAGGATCTTTATACGTTTTACACGTACTTCATTGTTTGCATGCAATGTCCCCCATAAAAATGTGAGCTACTTGAGGCCAAGTATTGTTTGTGCCTTTCTTTGAGCTTAACACAAATTAATGCCAGTGCTTAACACAAGGAAGGAGAAATTCCAGATAAAGACAAAACAGAAATGATCAACCCAACCAAGCAAAACCCCAATTCAGAAATTAAAGCTGTAAACATCAACCAGTAAAATTCTATCTTCCAAATAACTCAAGCAAAAATTAAAAAAAAAAAAGAGGTTTTTGCAAAGTCTACATGAATACATGGAAATTTTAAAAAGTAAATGAAAGCTCGAGAAAAAAAATCGGAATAAAAGGCTTAGAAAAAATTATTGTAAAGGTTACCTAAAAAAATGGATTTTGCAAAAACAGTAGACCAAACGGAAATCAATAAATCCATAAAACAATGTTTACTAGTGAAATCCAGTTGGACCAGTATAGTTCTAACCCCTCAGGATACATCTATGGCTAAGCTAAAAACAAAACAAAACCAAAAAAAAAAAAGGAATTTGGGACCATTCCCAGGCCATTCCCCCACCCCTCCCAAGCCTTTTGCTGGATTAGCTTTATTAGAGCAAAATTTTCTATGACCCTGATTCATCTTATTAGGCAACTAAGGAAATAACCTTGAAGGAGGGGCAGTCAAGATGGGGGGGGGGGGGCAGGGAGGGTATGAAAAGAAGCATTTAAATCTAATTCTTTTTCCTCTCCCCAGCCCCAGTATCTTATTATCAAAGATCAAGAGACTGCACCAGCCTCTTAACAAAACCAAAAAATATCACACAGTAAGTCATTTTTTCAGTCCAAGGTGGCAAGACAAAAAGGTCTGCAGACAATGGGGAGGGAGGCTGGCAGGAGTACATGGCAATTGTGGAGAGCAGCATTCCAGCAATCAAAGACTGAAAGAGACCTAAGATACCAGAAAAAATGTCAGGGGATCACTGTACAAGTGGTAGTTGCAGAAACAGGTACCATATGATAATGATTGCTCACTACCTAATGCCCAGAGGTCACAGATGCAAAGCAGAAAAACAGTTCTGAGTATTATTAGTCCAAACAACTTCAAAAAGAAAATTAAAAATACATGACTCCAAATTCAGAAGAGTATAACATTCCAAACCAAAAGGGATCTGGCAGTTCCTTTAGTCTAATCTGCAGAGCCTTCCCACTAGACAAGCAGTATTCTGCTGAAAATCTTACCCCCAAACAAGTCAATAGACACAAACATAGATCAGGAACATCCAAAAACTCAAACCTCCCAAAGATCACATCATTTGGGGAGCCCCGAAAGCTTTCAAGACGAAGTCTGAGTTGTAAAGTAAGACATGCATGCTCCCCACCCCCATACTCATCCCACGGCCAGAAGAGTGAAGAGCCCAACATTAACAAAGTCTTAAGTCAAAAAGCAGGTTGAAACAATGAGCAAACAAAAAAAAGAATCCAACCATTAAAAGCTAAATATAAAATGAGAATATCCCAAAAAAACTTTGAAATAAAGGATCAAAGACACACACAAATAGAATATAAATTTCAACAACAAAAATTTCTAGAAATGTCTAGAAGGGTTAAAGGAGTTAAAACATTATTTTAAAAACTAAATAAAAGCAGTAACAGAAAAGACATGTTAGGAAAGATATAAAAATTGAATTAACAGGTAGAAAAAGGGGTATATACCTTAGTGAAGAACTCAAAAATTAGAACTGACCCTTTGCTGAGGCAATTGGGGTTAAGTGACTTGCCCAGGGTCACACAGCTAGAACATGTTAAATGTCTGAGGTCAGATTTGAACTCAGGATTTCCTGACTTCAGGGATGGTGCTCTATCCACTGCGCCACCTAGCTGCCCCTTAGAACTGACCCTTTGGAAGCTAATGACTCCATGATACAACAAGAAATAAAGTCAAAAGATAGAAGAAAATGTGAAGTATCTCAAAGGAAAAACATCTTATCTGGAAGAGAGCTCATTTAAGTACCATAAACTAAGGAACAACAAGGTAGCACAGTAAAAAGGGTACTGGCCCTGGAGTCAAAGAGACCTGAGTTCAAATCCGGCCTCAGACTCACTAGTTGTGATCCTGAGCAATACACTTAACCCTGTTTGCTTCACTTTCATCATTTTTTAAATGACAAAGAAAGAAATTGCAAAGCACTCCAGTATCTTTCCCAAGAAAACGTCGAAATGGGATCAAAAAGACTCAGACACTACTGATCAACAATCAATACTACAAAGAAGAAAAGAGATTAAGAAATGGCATTCCAGAAGGAAAACTATGCAAAAAGTAAATATAATTCTACATAGGGAAAATGGACCTTTAACAAAATAAAGGCTTCAAAGCATTTCTGAGGGAAAGTCCAGAATCGAGTAAAAAAATTGACATACAAATTGACATCTCTCTATGGAGAAGGGAAACATTTACGACCAAACAGGGAATAGAAAAAAATATGGCATGCAAAATGGATCATTTTGATTACATTAAAAAGGCTTTTTTACACAATCAAAACCAATGCAATCAAGATTAGAAGGAAAGCAGAAAGCTTAGAAACCGTTATGGCCAATGTTACTGATAAAGGCCTCCCTCACTTTTTTCTTTTTCCCCAATTCTTTTTATTATTTTAATAGTAGTTTATTTTTCCAAACACATGCAAAGATAGTTTTCAACATTCATCTTTGCAAAACCTTGCATTCCAAACTTTTCTCCCTCTCCCCAAGACAGCAAGCAATCTGATATTAAACATGAGCAATTTTTCTATACATATTTCCATATTCATCATGATGCACAAGAGGTCATATTAAAAGAGGAAAAAGCACAAGAAAGAAAATAAACAAGAAAACAAAAAGCAGTGGAAATACTATGGTTTGATGCCATTTAGTTTCCATAGTTCTCTCTCTGGATGCAGATGACACATTCCATCAAATTCATTGTATTAAATTTTTTTCCTAAATATTTCTAAAATATACAAAAAACTTACGTCAAAATCATATTTTAAAAAGCTCTAAATCACTATTGATTAAAGAAAATTGAAATAACACTAAAGGTACCACACCTCACAACTAACAGATTATCTAAAATAACAGAAAAGAACACAATAAATCTTGGAGAGGATGTGAGAAAAATGAAACACTAATGCTTTGTTGATAAAGTTGTGAACTTGATCCAACCACTTTGGAAAGCAAATTGGAACTATGCCCAAAGGACAATCAAACTGTGCATAGCCTTTGATCCAGTAAGATCACTACTAGGTCTATATGCCAAAGAAATCATAACAAAGGGCTGAGGAAGCTAAATAGTACAATGGATAAAGCACTAGCCCTGAAGTCAGGAGGACCTGAGTTCCAATCCAGATTTGACACAATACTTACTAGCTGTGTGACTCTGGACAAATCACTTCATGCCAACTGCCTCAATAACAAAACAAAAACATTTTTAATAAGGGAAAAGGATCCACATCTACAAAAACGTTTGTAGCAGTTCTTTTTCTGGTAGCAAGGAATTGGAAATTGAGAGAATACTTATCAGTTGGGGAATGGATGAATAAATTGCGGTATATGAATGTAATGGAAATAGTATTGTTCTATAACAAAAGTTGAGCTGGCAAATTTCAGAAAAATCTGGAAGACTTATATGACCTGATGGTGAGTGAAAGGAACACCACGTACAAAGATCAACTTTGATAGAGAGCTAGAATCTTCTCAACAATGCAATTATCTAAGACAATTCCAAAAAACTTATGATGGACAATGCTAATGCTATCCACATCCAGAGAAAAAACTATGGAGTCTGAATGCAGATTGAAGCATACTACTTCCACTTTTTTTTTCTTTACCATAGTTTTTTCCCTTTTGTTCCAATTCTTTTCACATGACAAATGAGAGATTTTATGTATAATGAAATGTTTCAAATCACTTCCAATTGTTCAGTGAAGAAAGCCATATACACCATGAGAGAGGGATGTGAAATGTGGACCACAACATAACATTTTCATGCTCTCTATTGATGTTTGCTTGCATTGTGTTTCCTTTCTCTGATTTTTCTTTCTTGTAGATACGATTTTTCTTGCACGAAAATGATGTGTGGAAATATGTATACATATATTCGATTTGTCAAGTATTTTAACATAATTAACATGTAGTGGATATCCTGCCATCTAGGGGAGGGGTGGGGAGTAGGGGGGAAAAATTTGTAACAGAAAGCTTTGTAAGGATTAATGTTGAAGAATTACCCATGTTTTGCATATAAAAAGTTTTAATTAAAAAAAGATTTTATGTATGCAACCTATATTACATTGTTTGTTGTCTAGGGGAGGAAAGGAGGGATAAAAAATAGAAATCAAAATCATAAAAATGTTGAAAATTAAATTCACATGTAATTGGAAAAAATAAATTACTATTAAGTGGGAAGGGGGAGGGAATTTGACATACAAACCCAGGAGCCAAGAGAATTATAACAAACATGAATAAGAAATCATAAGATTAAGTCATTTACAACATTCTTGTATGAAGAGATGGTATTTGTAGCCTCCTAAGAACTTTATCATCACTAGGGAAGAAATCTAGAAAGAATTAGAAGGAATTTAATTAAAGATAAAACCTGAATGTCATTCTGCTGCGTTTGGATGATCTCAAAAGAATGAAAGGGATAGGAAACGAGAATGCATTGAGAGACAAGGTGAGGGGAAGGAAGAAGGATGTGGAAAAACTCCAAACACAAATAAGGCAAGCAAAAATGAGTTTATGCAAGGAGAGAATAGGGTAGGGCACAGAATGATGACATTAAGAGAAAGGTTATAATACTGAAGTATTAGAAACAAAACAGACTCAAAGCAGAGTTAAATATTAAAAAAGGATAGTGAAAGAGGTAAAATAAAAGGCTGGAGTAGAATCTATTATGCTTCCAATTAAGTAAAAGAGGAAGAGGTAGAAATCATGACCTCTGACAAAGAATTAAAAGAGATATATAGGGAGCTGCTAGGTGGCACAGTGAATAGAGTACCAGCCCTGAAGTCAGGAGGATCTCAATTCAAATCTGGCCTCAGATACTTAATACTTCCTAGCTGTCTAACCCTGAGCAAGTCACTAATGCCAATTGCCTGCAAAAGAGAAGTCAAGGAAGTAAATGAAATTTTTTTTTTTTTTTAAAGACTTGATATGCTAGATCACTAGAGAATATTGAATGGAGATAAGGGAGAACTTTCCTCCAATGAAGAGGAAATTAGAGTAATAATTAGGAGTTTCTTTGCCCAAGTTTATGCCAATAAATTTGAAAATCTAAATGAAATGGAGGAATATCTACAAAAATATAGATTGCCCAGGTTAACAGAAGAGGATATAAATTATTTAAATAGCCCCATATCAGAAAAAGAAATAGAACAAGCTATTAACCAACTCCCTAAGAAAAAAACTCCAGGGCCAGATGGATTTACATGTGAATTCTACCAAACATTCAAAGAACAATTAATTCCAATACTATACAAACTATTTGAAAAAATAGGGACAGAAGGTATACTACCAAATTCCTTCTATGATACAGATATGGTGCTGATAGCTAGCTAAACCAGGCAGGGTGAAAACAGAGAAAGAAAACTATAGACCCATTTCCCTAATGAATATTGATGCAAAAATTTTAAATAAGATTTTAGCAATGAGATTACAGAAAGTTATCTCCAGGATAATACATCTTGACCAAGTAGGATTTATACCAGGAATGCAGGGCTGGTTCAATATCAGGAAAACTATCAGCATAATCAATTACATTAATAACCAAACTAACAAAAACCATACGATTATCTCCATAGATGCAGAAAAAGCATTTGATAAAATCCAACACCCATTCCTATTAAAAACACTGGAGAGTATAGGAATAAATGGGCTTCTCCTTAAGATGATTAGTAGTATCTACTTAAAACCTTCAGCAAGCATCATATGTAATGGAGTCAAACTAGAACCATTCCCAATAAGATCAGGAGTGAAACAAGGCTGCCCACTGTCACCATTACTATTTAATATTGTATTAGAAATGTTAGCTTTGGCAATAAGAGAAGAAAAAGAGATAAAAGGAATTAGAGTAGGTAATGAAGAAACCAAATTATCACTCTTTGCAGATGACATGACAGTATACTTAGAGAACCCTAGAGACTCAACTAAAAAACTACTAGAAACAATTCACAACTTTACTAAAGTTGCAGGATTCAAAATAAATCCACATAAATCATCAGCATTTTTATATATTACCAACAAAGTTCAGCAGCAAGAGATAGAAAAAGAAATTCCATTCAGAATAACGGATGATAGCATAAAATATTTGGGAATCTATCTGCCAAGAAAATGCCAGAAACTATATGAACTAAACTACAAAACACTTTCCACACAAATAAAATCAGACCTAGTCAATTGGAAAAACATTAAGTGCTCATGGGTAGGCCGAGCAAATATAAATAAAAATGATAATACTACCCAAACTAATTTACTTATTTAGTGCCATACCAATCAATCTCCCAAGAAATTATTTTACAGATCTAGAAAAAACAGTAGCAAAGTTCATATGGAAGAACAAAAGGTCAAGAATTTCAAGGGAATTAATGAAAAAAAAGACAGATGAAGGTGGCCTTGCTGTACCAGATATAAAACTATATTACAAAGCAGCGGTCATCAAAACCATTTGGTACTGGCTAAGAAACAGAGCAATTGATCAGTGGCATAGGATAGGATATCAGGACAAGCTAGGTAATAACGTTAGCAATTCAGTGTTTGATAAACCCAAAGACCCCAGCTTTTGGGATAAGTACTCACTATTCGGCAAAAACTGCTGGGAAAATTGAAAACTAGTGTGGAAGAAATTAAGGCTGGACCCACACCTAACACCGCACACCAACATAAGATCTAAATGGGTTCATGATCTAGATATAGAGTGATATTATAACCAAATTAGAGGAACATAGGATAGTTTACCTCTCAGACCTGTGGAGATGGAATAAATTTATGTCCAAAGAAGATCTGGAACTCTTAATTGAACACCAGATAGATAATTTTGATTATATTAAGTTAAAAAGTTTCCGTACAAACAAAACTAATGCAGACATTAGGAGGGAAGCATCAAATTGGGAAATCATCTTTACATTTAAGGGTTCTGATAGCTTAGGTTCTAAGATATATAGAGAATTGTCTCATATTTATAAGAATTCAAGCCATTCTCTAAGTGATAAATGGTCAAAGGATATGAACAGACAATTTTCAGATGATGAAATTAAAACTATTTATAATCATATGAAAAGGTGCTCCAAATCACTATTGATCAGAGAAATGCAAATTAAGACAACTCTGAGGTACCACTACACACCTGTCAGATTGGCTAAAATGACAGGAGAAGATAAAGATGAATGTTGGAGGGGATGTGGGAAGACTGGGACACTGATGCATTGTTGGTGGAACTGTGAACGGATCCAACCATTCTGGAGAGCAATTTGGAGCTATGCTCAAAAAGTTATCAAACTATGCATACCCTTTGACCCAGTAGTGTTTCTATTGGACTTATATCCCAAAGAAATCATAAAAGAAGAAAAGGGCCCCCACATGTGCAAGAATGTTTGTGGCAGCTCTTTTTGTAGTGGCCAGAAACTGGAAACTGAAGGGATGCCCATCAATTGGAGAGTGGCTGAATCAATTATGGTATATGAATGTTATGGAATATTATTGCTCTGTAAGAAACGACTAGCATGATGATTTCAGAGAGGCCTGAAAAGACTTGCATGAACTGATGCTCAGTGAAGTGAGCAGAACCAGGAGAACATTATACACGGCAACAACAATACTATATGAGGATCAGTTCTAATGGACATGACTCTCCAACAATGAAATGCTTCAAACCAGTTCCAATTGTTCAGTGAAGAGAGCTATATACACCCAGAGAGAGGGATGTGAAATGTGGACCACAACATAACATTTTCATGTTCTCTATTGAGGTTTGCTTGCATTGTATTTCCTTTATCGGATTATTCTTTCTTGTAGATACAATTTCTCCTGCACAACAAATGATGTGTGGCAATAACTATACATATATTTGATTTCTTAAGTATTCTAACATAATTATCATGTAGTGGATATCCTGCCATCTAGGGGAGGGGTGGGGATTAGGGGGGAAAAATTTGTAACAGAAAGCTTTGTAAGGGTTAATGTTTAGGAATTACCCATACATTATGTTTTGCAAATAAAAAGTATTAATAAATTAAAAAAAAAGAATATTGAATGGAAATGGAAAGGAATATATTCACTGCTCATATATGCACGGCATCTTCCCCAAAAAATTGGCCACTTAAGTCAAAGCTTTTTAAACTTTTTCCCCTCACACCACCTTTTTCCTCAATAAATTTTTAAGTGACTCTGATTATATAAGTATATAAAATAGGCATACAAATCAAGCATTTAGTGATAATCAAAATTTCACAACCTCAAAGTTGTTACAAGACCTCATATGGAGTCCCAAACCACATTTTAAGAACTAGGTATTAGGGAAAAGGGGAAAAAAAAATAAGCCCTAACAGAAACACTTAAGTATATTTTTTATCAACCATTACAAAATAAAAGATAGTCAACAAAGACCCTTTATAAAAAAAGAGTAACAAGTAATTAAAAACCAATACAACAAATGATAGAAACAAATTTTAGAAAGAGCCAATAATTCCACTAAGGACCATATAACAATGGCACAACAACCAAAATTTGGGGACACAGCTATAGCAGCAATTAGAAGAAATTTTAAATCTCAATTCAATAAAGAAAAAGCAAATCAAAAATTTGGGCATGCAACTTTAAAAAAAAAAAAACTAACAAAACTAAAAAGCCAACATTAAAAAAAAAAAAAACCCACAACTCAATATCAAAATAAAGATTCTGAAAAACCAAAGGGCATTAACAAAATTGAAACGTTAAAAAAAGAAATTAATAAATTTAGGAGTTAAGGGTTTTGTTTAATAAGTCATTAACTAATTTGATTAATAAAAAGAAAATCAAATTACCATTATCAAAAATGGAAAAGTGAATTAACCAATGAAGAAAAAAGAAAAGCAATTATTAGGAGCAATTTCAGCTCATTATATATCATTGAAATTGATAATCTAAATTAAATGGATGAATATAAATTGCTCAAAATAACAGAACACGAAATATAAGATTTAAATAATCCTATCTTAGAAAAAAGAAATTGAACAAGCCATATTTATGAATTCCCTTTTTAAAAAAACTCCTAAAGCAAATATATATAAGTGAATTCTAACAAACATTTAAATAATTAATTCCAGTACTACATAAACTTTCTGAAAAAACAGAAAAATGAATCTTGCAAATTGTCTTTTATAACACAAATGTAAAGCTTGAGTTAAAAAAAGAAAAAAAACACTATTTTCAAAACACATGCATGGATAATTTTTTCAACATTAACCCTTGCAAAACCTTGTGTTCCAATTTCCCTTCTCTTACCCAACCCTCTTCCCTGGATGGCAAGTAATCCAATATATATTAAATATGGAAAAAATGTTAAATCCGGGGGCACCTAGATGGGGCAGTAGATAGAGCACTAGCCCTGAAGTCAGGAAGATCTGAGTTCAAATCTCATCTCAGACACTTAATACTCCTAGCTGTGTGATCCTGGGCAAGTCACTTAACCCCAATTGCCTCAGCAAAAAAATTAATTCTATAAATATGTATGCATATATTGGATTTATCTTGCTGCACAAGAAAAATTAAATCAGACCAGAAAAAAAAAAAGGAGAAAGAAAATAAAATGCAAGCAAACAAAGAGTGAAAGTGCTTTGTTGTGATCTACATTCAGTTCCCACAGTCCTCTCTTTGGGAGTAGTTGGCTCTCTTCACCACAAGATCATTGGAATTGGTCTGAATCATCTAAATCTTGAAGAGAGCCATGTTCATCAAATTTATCATCATATACTATTGTCGCTATATACAATGAGCTCCTAATTCTGCTCATTTCACTTAGCATCAGTTCATGTAAGTCTCTCCAGGCCTCTCTAAAATCACCTGCTGATTGTTTCTTACAGAACAATATTCCAAACCATTCATAAACCATAACTTATTCAGCCATTCCCCAACTGAGGGGCATTCACTCAGTTTCCAGTTTCTTGACACTACAAAAAGAGCTGCTACAAACATTTTTATACATGTAGGTCCCTTTGCCTTCTTAATGCTCTCTTTGGGATATAAACCCAGTAGAGACACTGCTGGATCAAAGGGTATGCACATTGTGAAAACCCTTTCAGCATAGTTCCAAATTGCTCTCCAGAATGGTTGGATCCATTTACAATTCCATCTACAATGTATTAGTGTCCCAGTTTTCCCACATCCCCTCCAACATTTGTCATTATCTTTTCCTGACATCTTAGCTAATCTAAGAGATGTGTAGTGTATCTCAGGGTTGTCTTAATTTGCTTTTCTCTGATCAGTAGTTATTTAGAGCACCTTTTCACATGACTGGAAATGATTTCAAGTTTTTCATCTGAAAATTGTCTGTTTATATCCTTTGACCAATTTTATCAACTGAAAAATGGCTTGAATTCTTAAAAATTTGAGTCAAATTTTCTCTATGTTTTAGAAATGAGGCCTTTATCAGAACCCTTGAATGGAAAACTATTTCCTTAGTTTATTCCTTCCCTTCTAATCATCTGCTTTAGTTTTTGTACAAAAACTTTTAACTTAATAAAATCAAAGTTATGTATTTTGTATTCAATAATGCTCTCTAGTTCTTTGGTCACAAATTTCTTCCTTCTCCACAGATCTGAGATGTAAACTATTCTTCATTCTTCTAATTTGCTTATGTCATTCTTTATGTCTAAATCATGAACCCATTTCGACCTTATGGTATATGGTGTTAAGTGTGAGTCAATGCCTAGTTTCTGCCATATTAGTTTCCAATTTTCCCAGTAGTTTTTGTCAAATAGTGAATTCTTATCCCAAAGCTGGGATTCTTTAGGTTTATCAAACACTAGATTACTATGGTCATTGATTAATTTGTCCTGTGAACCTAACCTATTCTACTAATCGACTATTTCTTAGCCAGTAGCAAACACCTTCATGTGAGACCACTGCTTTGTAATATAGTTTTAGGTCTGACACAGCTGAGCCACTTTCATTTTTTTCATTAATTCCCTTGAAATTCTTGACTTTTTGTTATTTTTTTCTACATCTGTAAAATAATTTCTTGTAAGTTTGATTGGTATGGCACTAAATACGTAGATTAATTTAGGTAATATTGTCATTTTTATTATATTTACTCTATCTACCCATGAACACTTGATATTTTCCCAATTGATAAGATCTGACTTCATTTGTATGGAAAGTGTTTTCTGGTTGTGTTTATACAGTTCCTGACTTTGCCTTGACAGATAGACTCCCAAATATTTTATGTTACCAACAGTTATTTTAAATGGAATTTCACTTTGTATCTCTTACTGCTGAACTTTGTTGGTAATATAAAAAATGTCGATGATTTACATGGATTTATTTTGTATCCTGCAACTCTGCTAAAGTTATGAATAATTTCTAGTAGTTTTTTAGTTGATTTTCGAGGGTTCTCTAAGAATACCATATCATCTGCAATGAGGTGAAAATTTGCTTTCCTCTACTTACTCTAATTCCTTTAATCTTTTTCCTCTCTTATTTTCAAAGCTAACATTTCTAATATAATACTGAACAGTAATAGTGATGGTGGGCAACCTTGCTGCTTCACTCCTGATAGTTTGTCCCCATTCTATGTGATGCTTGCTGATGGTTTTAAATACATGCTACTAATTATTTTAAGGAAAACTCTTATTTATTCCTATGCTGTCTTGTATTTTTAATAGAAATGAGTGTTGGATTTTATCAAATGATTTTTCTGCATCTATTGAGATAATCATGGTTTTTTTGTTAGTTTGGTTATTGATATTGATATAAGTCAATTATACTAATAGTTTTCCTAATATTGGACCAGCCCTGCATTCCTGGTATAAATCCTACTTGATCATGGTGTATTATCCTGGGGATAACTTCCTGTAACCTCTTTGCTAATATTTTATTGAAGATTTTTGCATCAATATTCATTAGTGAAACTGGTCTATAATTTTCATTTTGTTTTCATTTGACCTAGTTTAGGTATCAGCACCATATCTGTGTCATAAAAGGAATCTAGTAGTCCTTTTTCCCTATTTTTTCAAATACTTTGATTTAAATGTTTGGCAGAATTCATATGTAAATCCATCTGGCCTTGGAGATTTTTTTCTTAGAGAGCTGATTAATAGCTTATTCTAGTTCTTTTTCTAAAGTGGAACCATTTAAATAATTTATTTCCTTTTCTCTTAAACTAGGCAATTTACATTTTTTGTAGGTATTCCTCCGTTTCACTTGGATTACCAAATGTACTGACAAAAATTTGGACAAAACTGCTAATTATTGCTCTGATTTCCTCTTCATTGGTGGAAAGTTCTCCCTTTTCATTTTTGAGACTAACAATCTGATTTTTTTCTTTCATTTTTCTAATCAAATTAAGTAAAGGTTTATGTTTTTTGTTGTTCTTTTTCATGAAACCAACTCTTATTTATTAGTACAATAGTTTTCTTACTTTCAATTTTATTAATCTCCCCTTTTATTTTCAAAATTTCAAATTTGGTTTGTAATTGGGGGGTTTTAATTTGTTCTTTTTCTAGCTTTTTTAGTTTTAAGCCCAATTCATTGATCTTCTCTCTCTATTTTATGAAAGTAAGCATCTAAAGATATATTATTTCCCATAATAACTGCTTTGACTGCATCCCACAAATTTTGGTATATTGTGTCTCATTGTCATTCTCTTGGATGAAATTGATTGTCTACGATTTGTTGTTTCACCCATTCATTCTTTAGGATTAGATTATTTAGATTCCAACTAATTTTTGGTGTAATTTCCCCTGACCTTCTATTGCATCATGATCTGAAAAAAAAAATGCATTTACTATTTCTGCCTTTCTGCATTTTGAGGTTTTTATGCCCTAATACATGGTCAATTTTTATATAGGTTCCATGCACCATCAAGAAAAAGTATACTCCTTTCTGTCTCCATTCAATTTTCTCCAAAGATCTATCATGCCTAATTTTTTAAAAATTCTATTTAATCCCATAATTATTCTTATTTATTTTGCAGTTTGATTTATATAGTTCTGAGAAAACAAGGTTGAGATCCCTCACTGGTATAGTTCTGCCGTCTATTTCTTCCTGCAGCTCTCAACTTCTCCTCTAGGAATCTGGATGCTATACCACTTGGTGAATATGTTTGGTATTGATATTGATTCAGTATCTATAGTAACGGTTAGCAAAATAATGTTTCCTTCCTTATCTCTTAATTATACACACATATACACACACACATAGATATATAGATATATATATTTTTTGCTTTTTCTTGATCTAAGATCAGGATTGCTACCTCTGCTTTTTTTGTTTGTTTGTTTAACTTCACCCAAAGCATAATATATTCTGCTCCAGCCTTTTACCTTTACTATGTATGTACCTCTCTACTTTAAATGTTTCTTGTAAACTGGCTTTTAATCCAGTCTGCTATCCACTTCCATTTTATGGGAGAGTTCATCCCATGCACATTTACAGTTAAAATGACAATCTATTTCCTGCCATCTTATTTATCCCCAGTTATGTTTTTTCTCTTTCCTTTCCCCCTTCCCCTTCTCCCCAATATTTTGCTTCTGGCCATCATCTCCCTCAAACAGCCCTCCCCCCCCTTACTGTCTCTGGCTTTCTTATACCTTTCTTTTACTATTAGCCTTCTATTGGCCTCCCCCTTTCCTTTTCCCTTCCACTTCCTTTTACTGTGAGAAGGTTCTGTGAAATCAAATGTCTGATATTCTCTCTTTGAGCTACATCTGATGAGTGAGAAAACCCAATGTTCATCCTTCTCCCTTCTTTCCCTCACTTAAAAATAGGTATTTTTGCCTCTTCATGAGATGTAATTTCCCTCATTTTACCTCCATCTTCCTCTTTTTCCAGTACAATGCCCTTTTCACCTCTAGTTTTTTTTTTTATATTCTCACAGCAAAATCAAATTATACCCACACTCTCTAAGTATACCCATAACAGAGATATAATTCTCAAGAGTTCTTTCCTTTTTACCTTATGTTTCTCTTGAGTTTTATATTTGGTTATCAAATTTTTGTTGACTCTAGCCTTTTCATTAGAAATAAATGAAATTCACCTGTGTCACTGAATGTTCGTCTTTCTTGAAAGATAATGCTCAATTTAGCTGGACAGTTAATTCTTGGTTGCAATCCAAGTTCTTTTGCCTTTCAAAATATCAGATTACAGGCCCTTCAATCCTTTAAAGTGGAAGCTGCTAGGTCCTAGGTAATCCTGATTGTGGCTCCTTAATTTTGAATTGTTTCTTTCTGGCTGTTTACAATATTTTTTCCTCGACCTAATAATTCTGAAATTTAGTACAATATTCCTTGGAGTTTTCATTTTAAGGTCTCTTTCAGAAAGGGATGCATGAATTTTTTCTATGGTTATCTTACCTTTTGGTTCTAGGACATCAGGGCAATTTTCCTTAATGATTTCCTTAAAGATAATGCCTAGGCTCTTTTCTGGCATGGTTTTCAGTAATCCTTGGATTGTCTTTCCTAGATCTATTTTCCAGATCAGTTGTTTTTCCAATGAGGTATTTTTACATTTTCTTCTATTTCTTCTTTTTTGTTTGGTTTTTTTTTTTGTTTGTTTTATTTGAGTGATTCTTAATAGTCACTGAGTCATTCATTTCCATTTATTCAAATCTAATTTTTAATGAAGTATTTTCTTAAGTTATCTTTTTTAGCTCCTTTTTTATCTGGCCAACTGAATTTTTAAGTTGAGTTGTTTCGCTCATTGCAAATTTCTTTCATTCTATAAATTAATTATGTTTTTCAACAAAGTTTCTTTCTTCATATCTATTTTGTAAGGAGTTATATACTTTTCCCATTTCATCATACCCATTTTTAAAGGAATTTTCTTCAGATGATTTGTTTTCCTTCTTCCATATCCTCTTTCAAAGATCTCATTTTCTCAATTTTCCAATTTTTTCTTCTAACTCTCAAGATCCTTTCTGAATTCTTCCAAAAGAGCCTTGTGAAATGGGGACCAACTCATCACCCTATGCGGCTTCATCTGGAGCTGATTTGCCTTTAGGAACCTCAGGATTTAAGGCCTTTTCACAGTTCTTGGTTTTTTGTTTTTTTTAAGTGTTGCAGTCTGCTCTTAAGGCAAAGGGGCAACAGCTGGCTTTAGTTTGCTCTGGGATCAGTGTTTCTGTCTGTCTTCTGGTGCTAAGTAGGCGTGGCCACGTCCCCCATCCTGAGGTTCAGGAGCTCACAATTTGCCTTTGGCATTTGCTTTGGGTATCTTACAGCATATCTCTGAACCAATGACTTGTAACCAGGACAAAGTAGTCAAAGAGCCCCACAGTAGATTTCTTGGAGCACAGAAGCCCCAATGCCGTAGCTCCCCACCCCAGTTCCTTGCCCTGGGCTTAGCAGCCTCTCCCCCTGCCTGATTGAAACAGACCTTTTCAAAAGTTCTTTCAAAGTATCTTCTTCTAGAAATTTGCTGTACTCCAAAACCAATTCAAAACTTAATCTGCTGATCTAAGGGAAGCTTGAAGCAGCTCAAATTGACACGTCTACTTTCTGCCATCTTGGCTCTGCCCCTCCTATCTATGATGTATGCCATTGTGAGAAATTATACTGATATTCAAGATCTTCAGTTAAGATTAGGGTTACCATCTATATCCCAGCATACCAGGAAAGGATGGTCTCACTGAGTAGGAGGGGAACAAGATCAAAGAGCAGTTGTAGAAGCTGTGTAGGGTACAGAGACCCTAACCAACTTGACTACTTGGAGACTTCTCAAAGTGAAGGTAAAAGGTTTATCAGAATCTCTGGAGAAGCAGGCAGTCACCCCTCCTGGACAGTCAAGAATGAGGAGTGCCCACTAGGAGCTGAGAAACACAGATTAAATAGACAAGCACTGCCCAACCCCTCCCCCAAAACCCCCTTATGCAAAGCTTTTGTCTTGATTGGCTCTTGCCATTACTTTCCCCTATAATGTAGGTGGAGTGATTATGGGTTGACTAAAAATGAGGTAATGCAAACAAAAGTTTCACTATCCTAAAATTAGATGATTTCTAGGAAATTGAAAGTTAGGCCTTGAGACTGAGGCCCAAGGCTTCAAGTACTTTAGCAGATAGTCTCTGAGAAACCACAAGAAGAAATATTTTAAATAGCCCTATTTTAGAAAAAGAAATTGAACAAGTCATCAATGAGCTCCCTAAAAATTTATAATCGAATTCTAACAAACACTTAAACAATTGCTTGGAAAATTTGGAAAAATTTTGGAAAATTTTTTTTGGAAAAATAAAGTTCTGCCAAATTCCTTATATAATACAAATAAGGTGCTGATACCAAAACCAGGGTCAAAACAAAGAGACCAATTTTTCTAATGAATACTAATAAAATTTTTTTATAAAGCTTTTTATTTTCAAAACATACTCATGGATAATTTAACCACAATGACCCTTGCATAACCTTGTGTTTCAGATTTTCTCCTCCTTCCCCCTACTTCCTCCCCTAGATAGCAAGCAATCCGATATATGTTAGCCATTTTGAAATATGTTAAATCCAATCCATATAAACATATTTACACAACTCTCTTGCTGCACAAGAAAAATTAAATCAAAAAAATAAAGTAAATGAGTAAGAAAATAAAATACAAGTGAAGAACAACAAAAAGAGTGAGAATGTTATGTTGTGATCCACATTCAGTCCCCATAGTCCTCTATCTGGGTGTAGATGGCTCTCTTAATCACAAGATCATTGAAACTGGTCTGAATCATCTCACTATTGAACAGAGCCATGTTTATCAGAATTTATCATCATATAATCTTGTTGCTATATACAATGAATTCCTGATTCTGCTCATTTCACTTAGAATCAGTTCATGTAAGTCTCTCCAGGCCTCTCTAAAATCATCCCCCTGATCACTTCTCACAGAAAATATTCCATAACATTCATATACCATAATTTATTCAGCCATTCTCCAACTGATAGACATTCAGTTTCCAGTTTCTAGCCACTACAAAAAGGGGTGCCACAAACATTTTTGCACATGTGGGTCCCTTTCCTTCCTTTAAAATCTCTTTGGGATATAAATCCAGTAGAAACATTGCTGGGTCAAAGGGTATGCACAGTTTGATAACTTTTTGAGCGTAATTCCAAATTGCTCTCCAGAATAGTTGGATCCATTCAGTTCCACCAACAATATATCAATGTCCCAGTTTCCCCACATCCCCTCCAACATTTGTCATTATCTTTTCCTGTCATCTTAGCCAATTTGAGAAGTGTGTAGTGGTATCTCAGAGTTGTCTTTGCCTTTCTCTGATCAATAGTGATTTAGAGCACCTTCTCATATGATTAGAAATAATTTTAATTTCTTCATCTGATAATTCTGTTCATATCCTTTGACCATTTGATATAAAAAAGTAAAATATTAGCAAAAAGATTACAGTAATTTATAATCACCAGAATACTACATTATGACCAAGTGGAATTTATACCAGAAATGAAGAGATGGCTCAACATAAGAAAAACTATCAGCATAACTGACTATATCAATAACAAAACTAACAGAAATCATGTGATTATCTCAACAGATGTAGAAAAGACTTTTTGAAGAAATACAGCACCTATTCCCATTAAAAACAATACAGAATATCAGAATAAATGGAATTTACCTTAAAATGAGAACAACCATCTCTCTAAAACCATCCACAAGCATTATATGTATTTGGGATAAGCTAGAAGGCATTCTTAATAAGTTCAGGGGTGAAGCAAGGATGCCCATTATTACCACTATTATTCAATACTGTATTAGAACTGTTAGTCTTTAGCAATAAGAAAAAGAAATTGAAAGAATTAGACTAGGCAAAGAGAAGACAACTGTAACTCTTTGCATATGATATGGTGGTATACTCAGAACCCTAGAGAATCAATTAAAAAAAACTAAACAATTAACTTTAACAAAGTTGCAGGGTTATAAAATAAATCCATATACATCATTGGCATGTCTATACATTACCAACAAAGTCCAGCAGCAAATGACAGAAAGAAAAATTCCACTGAAGGTAATTGTAGGCAATATAAAATATATACTTGGGAGTCTCCCCTTCAAGAAAAGACTATATGAACACAATTACAAAACACTTCACACAAATGAAATCAGAGCTAAATAACTGGAAAAATATCAACTGCTCAAACCTAGGCCAAATTAATATAATAAAAATGACAAGTCCACCTAAATTAATCAACTTATTCAGCATCATACCAATCAAACTGTCCAAAAAAAAAAAATTTATAGTTAGGAAAAAAAATTCATCTAAAAGAACAAAGGTCAAGAATATCAAGGGAATTAATGAAAAAACAAAACTGTAAAGAACTGTAGCTTATCTGCCCCAGAACTAAAACTATTATAAAGTAGCAGTCATCAAAATCATTTGGTATTAAGAAACAGAGTGGTGGGTCAGTGTATATAAGACACAGTAGTCAGTAACTATAGTAATTTCCTGTTTGATAAAACCAAAGACTTCAGCTTCTGGTACAATAACTCATGATGTGTTCCAGGAGCCACCTGCTATTACTGCTGGGGATCTAATTCTGACCAGCAGAATAGATCCCTTACTGTGAGAGGATGATAACTATCCAAGGAGACACAGAGGCAGTTGCATTTTTTAACCTCTCTCCTCTTCCCTCTTGCCTCCGATTTATTTCATTTTCAATTCACAAGCGACATCAGAGGCTGATTTGCAATTACTTCAAGATATGATTCACAGCTGTGGGGACAGTCTGAAAACCAATCCACCCTTAATGGTACAGATACCTTTAACCCTTTACAGGCTCTCTGGTCTTTCCACTTAGTCGTGGTCCTCAACAATTATATGATAAAAATTGCTAAGACAATAGCATGGCAAATAATTCCAATAGACTTGTGATAGAGAGAGCCATGTGCAACCAGAGAAAGGACTATGGAGACTGAATGTGGCTCACAATATAGTATTTTCATCTTTTTTGTTGTTGTTTGCTTTTTTTTTCATTTTTTTCCCTCCTTTTAAAATGATCTGATTTTTCTTTTGTACCATGATAAATGTGGAATTATGTTTAGAAGAACTGTACATGTTTAACCTATATTGGATTACTTGCTATCTAGGGGAAGGGTGAGATAGAGAAGGAAGGAGAAAAATTAGGAACACAAAGTTTTACAAGGATGAAGGTTGAAAACTGTCTTTCCATGTATTTTGAAAGAATAAAAGCTATTATTAAAGAAATAATATGGTAGAAAAACTATACATAGAGCACCATCTCACATCCTATACCAAAATAATGGCAAAATGGGTTCATTATTCAGACAAAAAAGATGTGACTATAAGCAAAAAAAGGAAAGCAAGGAACAATTTAGCTATCTTTGGAGAAGGGAATGATAACTAAATAAGAAAAAGAAAACATTATAAAATGCAAAATGGATAATTATGATTACATTAAATTGAAAAGGGTTTTCCACAAACAAAACCAATGCAGCTAAGATTAAAAGAAAAGCAAAAAGCTGGGAAACAATTGTTACAGCTAATGTGTCTTATAAAGGCCTCATTTCTAAAATAACAGAGAATGCAGTCAAATTTATAATACAAGTCATTCACCAAATGATAAATGGTCAAAGGATATTAACAGACTGGTGGAGCTGTAAAATGATCCAACCACTCTGGGGAGAAATCTGGAACTATGCCCAAAGGGCTATAAAACTATGCATATTCTTTGACCCAGCAGTGCCCATTACTGGGTCTGTATCCCAAGAAAATCATAAAGGAGGAAAAATGACCTGCATGTATGTGAATTGGATAACAAAGAATTGGAAAATAAGTGGATGCCTATCAATTGGGGGATGGCTGAACAAATTGTGCTATATGAAGGTAATGGACTATTAGTGTTCTGTAAAAAATGATGATTTTAGAAAAGCCTAGAAAGATCTATTCGAACTGATGCTAAGCAAAACAAGCAGAACAAAGAATACATTGTACACAGTAACAGCAAGAATGTGTGATGATCAAATATAAAAGGCTTGGTTCTTTCTCTCAGTGATTCAGTGACCCAAAGCAATTTCCAATAGACTTTGGAAAGAAAATGCCATCTACATCCAGGAAAAAAAACTAGGGAGAATGAAATTAAATTAACACATATTATGTTTACTTTTTTTTCTTATCTCTATGATTTTTCCTTTTTTGCTCTTATTTTTCTCTCCCAAAAGGATTCATAAAGCAATGTGTATCTCTAAAGGCACTTAAACGTACTTTAATTACAACAACAAAAAAAAAACGTTATGAACAATTTTTAGATGAAGAAAATTAAAATTATCTAGTAATATGAAAAAATGCTCTATAAGATGATTTCAGAAAAGTCTAGAAAGACTTACAGAAACTGATGCTGAGTAAAGTAAGCAGAACTAGGATATATTGTACACAAAACAAGATTATGTGATGATCAACTGTGATGAACTTGGCTCTTCTCTGCAACACATTGATTCAAGACAATTCTGAATGAAGTGAACTGTGAAAGCTCTCACAAGATGAAGATAGTGTTCTAAAGATTGACTGAAGGTCGGCTGTAGACCCTAAGGCCAAGTTTCTTTCTCCAGAGATCAACTGGTTTACAAGGAGTGGGGACTATATAACCCTTTTCTTTGTGAGACTAAGTTAGAGCCACTTTGGCACTGAAACGCCCACGTAAAGTAATTTAGTAATCCTAAAAACGAGGTTGGATTAGAATGATTAGATGATTTTCCTCATTTACAACTTGGAATGTGAGGTCATTTGTCTTGGCTAATCAGGGAAAAGATCCAGCCTATAGGAGTGGTATCCTAGGCCCCTATATAATTTCTGTATTGTTAACTGTTAACTCTCCTTATCTGTCTGCTGGTTCAAGAGATGCCCTTTCTCAGAAAAGCATAATAAAATTTCTTTCTGCTTTTACCTTGAGAAATCTCCTTGGTTTATTTGAGCTGGTAGTCTTGTCCCACACAATTACAATAGACTGGGTATAGAAAATGCCATCATCACCCAGAGAATTATAAAAATTAAATGTGGATTTTCACCTTTTTTTTTTCTTTCTTGTGGTTTTTCCCCTTGTAGTCTGATTTTTTTTTTTTAACATGATATGAAAATGGTTAAAAGGATTGCACTTATTTAATGTACATCAGACTGCTTGCTGCCTTGGGGAGGGGAAAGGTAAGGAAAAAGAAAAATCAGGAACAAAAATCTTACAAAATCTTACAAAAATGAATGTTAAAAACTATCTTAAAATGTATTTGGAAAATAAACCACTATTGAAAATTTTTTTAAAAAGAAAAAAATGCTCTAAAGCACTACTGATTAAAAAAATGCAAATTAAAAAAACTCTGATATACCATCTCGCACCTGTAAGATTGGCTAAGATGACAGAAAACAAAAATGTAAGTGTTGAAGAGAATGTGAGGGAAATGGGACACTAATGCATTGTTGGTGGAGTTGTGAACTGATCCAACCACTGTAGAAAGCAATTTGGAATTATGACTAAAGAACAATCAAACTGTGCATACTCTTTCAGCAATAGCACAACACTACCAGGTCTGTATCCCAAAGAGATCAAAAAGGGGGAAAGGACCCACATCTGCAAAAAAAGTTTGTGGTGACAAGGAATGGATAATTGAGGGGACGGTCATCAATTGGGGACAGCTGAACTAATTGTGTTATGTGAATGCAATGAACTATTAGTGCTCTATAACATGATGAGCAGATTGATTTCAGAAAAGTCTGTCAAGACTTACATGAACTGATATGGAGTGAAGCGAGCAGGACCAGAACATTATCCACAGTAACAGCAAGACTTTACGATGATCAACTACAATTGACTTAGCTCTTCTCAGCAGTACAGTAAATAGGACAATTCCAAAAGACTTGCAATGGAAAATGCCATCTTTATCCAGAGAAATAACCATGGATTATCTCTGAGTACAGAGATAAACATCCTATTTTCACTTTTTGTTATTTTTTCTTCTTGTGGTTTTCCCCTTTTGTTCAGATTTTTCTTTCACAACATGACTAATGTGAAAATGTTTTAAATGATTATACATGTATAATCTATACCAGATTGTTTACTTTCTTGGGGAAGGATTTGGAATGGGAAGGAGAGAGGAAAAAAACTTGGAACTCAAAATCTTATGAAAATCAATGTTGAAAACTATCTTTACATATAATCGGAAAAAATAAAATACTATAGAGGGAAGAAAAGGCATACCAATATAAAATTAAAACAATTATAATACATTGCTCATACAGAGCCTGGATATAATTTCAAGAAATTATAAATATCTATAAATATTGAAAAAATTGAGATGATAAACTGAAGAGAGAAAAAAGCCAACAATTATCTCCTGAAAAATCTTAGAAATGTCATACTCAAAATCCAAAATTCCCACTTGAAACAAAAAACAAACTGAAAATAACCAGAAATAGATAATTCTATTATCGAGGACAATATTCAGGATCACACAAGATCTGGAAACTTCTACTAAACACCAAAGGAGATTTAAAAATTGTTTTCAAAATATACAGGATTATAACCAAGACAATTTATCCTATCAAGCCAAGTATAATCCTACATGGGGAAAATTTTTGACTTCTATGCAAGAGAACTTTCATGAAGGGGCAGCTAGGTGGCGCAGTGGATAGAGCACCAGCCTTGAAGTCAGGGGACCTAAGTTCAAATGTGATTTCAGACACAACACTTAGCTGTGTGACCCTGGGCAAGTCACTTAAACCCAATGGTCTCAGGGGCAAAAAAAAAAAAAAGGGGTGGGGTGGGGAGAAGAAGTTTCATAAAGAATCTCCAATGAAAAAACCAGGATTGGGGCAGAGCCAAAAATAGCAGAGAAAAAGCAGGAACTTGGGCCCGAGTGCACCCCCAAAACATAGAACAACTTGACATGATGCCTTTTAATAAATCCTGCAGTGGTAGAACCCACGCAAAGTCGGGGTGAAATAATTTTACAGCTCAAGACAATTTACAAACTAAGCAGCAAAGGTATATTGAACCAGAATGAGAACAGAACGTAGTCTTGAGCAGACCAGGCCAGCATAGACCAGACCCTAGCCTGGAGCAGGAGCAGCTCTTTCAGAGCAACTGAAATAGGTAGCAGCTGTTTCCATAGTTCTCAAAGCACAGAAAGGGTAAGGGGATCAAGCAAGTGGTCAAAAAGATTTCAGAGGTCTCTCTGCTGGCACTGGGAGCAAGATTCTGTTTGTTGCTTTGCCCATACTCAGATCAGGGTTGCAGTCCTGGGTGGCAGTCCCAAAGTGAGGAGTTGCACTAGCACACCAGAGCTTTTGGCCACAATGAAGTGTGAATTCTCCTCAGTTCCAGAATAGAAAAGAATGCTTGTGGCTGCTCATAGAGCAGAGCACAGGGCAAGAGAGTAAAACACACATCTCTTTGAATCATATCACCTTGTTTTACGAGTTCCTAGAAGTATCTCTGAAAAGTTGTACAAAACCCCTAGAGCTTTGAACAATCTCCTCTCTACCCTATAAGCAGAATCCCAATTTTTTTAATTTTATATACCATAATTTATTCAGCCATTCTCCAATGGATGGGCATCCATTCAGCTTCCAGTTTCTTGCCACTACAAAAAGGGCTGCCACAAACATTTTTGCACATGTGGATCCCTTTCCTTCCTTTAAGATCTCTTTGGAATATAAGCCCAACAGAAACACTGCTGGGCCAAAGGGTATGCACAGTTTGATAACTTTATCATAGTTCCAAATTGCTCTCCAGAATGGTTGAATCCGTTCACAGCTCCACCAACAATGTATCAGTGTCCCAGTTTTCCCACATCCCCTCCAACATTCATCTTTATCTTTTCCTGTTATCTTAGCCAATCTGACAGGTGTGTAGTGGTACCTCAGAGATGTCTTAATTTGCATTTCTCTGATCAATAGTGATTTGGAGCACCTTTTCATATGATTATAAATAGTTTTAATTTCATCATCTGAAAATTGTTCATATCCTTTGACCTTGGAGAATGGCTTGAATTCTTATAAATATGAGACAATTCTCTACATATTTTAGAAATGAGGCTTTTATCAGAACCCTTAAATGTAAAGATGATTTCCCAATTTATTGCTTCCTTCCTAATCTTGTCTGCATTAGTTTTGTTTGTACAAAAACTTTTTAACTTAATATAGTCAAAATTATCTATCTGATGTTCAATTAAGAGTTCCAGTTCTTTGGACATAAATTTATTCCATCTCCACAGGTCTGAGAGGTAAACTATACTATGTTCCTCTAATTTGCTTATGATATCACTCTTTATATCCAAATCATGAACCCATTTAGATCTTATCTTGGTATGTGGTGTTAGGTGTGGATCAAGCCCCAATTTCTTCCACACTAGTTTCCAATTTTCCTAGCAGTTTTTGTCAAATAGTGAGTGCTTATCCCCAAAGCTGAGGTCTTTGGGTTTATCAAACACTAAATTGCTATACTTATACCTAGTTTGTCCTGTGGTCCTATCCTATGTCACTGGTTGACAACTCTATTTCTTAGCCAGTACCAAATGATTTTGATGACCGCTACTTTTTTTTTTTTTTAGATCTGGTACAGCAAGGCCACCTTCATCAGCCTTTTTTTTTCCCATTAATTCCCTTGAAATTCTTGACCTTTTGGCAGAACCCCACTTTAGCAAAAAGTCAAGAAACAGTCTGGAAAAATAAGCAAACAAGAGAAAAAACTTTGACCATAGGAAATTATTTTGGTGACAAAAAAAGATCAAAACACACACTCAGAAGACAACAGCAAAATAATTCCTACATCCAAAAAAATCTCAAAAAAAAAAAAAAAAAAAGACATGAATTGGTCAAGAAGAGCTCAAAAAGAATCTTAAAAAACTGAAGAAAATAAGATCTTAAAAAACAGAATAGGCCAAATGATGAGAGATACAAAAATCCAATGAGAAAAAGAATGACTTGAAAAGCAGAATTGGACAAATGGAAGAAGATATATAAAAACTCAAGAGAAAAACTCCTTAAAAAGTAGAATTGGTCATATAATATATTGGCAAATTATCTTTCTCTCCTTTCCAGTAGTCATTGGGAAAAAGACATAATAGCAATAATATACTAATTGCAAGGAGCCAATAATATACTAGTTGCTCCCAGACTTAAGTTAATAGAATGAATAATGGATTTTAATTCAGAAGGCAAAAATGTGAATCCTAGTTCTGTTTACACTTTTATGTTATTAGGCAAGTCATCTAAATTTTCTGGGCCTCAGTTTATACAAGAAGATTGGTTCAGATGAATTCTAAGATCCCTTTCCACACTCATCATAAATGATATGTATGAATCTACAACTTCATTCCATTATAATGGCAAATAAGCATAATTACTGTTATTTTTCTTTCTTAAAAAAACAAAAAACTACTATATGGCTCTTATATTATCTTTTAAAAATTAAATCAGTAGCACAACAGCAAAAGGAAAAAAGAAAAAATGCTTTAGAAGACATAAAAACATATAGACTACTTTAATTGTATTTAGAACATTATTAACCCCAACCTTTCCCCAAACTTTGAATATCCACTATACTATTTACAATAGTTATTTTTACACCTGATAGGCTAAGGTTAAGAACCTCATATACAAATATTATTTACAAAACTACACATCCTATAAGAGCTAGAAAATAATCAGAAGGTACTTGATGGAGAAAAACTGAAGCAAAAAATAAGTTCAAAGCAGAAAATTTTTAGAAGTTGAAATTACTGAGGTTAGAAGGAAATATATATAAGTGACAATTACATAACTTAAGTGAACATTCTTTGGTAAAATGACCCCAGAATCTTTAGTATATTCAAGAGTAATATAATTAAAGATTCTGGGGTTATTTTGCCAAAGGATGTTCACTTAAATTATAAAACAAATGCTTATGTCCGATAACTCTCAGTGAAGAAACAACCAACCACTGCTGATCAGCACCTTCTCTACATCTTATAGTTTTAAAAAAGAGTTGTATAAAGTCCACCAGCAAGAGATAAATTCCACTTGAAATAACTGTAGATACTATAAAATATTTGAAAGTCTACCTGCCAAGATACTCAGAAAGCATATGAATTCAATTACAAAATGCTTTTTATACAAATAAAGTTAGATCTAAACAACTGGAAAAATATTGATTATTCATGACCAGACCAAGCTAATATAATAAAAATGGCAATTCTACCTAAACAATTTTTTCAGTGCCATAACCAATCAACTGCCAAGAAATTACTTTATAAAGCTAGAAAAAAATAACAAAATTCATCTGGAAGAACAAAAGGTTAAGAATACCAAGGAATTAATGGGGGGGGGGGAGCAAAGGAGGATAGCCTAGCAGTTCCAGATCTAAAACTGATTATAAAGCAGCAGTCACCAAAACCATTTGATACTGGCTAAGAAATAGGGTAGTGGGTCAGTGGAATAGGTTAGATATACAGGACAATAGTCAATGACTATAATAATCTACTAAACCCAAAGATTCCAGCTTCTGAGATAAGAACTCACTATCTGACAAAAATTGCTCAGAAAATTGGAAAATATTATGGCAGAAACTAAGCACTGACCAACACCTAACACATATCAAGATAAAGTCTAAATGGGTTCATGATTTAAACATAAAGGGTGATGATATAAGCAAGTTGGTAGAGCAAGGGATAAGTCTACCTGTCAGATCTGTGGAGAAGGGAGGGAATTTATGGTCAAAGAAGAACTAGAGAACTTTTTGAAATGCAAATGTATAATTTTGATTACATTAAAAATTTTTTTTGCATAAACAATACCAATGCAACCAAGATTCGAAGGGAAGCAAAAAGCTGGGAAACAATTTTTACAGCCAGAGTTTCTGATAAAGGCCTCATTTCTAAAATATACAGAGAAATGAATCAAATTTTTAAAAATACAAGTTATTTTATTGATAAATGGCTAAATGATATGAATAAATTTATAGAGGAAGAAATTAAAGCCTAGTCCACACTACTATTAGAGATAAGACTTGAACTTCCGTTCCGATTAGTGAAGACAAGCTCTCTATCCATTGCCATTCTATCTCTTTCAAAGGTAGAGATAGCCTGCAATAAGTGAACACTCTTCACAACTGAGTCTGATAACCAGGTTGCCTCAGTCAACTGTGGAGAAGTCAGAAGTCTATCTTC
>JAJPUD010003865.1:0-30000 GCA_023553655.1 Myrmecobius fasciatus
CTCCTCCTCCTCCTCCTCCTCCTCCTCCTCCTCCTCCTCCTCCTTCTCTTCCCTCTTCTTCTTTTTTTCTGAGGAAATTGGGGTTAAGTGATTGCCCAGGGTCACACACCTAGGAAGTGTTAAGTTTTGGAGGTCAGATTTGAACTCAGGTCCTCCTGACTTCAGGGTTGGTGCTTGTTTATGTTCTTCTTACAAAAAAATTTAATCTGCGACCAGTGGCAGTGGAAGATAACAGTGAGGAGTGTTACTTTTCAGGGAAGAGATTGATTCTCAGGTCCAGTAGCTTATATAGTGGTCAGGTGGCATATGTCTCAAGCAGCTAAAAGGGGATCACAAATTCATCTCATCCAACTTCCTCATTTTATAAAGGAGGAGACCAAAACTCAGAGGAAAAGTGTCTTGCCCCAGGTCACACAGGATTTAAATCCATGTCTCCTATAGCA
The DNA here is from genome assembly GCA_023553655.1 of Myrmecobius fasciatus. Taxonomy (NCBI): domain Eukaryota; kingdom Metazoa; phylum Chordata; class Mammalia; order Dasyuromorphia; family Myrmecobiidae; genus Myrmecobius; species Myrmecobius fasciatus. The sequence continues at coordinate 444 of JAJPUD010003865.1, forward strand.
AATCCTGTGCTCTTCTCCCTGAGGTAGGCCAGTCCCTCCACTAAGAACTGAAATGGGGAGAGGTGACTCTGAGTCTTCCAACACACGCTGGCTGTATACAGGATGGACAGGCTTCCAGTATTGCCTTAGCGGCACCTTTATCATCCAGGGACTAGCCTAGCTGAGGGGTTGTTACCCATAATGTGGAAGGATTGTGATGGAGGTGAATGCCAGGGCCTAAGCAAAAAGAAATTACCAGCCTTGTGATTCACTGAAGAAAGCCACTGGGGGAGGAAGAATAGAGGAAATAGCCTGAACCCCTGAACCAGCATGGTGCCAGGATGGATGGTTGTACAATCCTGCTGAATGTAAAGATGAAGGAAGGATGGGTAGAAAGAAAGAAAACTTTTGTAAAAAACCAAATCTCCATTGTGACTGGTGCCTTCCCAGATAAATCAGTCAGATGTGCTTAGAGGGTAAAGCAATTACAGGGACTCTTTGGTGTAAAAAAGAGTTACCAGTGGGACATCTAAGCAACTTCTTTACAGGAGTGGGTGAGCACCAAAAGACCTCACAATTCAGAGGAAATTTTGGGAGGCAGCAGAGCTGGGGCTCCACTCTCAACCCTGTCATCTAAGAAATCTACTAATATGACTTTGGGAGGGGCCAGAATCTCTTGGAATCTCAGTTGAACCAGGAGGATTTGAACCAGGTATCTAAGGGGAAATTTGTAACAACCAATTTGTGAGCATTTCTGAACCCCTTGTTAAGAACTAGAGATTAAAAAAATGAACATGTCCTTGCCCTCAAAAAACTTACATTCTTTTGGGAGAGAAAATATGTACACATACACATAAGTAGTTTTGTGTGTGTGTGTGTGTAATTTGGGGGATATATATGTGTGTATATGTATATATACAAATATATACATATATATACATATATGTATATTTGTATGTATATATACATATATGTGTGTATTGTGTATATTGGTGGGGGGGAAAGGACCAGCACTATCAACTGGCAAATGAAGAAAAAAATTTGTCTAGGAGTTGGCACTTGAGCCAAACTGTCACCAGAACATTTATAGACACTTGATTGTGAGCTCCTTAAGGACAGGGACCTTCAGTTGCCTTTCTTTGTATTCCCAGTGCCTAGCATAATGCCTGGCACATATTAGGTTCATAATAAATGTTTGCTCACTGACTGACTTGAAATATAGTGATACTAAATTAGGAAGTGTAGGACTAAAAAACTTTCAATAGAACTGGGTCACCTCCAACAGCTCTGGCTCCTTGCTGAAGGACACGAGCGGCCCAGCTGCTCAGAAAAGGTTCCTTGTTTCCCTGCAATAGGGGGAGGGGATTGTGTTGGAGGAGAGAAGCAACAAAGGAAGAACTGGTTAGGTTAAGTGGGATGGAAGAGAAACAACTTTCTTTTGGAGGACACTTACATCCCAGCTCTCTTTTGGACTTCCAGAGGGGAGAAAGAGGAATTTTTCTTCTTTTTCTTCACCCCAGAAGCAATGATGGCGACAAGCCTATGGTCATGGTGCCATATGCCTGCTTCAATAATCCCAAGACTGGATCTCGAGTCCCTGTGCCTCTTCTGCATTGTCATTCTTTCTTAGAGCACTAAACAGAGGCCCTGAGAGATAAAAGCTTCCATCTTTGGTGGCTACATCCTGAATTTGAGACTTCTCTGGATTCTTGAACAGGTGTTGGCTGTCCATCAGAAGGGCTTCTGGAAACGATTCTCCTCTTCGGAGGAGAAGATGACAACTAGGATCATCCTGTATAGAAGAACTGAATTTTGTGTTTGCTTGGATGACACAAATCCTAAGGGAATGTGACATATATATATATAAAATATATATAATATGTTTAGCACTATGCCCAAAGGGCTATAAAATCATGCAACAATATCTAACAATACCACTACTGGGCATGAATCCCAAGAGATTTTTTTAAAAGGAAAAGGACCTTTGTATTCAAAAATATTTATAGCAGCCTTCTTTTTTTAGCAAAAAATTGTTTTTTATTATTGCTGGCCTTATTTTGATCATGATTAGTTTGTTTCTGTTTTTGTTTTTTACATTAAAACTTTTTATTTGCAAAACATATGTGTGGGTAATTCTTCAATATTGACCCTTACAAAGCTTTCCGTTACAAATTCCCCCCCCCCCTGGGGCCCATCCCCCCCCCAGATGGCAGGAAATCCACTACATATTAATTATGTTAAAATACTTGACAAATCGAATATATATATACATATTTCCATACTTATCATTGTTGTAGCAGCCTTCTTCTTAAAGCAGAGAACTGAAAATTTAGGGGATGCTCATCAGTTGAGAATGGCTGAATAAGTTGTGGGATGTGATCATGATGGAATATATTGTTCAGTGGGAAAAGATGAGCAGGATGCTCTCAGAAAAAACCTGGAAAGTCCATGAACTCAAGCGAAGTAAAATATACTGTGTACAAAGCAATATTGTGGAATGATCAGCTGTGAATGGCTGTATTCTCAGCAATACAATAATTCACAACTACTCTGAAAGACGTGGTGAAAAATGCTATGCACACTCAGAAAGAACTGATTGTGTCCAAATACAGATTGAAGCATTTTTTTTTCTTGAGGGTTTTTTTGGGGGGGGGGTGAGGAGAGATTTGTTTTGCTGTTTGGGGGAGATCTGTTTTCTTTTACAATATGACTTTTATGGAAATATTTTGCATAACTTCACATGCACCTTTTTAATGGGGGGTGGGGTGGGCAGGAAGGAAGAGAATCTGACACTCAAAGGTTTAAAAACAAGTGTAAAAATTGTTTTACGTGTAACTGGGAAAAATAAAAATATTAAATCTTACAAATACATGTTCAGCAGTTGGACAAAGGGGCTTTTACCTTGTAGGAGAATATAGTAGGTGTGACAGATTATTTATTTATGCTTTAGGTATTTGTCAATGTGCACTTATGGATCTTTTGGGTTTTTAGCACTTCTTTCATGGTAGAGGGAATAGTTACCCATTACCTTATATTTACTTTTAACATTTATTTTATTTTTTTGCTGAGGCATTTGGGGTTAAGTGATTTGCCCAGGTTATACAACCAGGAAGTCTGAGGCCAGATTTGAACTCAGGTCCTCCTGACTTCAGGGCTGGTGTTCTAACCACCACACCAACTAACTGCCCTAATTGAATATCTTTTTAAGAAAGAACCTGCCTACCCTTTAGAATAGACAGCAGACACGAGGTTTGACACTTAGATTTTGTTCACAGATTTCTGCAGATCTCCAGGGTCAGGGAATTAGGGTTGGAAAAGTCGAATCCTCTTTATTTCTGACCAAATCGTCTCTATGATGAATCTGACCTTCATGTGACCTTTTCTGGGAGGAACTTATGTATGAAAGTGGTATTATGGACCATGTATACACACACACACATCCTATACATACATGCAAATATACATGTGTGCACATGTAAACATATATACACACAAATATATTACTTTGGCATATGTGCTGGTTTTAGAGAGTTCTGAGTTCAAATCCCAGTACCACCATTTCCTAACACTGTGACCTTGGAGAAATCCTCCCTGGGCTTCAGTTTACTTTAGGGGTTGTGAATGTAAAGAAAGATGACATGACTTACCAGTGCATATTTGTTCAGGCTAATTAAAAATTTAAAAGCCAGTATTAAGCACACAGAGATTTGTGGACTCCTTGCAATAAATTTCCCCAGGCAGTTGCAGATCCTAGATTGGGAGCTACTGGCTACAGGACTCCCTAAGGTCTCAATGGGGGGGGGGTTCAAAAAGCACAAGCAGAGGGGAGCTGAGAGCTTAGGGGACATAAACTAAGGTCTGAGACAATCTCGGGCTGAACCTCCTTCCCACAGGGCTTGGGGATCAGTCCCATAATAAGTCAATGTTTGTTGAGTGACTGAATCTCTGATGTCAGCTCTGCACACCTGCACCTCAAAGGAGCTCCCAAGTTAACGATGCCCTCTGACTCTCCCTATTTGTTGTCATGCTCCTGTAAGCCTCCCTGCCCTGGAGACCTCTTTTTTTTTTTTTAATGATGCCCTGAGATCTTCACCTGTGAAGGTTTTCCCCAGTGTACCCCACATAATTTGCAGGGCAGAACACAAGCACTTGACTTGGACATGACTTAAATCATGATTCATCTGCCTATTTTTAGCCTGTGTTCTTGCCGAAGCATCCCCTCTCCCCACAGCGCCCAGTCACTGTCAAGGCAGGCACCTCATACATCCTGTCTGTTTTGGAGGCTGTGGGCCCAGCAGGCGAGACCTGGGCATCTGCTTAGAATTTTAGTCAGTTCTTGGTTTTCCACACTAAAAGAGGGGATAGGATGCCAGCCTTCAAATATTTGAATGGCTGGCATTCAGAAGATGGCTTGAGCTGCGGATCATACATTTGGAGCAGGAAAGGACTTCAAAAGCTTCTAATCCAATCCATTCATTTTACAGATGAGGGATACTGAGGCCCAGGAAGGTCAAATGAATTACCCCCAGCTCACACGAGTAATAAACGGCAAAGCTGGGATTTCATCCTACGTCCCGAGACTCCAAAGCTCTCTCTCCATGGTCCAAAATCCCCAAATCTCTGTGCTGTCCCACATTGCTGCCCATTTGCTGGGTCTCAGATAGGTGAATTAGGAATAATGAGGAGGAGTCACATTTGGATCCATGTTAAGAAAACCTGCCTGTCCCAGAATGCCATGAGCTGTCTCTGAGATAATGGGGTCCCCCCTGCTTAGAGGTCTTCAAGTAGATGCTCTGGGACAGACAGGAAGGTCTAGCTCTGAGATTCTAGGATTCTCCAGTGGTCTGGCCTAGCCAATGACAAGCAGCATTTGGTTTTGTCCCCTATCTCTCTAGCTCTGATATTCTACAGTTTCTAGTTCGTGAAACAAAATAATGTTGTGATAAAGAGATCGCCTTGGTCTGCTTGGCCCCAAGAGGTGGAACCAGGCAGAACTGGTGAGAATGACAAAGGGGCCAATTTTGATAAGGAAAAATCTACTCACAACAGGGCTGCCTCTAACTTCCTGTCCCTGGAAAGGCTGAAGTGAATACTATGTCCACTAGTGAGGGCTGTGTAGGTATGGGTCAGCTGAGATGCCCACTAAGATCTCTTCTGCTCTGAGAGTTTTGAATTAATTGATTGAATAAAACTGAATAAATAAATAAATAAAGATTGAATAAAAATACAATGTTCAGGTTCAACCATCCATCTCATTCCATATTCCTATGTATCATAATGGCTAGGAAGGAAGAATATAAGCAATTATTAAGCACCTGCTATGTACCTGGTGGAGCAATGAATAGTGTGCCAGACAGAATTTGGATTAAAATCTGGCCTCAGACACTAGATGTGTCACCCTGGGCAAATAATTTAACTTTTTTTTTTAATCTCAGTTTCCTCATCTGTAAAATGAGCTAGACAAGGAAATGGCAAATTACTCTATTGTCATTGCCAAGAAAACCCCAAATGGGGTCACAAAGAGTCAGACAAGACTGAAAATTACTGAACAACAAAAACGAATCAGATACCATGCTAAGTGTTTTACAAATACCATCCCTTCAGAAAAACCTGGAAAGATTTACATGAACTGATGCTGAGTGAAGTGAGCAGGACCAGGAGAACATTGTACAAAGTAACAGCAACAGTGTGTGATGATCAACTCTGATAAACTTAGCTCTTCTCAGGAATACAATGATTCAAGACAATTTCAAAAGATTCGTGATGGAAAATATCATCCACATACAGAGAAAGAACTATAGAGACTAAATGCAGATTGAAGCATTCTATTTTCACTTTTTTGTTGTTTTTTCTTTTCTTTTTTGTTCAGTTATTCTTTCACAACACCACTAATGAGGAAATTAGTTCAATATGATTGTACATGTATAACCTATATCAGATTGCTTGCTAATTTGGGGGAGCAGGAGGAAAAAAATTAGAAATCAAAATCTTATTAAAAAAAAAGAAAAAGCAAACATCATCCCATTTGATTTTCACAACAACCCTGGGTTCTATAATAGTGCTATTATAATCCCCATTTTATAGTTGAAGAGACTGAGGCAAACAGAAGTTAATATATTGCTAGGAAGAGTCTGAGGCTCTCTCTCAGTCCAGTCCTCTATGCCTCCTGTGCCTGGCCCTACATGAAGAGCTCTGGACTTGAGGTCAGGAAAGCCTAATTTCAAATAGGACCTCATTAGCTATGTGGTCCTGGGCAGGTTACTTTGGCTCAGTTTCTTTACCTGTAAAATGGGCATAGTGATTGTTGTTATTATTGTTTGTCCTTCTTTCTAGAAGAGGACCATGACATTGGGGAGGTGATATCATGACACGCAAATGAATTGGATTTAAGTAAGGGAGGTCACCTGCCACTTTGCCCTCCAGAGCCATGTGGGTTCAGTGGCAAGATCAGGAAGACTGGAGATGTTCCTGAATGCAATAGGAGACTGTGGTCTTTTAAAACTAAGATCTTCAACAAGTCTTAGTTTGACTGAGGCAACACCCATTTAGTGATTAAGGTTAGGTAGCAATTAAGGCAAAGAATCTCTTCATTCACCTAATCAAACACAAAAAAAACATAAAAACAACAACTCACAGATATAAAAAGATAGATAAACAAACAAACAAATAAATAAATCTGGGAGGGAAAGACTCTCAGGGTTTCTGGCCAAAGAAGAAATAATTGCTATTTACATTGAATCTGAGTCAATCAGGAGCCAAACTATGACCAAATGGTCTGGGACCTATTGGTAGCCAATGAGAATCAGATTGGTTTTGATTTCTGGGCATAGTGCTATCACTATGGTGATTACACATAGATGCTATCACCTGCATCATAGAGCTGTTGTAAAGGTCAAATAAGACCCTGCATATAAAGCCCTTGGCAGATCTGAACCTGCTATCTAAAGGTGAGTTTATGATTATTCCTATCACCCTTCCTAGTCAAAGATTGCTAGCATTATCTCTTTAACTAGCAGATTTCCATTGTAAAATAAAAATGGGTTCTGCTTACAAACTTGCTGCAACATACTTCCTCTAATCTAAGGAACCCCAGAGAGGATAATCAGGATGAAGGGATAATGGGAAGCCAAGGATCAACTAAAGAAGGGTCCTGAACATGGTTTTGTTCTGCCCTGGAGCCCTGTGGTGGGGACCCCTCCTCCTAATCAGGGTTTTAAAGGCATAAAATAAACACAAGGGATTACAAAGGAAATCAACTACATTAAAATATAGACATAATTCTTAACCCCATCCAAGTTAGGTGGCAAAGTAGATAGAGTGCTGGATTTAGAGTTCAAATCCAGGATCAGACACTTTCTAGCTATGTGATAATAGGCAAGTCAATCCACCTTTCTTTTCCTGCATTAATTGAGAACTCAATATTTTCAAAAATGAATGTCAAAATGGGAATAATAATAGTATCTCCCTCCCAAGGCGGTTGTGAAATGTATGGAAAGTGTTTTGCAAACCTTAAAATGCCATATTAATGTTAGATGTTATTATTGTCATTAGTATCACCCATGGATCTCTCAGTTGGCTTCAGGTTAAGAATTTCTGAATTAAAGAATTATGGATATTTAGCCTAGAGAAGAAAAGGCTTCCAGGAGACATGATAGCTGTTATCGAATATTTGAAGGTTTACCACTTGGAATCAAGATTGGACCATTCTGCTCAGCTCTAGCAATAATGAGTGGGGGGAGGGGAGTTTACAGAGGCAGAATTCAGCTGGATATAAATAAGGAAAACCTTCCTAACAATGGTGGTCAGCTTTCCCTTGATGGAGGTCTTCAGGCAAAGGCTAGATGAGCAATAACTGAGAAAGCAGAGAGGAGATTGCTATTCAGTCTGGGTTGGACCAGATCACCTCTGAGGTCCTTTCCAGCTTTAAGACATTATGGTTTGGAAAGCCACCTTAACCAAAGCAGGGACTGTGAATTTTTTTCTCCTCCCTTTACTACTGAGGCTCTGTCAATCATTAAGTCCTATCATTAGATGAATCTCAGCTCTCCTGTCCCGTCAGCCCCAGAGAGACTAGGGAGGTCCAAGGCACCAGTGGAGATGGTGGATGAGAGGAAAATGGGTGTCTTGCCAAGCGTTTAGCTGAGTGGGGGGTGCTGACATTTGTGGAAGATACATTTCCTGGATGCAGGAGGGAAGAGAGGACATTAGACTGACCCTGGCCCAACTTGGTATGGGGGACAGAGTGGAGCATTGTTGATATCTGGACAATCTTCTTAAGATCAGAGTTCATCAGGAAGGGAAAAATTGGAGGCAGGATGTTTTATTTTTTGCACCATGCTATAGGGAAGGCCCTTTATTTTGGACCAAGGCAAGGGATCTCAGGGAGCACTTCTTTGAAGGATTTTCTACCTGAATAGAAGGTACAGAAGAAGACACTGGGAGCTGTCTATAGAAAATGGCAGATGACATTGGAGGAATGACCCCAGGCAGTCCCCAGAAGATGACTATAAACATGGGAAGCTCTCTAGTTGTCTGGGAAAAGGGTTTATCAAGGACCAGCATCATAAGCTCTATTGTGAGCTTTTTTTTTTTTTTTCAATTTTCTCTGTCTGGTTAACAGACTTCCACCCACCCCTTCTTTTGAGCCTAACAAACCCCTTGCTTTTAAAGGTAGCAAATAGTACCATCTCTATTTTTTCAATGAGGAGATTAAGACTTAGAATGAGTCTCAGGGTTACGTAGCTAGTGAATGATAGAAAGAGAAGTCCAATGTTACTTGCCATGGAGTTATAGAGAAGGATTTCTGTAAACAATAATTGGGTTCTTATGCTCAAAAAGTGATCAAACTGTGCATACCCTTTGACCCAGCAGTGTTTCTATTGGGCTTATATCCCAAAGAGATCTTAGAGGAAGGAAAGGGACCCCCATGTGCAAGAATGTTTGTGGCAGCTCTTTGTGTAGTGGCTAGAAACTGGAAACTGAATAGATGCAAAGAGAATGGCTGAATAAATTGTGGTATATGAATGTTATGGAATATTATTGCTCTGTGAGAAACGACCAGCAGGACGATTTCAGAGAGGCCTGGAGGGACTTGCATGAACTGATGCTGAGTGAAACGAGCAGAACCAGGAGATCATTATTCACGGCAACAACAGTATTACATGATGATCAATTCTGATGGACATGGTTCTTTGCAACAATGAGATGTTTCAAACCAGTTCCTATTGTTCAGCGAAGGAGATAGTCATATACATCCAGAGAGAGGGATATGGGATCTGAGTGTAGACCACAACACAGCATCTTAATGCTTTCTGTGAATATTTGTTTGCATTTTGTTTTCCTTCTTAGGTTGTTTTTTTTTCTTCTCTTTCTAGATCTGATTTTTCTTGTGCAGCAAGATAACTATATAAATATGTATACATATATTAGATTTATCATGTATTTAACATATTTAACATATATTAGACTATTTGCAAAGGTCAATGTAGAAAAATTACTCATGTGTTCTGCAAATAAAAAGCTTTAATAAAAGTAAAAAAAAAAGAAAAAAAACAAAACAATAATTGGGTTCTAAGGTCTGTATAATGCCTTACATTGTATTATTTCAATTAATCTTCATGATATCCACGTGAAGTAGATGCTATTTTTATCCTCATTTTACATATTTAGAATAAGAGACAGAAAAAAAGGTTAAGAGTCACAGCTGATAAGCAGCTGAGGCAAGATTCAAACTCAGGTCTTCCTAATTTAAAGTCACAGGGGATTGTTGCTGTTCACTCTCGTCTGACTATTTATGAATCCATGTAGGTTGTTTTTGTTTTTGTTTTTTGGGTTTTTTTGGCAAAGATACTACAGTGATTTGCCATTTCTTTCTCTAGCTCATTTTACAGTTGAGGAAACTGAGATAAACAGGATTAAATGTCTTGCCCACAGTCACACAGCTAGCACATCTGAGGCCAGATTTGAACTCAGAAAGATGAGTCTTTCTGACTTCATAACTGGTACTACTAGCCATTGGGCCTCTAATCTTGCAGGGAGAGTGCCAATGTTTTTGCTAGGATCACAACAGATATAGAGCTGTAAGGATTTTTAAAGTCAACCCCCTTAATCTTTATTTATTTATTTATTTATTTGTTTATTTGCTGAGGCAATTGTGACTTGCCCAGAGTCACACAGCTAGGAAGTGTTAAGTGTCTGAGGTCACATTTGAACTCAGGTCCTCCTGACTTCAGCATTGGTGCTCTATCCACTGCGCCACCTAGCTGTCCCAAACCCCTTAATTTTTAAAGATAATGAAACTGAGGTCTTACTTTCCCAAGGTCATATAAGTAGTAGTTGGGCTGAGATTTGATCCCAAGTCTTTTTGATTCCAAATACTGGGCTCTTTACATTGAATCACAGCCTGCATTAAATTACAAATGACTTTGGTTATGCATTTGGTTATGCATTAGGCAAAAGATAAAGAGGTGGGGTAAGCCACAGGTGATGAGTCAGGTGATTCTTATCATCAGGATATTGATTAACTCCTCTGGAGTTCCTGATCCAGGCCACAGTCACTTACTATCCCAGAGCATGCTCCCTACCTCCTTACAGAGACATGATGGACCTTTTGGACATGGCCAATTTGGGAATGTGGTTTTGTCTGACTATGCAGATTCTTACAAGGTTTTGTTTTCCCTTTTTAAAAAAGTGGTGGGGGTGAGTGGAAGAGAGATAAGGTAGATTTTTATTTATAAAAAAAAGGAAAAATAATTTTTTTTAATTAAAAAAGGAAAGGGGCAGCTAGGTGGTGTAGTGGTTAGAGCACCAGTCCTGAAGTCAGGAGGACCTGAATTCAAATCTGGTCTCAGACATTTCCTAGCTGTGTGACCCTGGGCAAGTCACTTAACCCCAATTGCCTCAGGAAAAAAAAATTGAAAAAGAAAAAAAAAACTTCTGGAGTTCCTTCTTCACTTTTCTTCTCCCTTCTCTTCCTTCTTATATGGCCATGTGCCATGTATCTTTCATAATCTTTAGCCTTTGCTGTGATCACTAGGTCTTATCACCATTAGCAACTAGAGATGGTGAATTCATACTTACAGCTCAGAGCTGAGGACCCAGAGAGATGTGAAGCATTATAACTGTTTCAAATGGTTTATGAAGCAATTAAGAAAACTTATCTGTTCCTGTCTAGAGAAGCAATACACGAGTACAAGTTTTAGAAGCAATACAAAGCAGAATATCTCTGGGCCATATCAGTGATACATGTTAGGTGGTAGGATGAATCTCTGGATGTGAGATCAGGGGTTCTAAGTTCAAATTCTCCTCCTTCAGTCACTTACTTGCTGTGTGATCCTGGGCAAGTCACTTAACCCTCTCTAAGCCCAATAATAATAGCACCAACCTCCCAAGGTCAAAAAGAGATAAAGGAGGCAGAATGCTTTGCAAATCTAAAAATATATTATTTCAGGATCTCAGAGAAGACAACACCTTATCCATTTTCAAGGAACTTCTGGGAATATGACATATTCGGTCTTTCTGTGCATTTCCACAATTCCTTGGGCTTTGATTACCTCCCTGTGTCTGGGTTGCTAATTGGTCTCCCTTCATCCAACTCCTGTCTAATCTGTCATCCTCCACATGACTGCTGCAGTAACCAATAACCTCCCATGCTCACAAACTTTCAGTGGCTCCCTATTGCCTCCAGGATAAAATACAAATTTTATTGGCTATTGGATATTGGGATATCTGGCTCTTCCCCTTTCTGCACTCCTCTCCCTACTTTTCAAAATTATTTTATCTTAATCCCTTTCACACACTCTATGTTCCCAACTGTCTTATTGGTTGTTGCCTGAATTCAGCATTCCACTCAAAGGCCTTTGAAAAAAGATGTCCCTGTGTAGTGAATGACCTCCTTCCTTATCTTAGAAGTCCTAGCTCTTGGAGTCTGTGCTTCCACCTCCTATTACAGAGAAGTCTTGCTGACTCTTCTTCCTGGGAGGGTCCTCTCTGACCCCAGATTTTCTTGTGTTTATACTGTTTTCTTATGTATAGAACGTATCTCCCCAGGGCTCTTTTAATGCCTTTAGATCCCCAGCACCCAGAATCCCTTTAACAGAAGGATTCAAATGCTTGTTGGATTTAACCATATTTCATTGGAAGAGTAGTATTTCACACACACACACACACACACACACACACACACACACACACCCATGTGAGTAGTCCGAGAATGAAGGTGGGAGGCATTCAGGAGGCCATCTGTGGCCAGACTCCCCCTGTGGCCATGAGGTCCAGGACAAAGCTGAAGGCCCACAGGATATCACTACTCAGCGAGCTGTTCAAACAAACAACCTATTTCTATTCATCTCCCAAGGAAGACACGAGCACAGACAAATATTATCATTGGGTGGTTTTCATTTCATTGGGAATAGAAAAGACAAGTCAGGAGCTAATGAATGGAGGAATCCTTGGGCTCCTGGCCCCTTGCCTGGGCTCAGCCTCTCTGCCTGGGAGGGCAGAGTTTGGGAAAAGGAGAGGTCCTTGGCGCTGACCGGTCCTTGCTCCCTGGACGGACTTGGGTCCATGCGGGGATGAGTGGGAGCCCAGTGTTCATCCTACAATTAATCCTGGCTGCTCAGCTCAACCCAGCCAGAAAGGACAAAGTGTGGAGAAAAGATTAACTTCTTCCTCCTTCCTTTTTCTCTTCCTTTTCTTCCTCCCTTCTCTCCTTCCAGCTCCTTCTCCTCCATAAATCTGAACCCAGAGCTTCTAACTTCCAAGTCGGCGGTGGGACATTCTTACTCAAGTGGGGCTGGATGACGTGACCCCTGCGGTCCCAGATTTGGTGAATGAGTACTTCCTACTGTAACTACCTCCTCCATCTCTTGATGACATCCAGCTTAGAAGCATCCAAGGGATAAATCACTCACCTGCTTCTATTCCGAGCACACTATTTCACAGGTGGAGAAAATGACCCCTTTGGGTTATTGAATAAGCAGCGGGACGTGAGCGGGTCTGTTGCTGTCTCCCTGGTAGCAGACAGGATGATGGGAATGATGGATGCCCCCGATCCCTGCCCGAACCTTTTCATTTCTTCTGCCGGGTCTCCATATATCATTCCACGTAGCTGGAAGATCCATTAGAAACACGGTTCTTACACTTTCATGGGTCAACTGTGATATTGTTGTCGTGGATGCACATGGACACATATACACAGAACATATGTGCACACGCTTATGGAGTGATAACGGTAGGCCTGTGTCCAGGTCAGAGAATAGCCCCGTCCTTACTCACTCAGCCATGGCTGAACCTTATTTCACCCCGGCAGACTGCAGCTCATCAGGGGCTGCCTTATCGACCGCCCATTGGCAGGTCCAGAGCCCGACCTGTGATGCAGTCAGAGAAAATGGGCTACACCCGGGGCAGGCGGGAGGAGAGGGGAGGGATGGGCAGAGAAGAGCCTTCATTTGTACAGATGACCCCGGGGTGAGGGAAATCTGGAAGAAAGATTTCCCCAAAAGCAAAGAGGGGAGGGGCAGGTGCTGACAGCTGGAATAATAAAGATGCTGTCTGAGGCAACTTGGACACAGCAGAGTTTGTAACAGCCCTGAGCAGCTTTATTTAAGTAGGGAAGCAGGTTAGACAATCAGCCACTGTTTCAGTCATGCACTGTCTTAATAATGATAATAATAATAATAATAATAATATTTATACAGCACTTGCCATGTGCCAGACACTATGCTAAAAACTTTCTAATTATTACCTCATTTGTTCCTCACAACAGCTAAGTGCTATTAATTATCACCCTGTTTTACGGATAAGGAGACTGAGGCAAACAGGAATTAAATGACTACCCAGGGAAAATAGCAAGGGTAAGGGGCTGGATTTGAACTCAGGTTTTCCAGACCCAGAGCTCTATAAACTGGGTCCATTCCCTTTCGAATGGAAGTTCTTTGAGGGCTGTTTTTACTTCTTTCTTTATATCCCCAATACTTAGCATGATGCTGAACATAAGTTGTTCAGTCGTGACCCCATGATGGAGTTTTCTTGGCAAGGGTACTGGAGAAATTTGACATCAAAAATAGGGATTAAGCACCAGCCCTGAAGTTAGGAAGACCTGAGTTCAAATCTGGTCTCAGACAGTTATCACTTCCTAGCTGTGTGACCCTGGGCAAGTCACTTAACCCCAATTGCCTCAGCAAAAACAAGTAATTAAATAAATAAATAAATAAATAGGAATTAAGTGCCTTGCCCAGGGACACACAACTAGTAAGTACCTGATATACAGTAAGAGCTTAATAAATGCATATTGATGGATTGTCCTTGCCTCAACTGCTCAGTCTCACTATCTGATCGTTTCTAGCTGCTTTCTCAGTCTCTGATGTTAAAAGCTTATATATTCCAGCAATTAGTTTTCAGAGCAAGTGATATCTGGAAGAAAAATTTCCAAAGAGCAAAAGAAGGGGAGCAGGTGCTCCTCACAGATGTCACTGCCTATTTTGTCCCAAACCGAGCCAAACCCTGAAGAGTGAGTCCCTAATGCTCTGATTTCTGCTTGAAATGAAAGAGCCCGAATCCGGGCATTTGCACTTAGGAATTGCCCTGGAATCTTGATCAGGTTAACTCCTTCCTGAAGCTCCTAATTAAGGCAGCCAAACAAAGATGGCGGGAGCTTCTCAAGAGCCTTGGGTTTGGCTGGATTCCCATAGAACTTCTGGGTCGCCTCTTGGCACTTGAGTGTTGATTGATGGGAGGGGAAAGTAACAGCTTTACAATCAGAAGAGATTTGGTAGATCATTGAAATCAGAGTTTCCTAAGCTTTTTTTTGTGTGTGTGTGTCATAGTGAAGCTTACAGATACTTCTCAGAATAAATACATAGGATTGCTAAGGAAACGAATTATCAAAATATCTTTCCCATCCAAGTTCATAGATCTCTTTAAATCTCCCCACGAGCCCACAGATCCCAGGTAACGAACCATTGCTCGGGTTCTATTCTTTCATTTTAGAGATGTGAGAATCTAACAAGATGACCCGTCTAAGGTCACATTGGTAGTATTTGAGACTGGATTTGAACTCAGCTCTTCCTGGTTTTATCTGCTGGAACACCTAGTTGCCTTTGTTACAAAGGAGGGTTCAGAAGAGAGGGAGTGAAGTGGGAATATTTCAAAGTGATGGTGATGTCAAAAACTAGTATCAATAAAACTTTTTTTTTCCTCCTAAAGAAAATCTGAGACCCCCGGCCTGCAGGAAGAGAGCCCCAGAGAAGCAGCTTCACTCATTTCCAAGTGCCTTGGATGAAAGCCGGTGCTTTTTTCCCCTCTAACACGGACCCAGTCTAATGTTCCTCCACTTCAAACATTTTCTTTATGTATTCCTTTTGCAGAATCAACATCCAACAAGCTTCCCCCTTCCCTGCTGGGTGTCAGTTCCTGTTTGGTGAAGACTTCTTACAAAAATAACTGCTGACATTTTGGTAGGGTTATAGGGCTTGTAGAGAGCTTCAGCCCAAGACGACAATAATCCTTGGAGGTAATTACTATCCCATTTTACAGACAGGAGAAACTGAGGCAAGAGTCACTCAGCTAGGGAGATTTGAACTCCAGTCTTCCTGGCTCTATGTTAGGAGTAATGGTGGCGTTGGGGATGGGAGACTGGAAAAGAGAGAAGTAGGTGGTTCAGAGGATCATAGATCTAGGAGGAATCTTGTTATTATTCTAGTTCAGTTATTTCAGTCTCGTCCGACTCTTTGTGACCCCATTTGGGACACACACCGGGGTGGTTTGCCATTTCCTTCTCTAGCCCATTTTACAGATGAGGAAATTGAGGCAAAAAGGACAAAGTGACTTGCCCAGGATCCAACAGCTAGTAAATGGCCAAGGCTGCATTTGAACTCAACTTTTCTCGACTCTAGACGAGGGGCTCTGTTCCTGTTTGACCCATAGCAAGTGCTTATTGAATGCTCTTTGAGGTTTGCTTGAAGAAAATAGGGATGTCTAACCTAGAGAAGATGGGGGTGAGGATAGATGGGGGAAGGCGAGCATTCTGCAGGTATGCAAGATATTGGGCTCGATCTGCTTTTTCCCAGAGAGCATAGCTACTAAATAAGAAATGGGGGGCATCATTACAATGAGGGGGCTAAATGGCCTCTAAAATCCCAGAACCTTAAAAACTATAATTCTAATGTAGGGATGGGGTTTTGACTGAATAGCTCAGTGACATCCCACCTCATTTCAAGTAATACGATGCTCTGGTACCTTAATAAGGAGAACATCTTTTTTTTTTTCCCCCTGAGGCAATTGGGGTTAAGTGACTTGCCCAAGGCCACACAGCTAGGAAGTGTTAAAGTGTCTGAGGCCAGATTTGAACTCAGATCCTCCTGACTTCAGGGCTGGTGCTCTATCCACTCCCTAGCTGCCCCAGGAGAACAAGTCTTAGTTGAGTAATAAATTAAAGATGAGATTAAACTCCTTGGAAACTTGGTCTTCTGGAAAGTAGAAGGCTGACCCATGCAAAGCCGAGCTCTGGATTCCAGCGAGAGGCAAGCAGAACGAGGGTCCTAGCTACTGGCCAGAAAGGGAGAAGGACTTGTCCCCCCCAGCCTCCACCCCTATCGGCCACAGGAGGACTCGGTGAGCTCTGTGGATCTGGGACCTCTCATCTTCCCCTGAGTACCCAGCATCGTGGGGCAGGACAGGGGCAGCTGGTGGTAGAGTCTCCTTGGGGAGCTGGGAATGGGTGGGTGCAGTTCCACACCTCCTAGGAGTCTGGCAGAGAGAGCACATCCTATTCAGGGGGAGCTGTAGAGGACGGGGCCTTCCAGCAAGCCGGAGGGGGGACGTACCACTCTGCCGTATATTCTGAGCTCACTTTCCCCAGGATTCAGTAGATGCTTTTGGAAAAGTGAGTCACAGGCTTTGGAAGGGATGCTCTGTTCCCACTATTCTTACTGTACTATCTTAGCTCATGTTCCTTTCTAAAAACTAATTTCGCTCGATGGAATAAGTGATTCGGAACACAGAATCGTGCCGGGAAGCACACCAGAGTTGGGGTGTGAGCCAATAACTTTAGAGTAGAACCCACAATCCCTCAGGATTGAGTAGAGTACCCTGAGACCCAGCAATTCTCCACCAGTCCCCACTTTTTCTCTCCCCCTTCACAAGGGAGCAAAGACTAAGCGAGATCCCTAGCTCACCATCTCTGCAAGGACGCTGCCTCCTGGGCCTGCCCTCGGATCTGATTCCCTTCTGCTTTTGCACCTGGTGGGTAACCCACATGCCAGCTCCCATTCCATCCTGCCAAGGCGGCTTTCCAAAACAGGCTGGAGATTTTTGCCAGGGCCACCTGAAGCCGAGAACAGTTTTTGTTTTCTCTGGGAAAGCTTCTCCTCCTTGGCTGAAGTCTGTCACTGCACACCCTTAGAGCTCCCAGCCAGGACCCTGGGGAGCTTACCCAGGTCACCCCACGCCTTTCAGTCTCGGGGACTTGCTTCTGGACAAAAGGATCAATCAGCAGCTGAAGCCTCTCCCCCCCCTCCCCTGCTGCTCATCTTGTCTGTAGAAAACAAGACCCTGGGACAGGACCTTGGGACCCTGGGAGTGGCCAACTGCATGGGGTGACTTTGGTCCTCCTTGTGCCAGTGGGAGATGGGCACGGGGGGTCAGATTTCAACAAAATGCCATCTGTCAGTCAGCAAACATTTCATAAATGCTTATTATGTGTCAGGCCCTGTGCTAAACACCGAGGATGCAGGGAAAGTCCCTGTTCTCAGGGAGCCCATAATTTAATGGGGGGAGACAATAAGCAGACAACTGTGCATGTACACACAGGATATACACCGTGTAAATGGAGGTGAGCCCAGGGGAAAGGTACACTGTGGGAGGATGGGGAAAGGCTGCTTGCTGCAGGACTCCAGCAGGAGTGAGACAGGATTGAACTGAATTGAGTTGAATTTATTTGAATTCAGTTCAATTCAATTCAGGTCAGGTCAATCTAGTTCAGTTCAATTCAATTAAATCAAGTACAGTTCAATTCGATTCAATTCCATCTAGTTCAATCCGATTCAATTTAGTTCAATTCAATTTAATCCAGTTCAATCCAGTTCAATCTAGTTCAGTTCGATTCAATTAAATTCAGTGCAATCCAATAATTGTTTATTAAAGGTCCGGGGAGAAGTGTAGAGCAGGGGGTAGAAGCCAGGCCCTCACTGGACACATCTTGCTTGGCCCTGTGACTCTGGACCAGTCACCTGATTTCTCAGGGATCTTGCCAACTCTCTAAAATTCTAAAGGTGCTGACCTGGGTTTGTGGAGGGGAGCTCCTCACACCACTATGGTCACAGGTCCAGCCCCTGACCCCTATGTGAATAACAAGGCATCGGGGACTCGGGGAGGAGGACGAACAGAGCTCCAGGAACTGGTAGGTGGTGGGCTGGGGCATGGATCACAGCCAAGCTGGGATTGATTCACCTCAGTGCTCCGCTCCCCATGTCTGGCTTCCCCTTCCCTATGAGATGTTGGCTTGTAGTCTGAGAGATATTGGTTCCTGGTACAGAAGTTCCCAGTGCGTTGTGTGGGAGGATAACAACCCAGGGAATACAGTGTCAGCATGGATCTATTAAGTTCATCAGCTCCTTCTCCATCTAGGAAATACGCTGACCATCCATCAAGGTGATGGGACTGACTAGGGCCCCAACATGGATGTGGATAGGGTTAGCATCATATGATCTAGAGCTTGCAGGGGTTTGCAGGGTCCTAGAATCACAGATTCACAGGGACCTTAGAGGTCAGAGAGTACATCCATCTTCTTTTACAGATAAGGAAACCGAGGCACAGTAGGCTTAAGTGACTCGCCCAGGATAACCAGTTGGTAAGTATTGGGGGCCAGATTTGAACTCAGTAAGGGAATCTTCCTTCACTCCAGATCCGGAGCTTGGTACACTGTGCTACCCTAGACTGCAGTTATAAATACATCCCCATTTTTCAGAGCAAGAAACTGAGTCTCAGAGAGATCAAGTGCTTTGTCCACAGTCACAAAGCCAGTACCTGAAGTGAATGTCAAATGATTTCAGGTTCCCTTGCCATAATACCATGTTACTTCCATATGGGGAAATTGAGACCTAAAAAGGGTATTACCTGACCAAGGTCTACTAGCTAGTGACTAAGGCAGGATTTGAATCCAAGTCTTCTTTGAATCCACTATACCAGGCTGTCTCTCCTGGTATCCAGATTAAAAAAGAGATGCCCATGGCACTTCTGTGATTAAACCAAAGGCACGTGAGCCATGGTTAGCCAAGTTCTCTCAGCCCCTTTTGAAAAGAAGCAAATGTTTGGTTCTGAAATCCCTTTAGGATGAGTTGGCGATGCTCAGGCCAATGGTAGTAGGGAGGCAGGCAGAAACTGTCTTCAGCATCTGAAGCTGCCAAATGAATGGAAGAGGGATTAGATCTGGTCTGCTCTGCTCCAGAGGGATTTTGACAAAGAGCTTACATTTCCCACTGGGTCATAAATCTGGCCCCTACTGAGTGATCTAGAAAGGACCAACTCAAGTCAAAGGGTCTTCGAGGAGCATCCAATCCAAGCCTTGCCTTTTATAGGTGAGAAAATGAAAGTCCAGAGAAATGTATTAGGTACGATGGCAAAATTTGCAAAGGGGAAAATTCAGGTTTAATAGCAGGAAAACTCCCCTAACTACCAGATCTGTGCAACAACAAGACTCTACAATGATCAAGTGTGATGGACGTGGCTCTTTTCAACAATGGGATGATTCAGGCTAATTCCAATAGATTTGTGAGGGAGAGGGCCATCTGCATCCAGAGAGAGGACTATGGGAACTGAATATGGATCACGATATAGCATTTTCACCTTTTTGTTGTTGTTTGCTTGCTTGTTTGTTTTTTTTTCTCATTTTTTCCTTTTTGATCTGATTTTTCTTGTGTAGCACAATCATTGTAGAAATGTGTATAGAAGAATTGCACATGGTTTAAACTATATTGGATTGCTCGCTGTTTTGGGGAGGGGGTGGAGGAAAAGGAAGGAAAAATTCAGAACATAAGGTTTTGCAAGGGTGAATGTTGAAAATTATCTTTACATGTATTTTGAAAATTAAAAAGCTATTATTATCAACTCTCAAAGCTGTTCCAAGTGGAATGGGCTGGCTTAGGAGGGAGTGGGATCCTCTCTGATTGAAGTCTCCCAGTGTAACCCAGCTTTCACACAAGCTTAAGCAGACTGTGCAAGGAGAGAAAGGCACAATTCTTGATTGGCAGAAACAATGAAGAAATACCACAATCTTTTGTTGAGCAAATAATTTCCCAGAGTCTCTCAAAGCCCGAGGAAACCTGATAGTTGCAAGACTTTTCCAAGCTAAAGAAAATACCACCTGTTTCAGATTTATTTTCTGGAAGTTTGCTGGGCTTTATGCCCCGTCAACCTCTTCACAGATTCTGACTGCTTTCCCTGGGCCCCTGGATTGCCACTGATGCAGGTGGAGGGGCTGATTGGTCCCCTCCCTGACTCCCGTCCAGAACTAGTCTTAGTATCTCATTTTACTGAGGGAGGAACCGAGGCCCCTGGAGAGGAGGGGATTTGGCCAACACAGGGGGTGACCCGTGGAACAACACTCAAGTGAATGGCTTGCCCATGGGCAGATGCTATTACAGGGGTAGGATCTGAATCTAGCTCTTGCCCATTGCCAGGGAGACTATACATTATGTCCTGTAGTATCTGAGGTTCCGAGAGCTGAAGTGATTTTAACCAGTGATCACTCAACTCATCAAATATTTGAGTTAGTATTGAAAACAAGGTCTTTCTGGCTCATCTAATATCTAATTACTATACCATGTCATCTCTTCCAGAAATGTGTACATACACGTGCATATGTGTACACATGTGTGCACACACATAACACATGGGTTGCCTTCTACAGAACTGCACCGTGTGCATGACTTCATGTGTCCTGTGCACATATACACACATGACCACATAATATCAGTACATATGTGTGCATGTGTATGTAGGGATGCACATGTGTCCACATGCATGTGTATGTACATTATTATACTTATTATTTCCAATTAATTATTTGAAGAATGTGATGCTTTTTGAACTTGGTTCTTAGAAGAGACACATGGATTCCAGGGAGAGAAACAAAGACTTAGGAATGGTAGACTTGAAAGGAAAAGTGACCCCATCAAATCTCTGTTCTTGCTTCAAATTCTAGAAGCTGTTAGAGTGGACATCATCCTGGGGAGACCATCCTTTCTTTCCTGGCTTGAACCGAGATCAATTTCTCTGTCAAAGAGCTCATTCACCCTTGTGTATACTCTGTCATATTCCAATCAGAATAAATTCTCTAATTTCTGTTGGCTTAGCTAAATGGTTTTACTCATCATTCCCTACTTGTGATGGTCTTTTGTGTAACTAAGCATTCGATGGGAAGGAGCTAGAAATCTGATCTAGCTCCTTCTCGGTGTAAGATAATGAGATGTAAGTGACCGAGGAAATGATTTTCTTTCTGAATATAAACTCATATACCATAAAACATAAATTTATACACCACAAATATCTGAGGGAGACAGAGAGAGATGATTCTATCCCAGTAACCCATCAGAGACTGGAGAGAAGAGTTCCCTTGGTGAATCTCCTGGGGTTTACCTGCAGCCCTTCTCCAGTGATACTGGAACTGCAGGTAGGGTCCTTTGTCCTCCTCAGATCATATCTATCCATGCAATCTGCATTTAAGAAGTTTTGATTTAGAGCGACCAGTATCTGAAATCCTGTGGTCCCCCAGGACCTTTGCTTGTATACTATATATCTAAAAACCCTCTGGACACATATATAGTATACAAGCAAAGGCTGGGGGACCACAGGATTTCAGATACTGGTCACTCTAAATCAAAACTTCTTAAATTGTGGCTTGGGACTCCACATGGGGTCACATAACTGAATGTGGGAGTAGTAAAATGATGATTTATTATCAGTAAATGTTTGATTTATATATCTATATATCTGGGGTCGGGTAAAAATTTCTTGGGTGCAAAGGGGTCACGAGTGCTAAAAGTTTAAGAGGCCCTGGTGGAGACCCCAACTTTTTTACCTGTGGTTTGTGACCCCATATGGGGTCTCGTAAGTGAATGCACGGGTCATTAAAAATTATGATTTATTAGAAGTAAATGTTTGATTTGCATACTGATTTTATATACTTATATATCTGGGGTCACGTAAAAACTTCTCAGGCACAAAGGGGTCTCGAGCGGGAAAAATTTAAGAAGCCCCACTCTAGGCAACTCCCAGATTCTGGGACTCTATTGCCCCCCTTTTGGAGACAAGCGCAGCTTAAAGGGGAGAGCTGTGTGTGACTGAGTTACTGTTCTCAGATTCCTCTAGGCCGCTCAAACCACCCCCTGAGACCATTATTCATCCTGAATCCAGTGAGCTTAAAATCAACATTTTATAGCTAAATGCTGCAATTCTCTCTCCTTTACAGGAAAGGAACCTTGAAATCAGACTCTGTATAATGATGTGAATCCTTCTAAAGCACAAGAACCCAACTGAAAATCATTTATCTTTAAAAAGGCATCATTATGATTCAAACCAGTTCCAGTTGTTCAGTGATGAAGAAAGCCATCTCTACCCAGAGAGAGGCCTGTGGGAATTGAGCGGGGACCACAAAATAGCATTTTCACGCTTTCTATTGATGTTTGCTTGCATTTTGTTTTCCTTCTCAGGTTTTTTTTTTCTTTCTAGATCTGATTTTTTTGTGCAGCAAGATAAGTGTATAAATATGTATATATATATATATATGTATATATAGGATTTAACTTATATTTTAACATATTTAACATGTATTGGACTACCTGCCACCTGCCTGTATTTGGCACCTAGTAGGTACTTAGTAAATGCTTGTTAACTGACCTGATTTGGGCCAAGGAACTTCTCCCCTCTCTCTAGGTCTCAGTTTCCTCATCTGTAAAATGAAGGGACTAGACAAATAACTGATTTTATTTCTAGACCTAAGATTCCATTGAGGAGGCTGATTATCTCTTTGGAGAATATTTAGCACAATAAGAAGGCTAATGATGCTAGAGTTAGGGGTTGTTGTTGCAGAATGTGTCAGGCTCTTTGTGACCCCATTTTGGGGGTTTTCTGGCAGAGATGATGGAGTGATTGCCATTTCCTTTGGCCACTCATTTTACAAATGAGGAAACCGAGGCAAACGGTTAAGTGATTTGCCCAAAGTCACACAGCTAGTGAGTATCTGAGGCAGGATTTAAGCTCAGGAAGATGAGTCTTTCTAATTGTAAGCTCAGTGTTTTGACCACTGCCCCACTTAGTTGTCCTGTAAGTAAGAAGAACTGGCTTCAAATCCTAAATTTGCAATTAAGCAAGCAAATGGAATTACTTAATGGTTACTCTGCTTGGGTATAGAAAGGGCTATGAAATTTTTTAGTAATTTTAAAGTAATTTTGCCTGTCTAAACAGTTGAATTAGATTGACTCCTGTGCTGATTCTATTGATTTCTTCATAATCAGACATTTTATTCAGAAAACTTTGAAATGGATGAATAGATGAATGAATGAATAAATGAAAAAGATTGTTTTCAGTGTGTCAAGCCTTGTGCTAGTTACTGGAGATATGAGTACAAAAACAAAGTAGTCCCTACTCTCAAAAAGACTACATTCTATTGGGGAGATAATATGTGCATATGTAGCTAACTTAAAAGGTGGGAGCAAGCCATTAATGGAACAAAACAAGCATTTATTTATTCATTCAGCTGAGGCTGTTGGGGTTAAGTGACTTTCCCAGGGTCACACAGCCAGGAAGTATTAAGTGTCTGAGGCCAGATTTGAACTCAGGTCCTCCTGATTTCAGAACTGGTGCTTTATCCACTCTACCAATTAGCTGTCCCAGAAATAAGCATTTATTAAATGCCTACTGCATGCCAGGCACTGTGCTAAGCACATGACAAATATTCCCTCATTTGGTCCTCCCAACTCTGGAAGGGAAATGCTAACATTTAGCAAGACCAAAACTGGCTGGATTCAG
This sequence comes from Myrmecobius fasciatus, assembly GCA_023553655.1. NCBI lineage: Eukaryota > Metazoa > Chordata > Mammalia > Dasyuromorphia > Myrmecobiidae > Myrmecobius > Myrmecobius fasciatus. The sequence continues at coordinate 24,447 of JAJPUD010003865.1, forward strand.
AGGGTGGTGCTTGAGTTGAGTCTTGAAAGAAACTAAGGAGTTTCCAAGAGATGGAGGGGAGGAGGGAAAGCATTTCTCATCAGGAGTTCAGCCAGAGGAAAGACACATGGATGGGAGAAGGAATTCCTTGGGTAAGGAGGAGCACAAAGGCCAGTTTGGCCGGGCTACAGAGGGTGGGGATGGGAGGGACGTGGAACTGGGAAGGGGTCAGATGGAAAGAGATATAAATGCCAAACAGAAGTGTTGATGTTTGAAGTAATGGGGAGCCTCCAGGGTTTGCTGAGTGGGGAGATGATGGGGTCAGCCCTTCCTTTTTTATTTAGGATAATCACTTTGGTAGTTGGGGTAGGAGGACCTGGACAAAGATAATTGCTCCGTAAATGGGGAGAAGACAACATATTGGAGAGATGTCGTAGACAGGACAAGAGTTAGCAACAGGTTGGCCATTCAGAATGAAGGAGAGAGACTCAAGGGTGGCACTAGGGTGTGTGTGTGTGTGTGTGTGTGTGTGTGTGTGTGTGTGTGTGTGTGAGAGAGAGAGAGAGAGAGAGAGAGAGAGAGAGAGACAGAGACAGAGACAGAGACAGAGAGACAGAGACAGAGAGAGAGACATAAGGAGAGACAGAGAGAGATAGAAGGAGAGACAGAGAGCAAAGAAGAGAGATAGAGACAGAAAGAGACACAGAGAGAGAGAGAGGAAAGAAGGAAGGAGGGAAAAAGGAGGGGAAGAAGGAAGGTAGGAGAGAGAGGAAAGACAGAGGCAGAGATATACAGAGAGAGAGAGAGACAGAAGGAGAGACAGAGAGCAAAGAAGAGAGATAGAGACAGAAAGAGACAGAGAGAGAGAGAGAGAGAGAGAGAGAGAGAGAGAGAGAGAGAGAGGAAAGAAGGAGGGAGGGAAAAAGGAAGGGAAGAAGGAAGGTAGGAGAGAGAGTAAGAGAGACAGAGGCAGAGATATACACAGAGAGAGAGAGACAGAAGGAGAGACAGAGAGCAAAGAAGAGAGATAGAGACAGAAAGAGACACAGAGAAAGAGAGAGAGGAAAGAAGGAGGGAGGGAAAAAGGAAGGGAAGAAGGAAGGTAGGAGAGAGAGGAAGAGAGACAGAGGCAGACATATACAAAGACAGAGACACAGATATACAGAGAGAGAGGAGAGACAGAGAGCAAAGAAGAGAGATAGAGACAGAAAGAGACACAGAGAGAGAGAGGAAAGAAGGAGGGAGGGAAAAAGGAAGGGAAGAAGGAAGGTAGGAGAGAGAGGAAGAGAGAGACAGAGAAAGAAAGAGAGAGAGACAGAGGCAGAGAAAAAGATAGAGACAGAGAGGACTGGACAGAGAGGACTGGTAGACAAGGACATTTCCACAATGGACTGCATCAAGTGCCAGTTTCCCTCTCTTTAAAGTACAGGGTTGGATCAGATGGACCTAAAGGGCCTTTCTAAATCTATAGTTGAGGCAAACACAAATAGGCCTTTAAGCATTTTACACCTATTTTCTCATCTGATTTTTGAAACAACCCCGTGAAAGAGGAATTAACCATTGTCATCACCTTTTGACAGTAATGTCTTCTCCATGGGGTCTCTCCTGAAATCTCCCAGCTACTGATGCTTGGGTCCTCAGGCCAATTATGTTGTATTTACTATGCATTCATATTTTCTTGGCTGAGGATAGGATTGAGTTTTTTTTCTGTGTCTCCTCAGCATCTAACACTGTCCCAGGCACATAATAATCATTTAATCCATGCTTGTTGATTATTGATTACAGCTAAGGAAACTCAAGCTCAGTTAAGTGGATGACTTGCGTGGATTTGTGTTCAGTGCTTTTTCAGTCGTGTCCAGCTCTTTGCAACCCCACTTGGGTTTTTTTTTGGTAGAGATACTGGAGTGGTTTGCCATTTTTTTCTCTCACTCATTTTACAGATGAAGAAACTGAGTCAAACAGAGTGAAGTGACTTGGTCAGGGTCACCTGACTAGTAAGTACCTGAGATATGAACTCAGGAAGATGACTCCAGTCCCTGCCTTCTATCCCCTGCACCCAGCCACTCTGAATAACTTGCCCAGAATCACACAAATGTCAAAGATAGGATTTGAACCCAGATTTCTCCTGTCCCCAGACTCAGTGCTCTTTCCAATTCCCATTTCCACTGATTCACAACAATACACTCGAGTTTTTGCTTCTGTTTTTCTAGCCTACTTAATTCTGTGGCACGGTGAGGGAGGGAAAAAGGAGCAGGAATATCACAGTGGGAAGGAAGTTTCTGCTCTTAGTGCAGAGAAAAGAAAAACAGGGAGGTATTCTTGAGAAATACCACAATCTTTTGTTGAGCAAATAATTTCCCAGAGTCTCTCAAAGCCCGAGGAAACCTGATAGTTGCAAGACTTCTCCAAGCTAAAGAAAATACCACCTGTTTCAGATTTATTTTCTGGAAGTTTGCTGGGCTTTATGCCCCGTCAACCTCTCCGCAGATTCTGACTGCTTTCCCTGGGCCCCTGGATTGCCACTGATGCAGGTGGAGGGGCTGACTGGGCCCCCCTCCCCCGACTCCCATCCAGAACTAGTCTTAGGGTCTCATTTTACTGAGGGAGGAACCGAGGCCCCTGGAGAGGAGGGGATTTGGCCAACACAGGGGGTGACCCGTGGAACAACACTCAAGTGAATGGCTTGCCTGTGGGCAGATGCTATTACAGAGATAGGATCTGAATCTAGCTCTTGCCCATTCCCAGGGAGACTATACATTACGTCCTGTAGTATCTGAGGTTCCGAGAGCTGAAGTGATTTTAACCAGTGATCACTCAACTCATCAAGTATTTGAGTTAGTATTGAAAACGAGGTCTTTCTGGCTCATCTAATATCTAATTACCATACCATGTTGTCTCTTCCAGGAGTGTGTGTGCATACACGTGCATATATGCACACACATATGTATACATGTATGCAACATAGGGATTGTCACATCAGAACGGCGCTGCATGCATGACTTCATGCATCATATGCATATGAACAATATGACTACATACATCAATGCATCCATGTATGGGTACACATGTATCCACATGTGTGTGCACACACATATATGCTTATTATTTAGAATTAATGTACAAACACTTTTGTGAGTGGTGCTTTAAAAATATGATTATTTCGTGTCTGATATTCCTCTCTCTCTCTATTTCTTGGCTCTATCATAAGATAATTCCCAGATTGGAAGCTCTTTTATGAAATTCACAAGGGATATTTACAAGCCACCAGGACCTACCTGGGATGCCCAGAGAGTCCAGAGTCGGGAAAAGAGAAATGAGATGTTATTAAAAAAGGTGTTATTGTACCTGGGCTTGGATTCCAGTCTGTGTGGATAATCACTTTACTTTTGGGAGGACTCAGTTTTCTCATCTGTAAAAAGAAAAGGTCAGACTAGGTCAGGGGTTCTGAAGATGGAGTCCCTGAATTTTTTTTTTTCTAAAACAATTGGGGTTAAGTGACTTAGCCAGGGCCACACAGCTAGGATGTGTTAAGCATCTGAGATCAGATTTGAACTCGGGTCCTCCTGACTCCAGGGCTGATGTACTATCCACTGTACTATCTAGTTGCCCCGAATTCATGAATTAAAAATAATATTTTAACAACTCTATTTCATTGGTTTTTGACTTCCTTTGAAATCCATGGCATTTAATTTTACGCTTTTAGAGATACTGTTCTGCTAAGGGATCCATAGGTTGGGAGGTGGGGCATGATACAAATAATAATAATAATAATAGCTAATATTTACATAATTTACTATGTGCTTAAATACTTCGAGAATATAGGACTCATTGGAAAAGACCCTGATGGGAAAAACTGAAGGTATAGAGAGAAGGGGATGGAGGAATAGGAGAGGGATGGATAGTGTCATGGAAGCAGTGACCGTGAGCTTGACCAGACTTTGGACATAAAGGAGGAGAAAAGGGTCTGGCAATCTGAGGTCCATGGGATTATGAAGTCATACATAATTTTAAAACAAGAGAATGGTCTTCATAATTATTATCTCATTTGTTCCTCACAACCACCCTAGGAAGTTGGTGTTATTTCTGCCCCCTCCCCCCATTTTACAGATGAGAAAATTGAGACTAAGTGACTTGACTAGGATCACACAGCTAGTAAGTGTCTGAGACAAGGTCTGAACTCAGGCCTTCCTGATTCCAGGGCCAGTACTCTTATCTATTGCACTGGGTTAAGAATCTCTAAATTAGGTGATCTCTAAGGTCTGATCTGACTCTATATTCTCTGACCTCCTATTTAGCCACATTTGTCTAAAATACATTAGCACCTCACTCTGTATTTCAGTGCAAGTGGTAGTTTCTAGACAGATTTTTCTCATGATGTGACATCACAGAATAGTCTGTTTCTTTATCTCTCTTTCTCAATGAGTCTGTTTCTCCTTTCACCTTAATCCTCCAGATAGTTCAGCATAACTATCCACACAGGTAAAACCAAGTGGATGAAAACATCCTATTTTCCAATAAATGGATAGCCCATAGAATTAACCCATTAGCTCATGTATTTTGGTTGCAAATAGACCATGAGTTGGACCCAAATTGAACAGGTAGATAAAAATGGGCTGAATTGCCATTGAGAATCTGTACATTTGGAATGACCCCCAAATTATCTCTGATATAAAATCTCACTTTAAAAAAACAGACACCAATGTTTTGATGGAGATACAAAGATCGGAAAAGAATGCTAGGCAGGATCCATTCAGCAAACCTGTTACTGAATCTGTATGACTTGGACAAGTCACTTAACAGCCTCAGAGACTTCAGCAACTCTATAAATGGGTTGTGATCTGCTAAGGGAGAGGGAAGTCCTACATAAATAAAATCTCAGCTCCTGATATATTATTTCTCCAGTGATACAAATCATAGAAAACCACCTCCATGGGTATCAATGAATTGAATGCAAAAATCAGTGTAAAAATAATCATCCAGCAAACATTTATAAAGTAACCACTGAGCGCCAGGTACTATATTAGATACTAGGAATATAGTAATGGGTGGTAAGTAGATATTGCACAGGGCTTGGAGTCATTTACTAGCACTGGGAAAGTCATTGAACCTTCGATTCCCTCAGTTTCCTTTTTTTGTAAAATGACAATAAGAGCAGCTACCCCAATGTTGAAGTTTGAAGAGAAATGACATTAAATAATTGTTGTTAAAAATAATCCCTGCATCAAGTTTACAATATAGCCAGGAGAAACAATATAGATATATAGTATATAATGTATATATATATATATATATAAACTACATATATGTATTTTGTATACAGTTTATGCTCTCTATATAATATATATTATATAATATGTATAAATACAGATTTAACTGGGGATGGGAAAGAGGTCAAGAAAATTTTCATGTAGGAGGTCGAATCTGAGCTAAATCTTAGAGGAAATTAGGGATTTTTAAGAGGGAGAGATAAGGATGGAGTGAATTCCAGGCAGGTGGCAGAGCATATGCAAAAATATGGAAATGAGAGATTAAATGTTATTTTGAGGAGCTGTAAAATGTTCAGTTTGGTTGGGCC
>JAJPUD010003865.1:35000-36186 GCA_023553655.1 Myrmecobius fasciatus
GTGACAAAGATGGCTGGGACTTTGGGTCCTCTATGAAAGGAGATTCTGGGGGGGGGGAGAATTTTGTGCTGTAGACCTTGAGATGATCTAGTTTAATCATTTTTATGCCCAAGGAAACCGAGGCTGAGTAGGGCAGGTTATTTGTCCAATGCAGCATGAGGACTCCTCCTTGACCCCCTTGACCCACAATTATGACCCACAGCTTTCTCATTTGGGATAGTCTGGGGCCCAGAGAGGGGATGTCACTGCCTGACGTCACACAGTAAATCGGTGTCAGAGGCACAGATCTCCTTGCCAATTAATACTAAGAGAAAGATGTGTCTCCTTTCATCCCCAAAGGAGATAAGGCAAAGGCGAGACAGGAGGACCTTCCATCTTTTGCCTGACTTTGTGTTCTCAGGAGTTTATCTCCCTCTGTCACCAAGATCCTGGACCACAGGGAAAGAAGCCAGAGACATTTGGCCAACTGGGTCAGCCTACACTTGTCAGGACCCTGAGAATGCTCGGCTGTTGGGGACCCGGGGACCCAGTGACCCAGCGCTCTTCCAGGAGCCAGGAGACCACAGCTGGGTCCATCTTGCCATATTCATCTTAAGATAAGAGAGAAAAGTGAAAGAATAGAAAGAGGGAGGGAGGGTGGAAAAGGAAGCACAGGTAGAAACCTGGAAGGAACTTAGATGCATCTGTTTTAAAGCTTTCCTTTCCTTGGGGGAAACTGAGGGGCAACAGACCTTTGGTCAAGCTTATGCAGATCGCAGAGATCATAGCTTTAGAGATGACTGTAGACCTCATTGAATCCAGCCTCCTAGATGTACAGTTAAGGAAACTGAGGTTCAGAAGAATTAAATGGTTTTCCCATGGTCACATGGCTCCAGTGAATGTTTCAGTTGGGATCTGAAGGAGCCCGGCTCTTCCCAAGTACATCCATTTCACCTGGATGGGCCTTTAGCTTGCTCAGCTATAATATGAGGAGTTGGACTCTTTCCATTGGAGAGATGTCGTGTATATATACGTCGAGCACCGTAAATGGATTGGTTGGCTTTGCTTTTGTTATTTTTCTGTTTGTTTTTTTTTTTTAATCTTTGTCACAAACATAGGTCCACCATGTCTAGGAGGGAGGGCACATTTGGAAAAGGATGTGAGGGAAAAGCAAAGGGCATCAAAATCTTAAATTAATAAAATAAGA
>JAJPUD010003865.1:36196-58453 GCA_023553655.1 Myrmecobius fasciatus
TGTCTCCAAAGTCAATTAATCAATCAATTAATCAATCAGTCAACATTTATTAAGTGTCTACCATGTGATGAAGGCTAGACATATCAGGACTGCCCCACTTCTGCCTCATCCCAAAGAAAGACAAGCAAACATACATTTCCTGCTCCCAAAGAGCTTCCGTTCTATCAGGACCCACCACAACATGCCTTGCAAAGACTGGGCAGTCCATTATAATTTCTTCCCTTTTCCCAGCAACAGGTCTCAGAATCTGAGTTTGAATCAGAGAATTGGAACCAATCCATCCATCTCTTTTATTATGAGCTTATTATGTGCTATGTATTGAGTTAAGTACTATTTCCCCTAAGGATCTTACATTCAAATCTTTTTCCCCTGAGGCAATTGGGGTTAAGTGACTTGCCCAGGGTCACACAGCTAGGAAGTGTTAAGTGTCTGAGGTCAGATTTGAACTCAGGACCTCCTGACTTCAGGGCTGGTGCTCTATCCACTGGGCCCCCTAGCTGCCTCTTACATTCAAATCTGATGAAGAAGATAACATGCACATAAATGGGTATATATACAACATAAAGAGTCAGAAGGCAGGAAGATCTGAGTTCAGATCCAAACTCAGGCACTTACTAGTGGTATATTTGCCTCAGTTTCTTTATATGTAAAATAATGATAATAATAATAAGACCTCCCAGGGTTGTTGTGAGATGCCATAGAGTAAGCACTATATGTGTTAACTATAATAATAATAATAGTAATTGTTATATGGGAAATAACTTTAGAGGAAAAGGAAGTGACAACTGGGAAGGAGGGCCATGGAGGGAAATATCTCCTGTAGAAGGTATTGGGGCTGAGAGTTTAAGAAAGCCAGAGATTTTAAGAGGCGATGGTAAGAAGGGAAGGCATTCCAAGCAAGAGGAACTGTTTGTGCAAAGACACAGAGGAAAGAACAGCAAATATCATGGATACATTATCCCAAGATGCATTGCCTTCTGTGCTGAGCCAGGGGCATGGACAGCGCCAGAAATGCCCCCTGAAGTTCATAAGAAGTTAGAAGGACTCCATTAAGCAGGGATCAACCCCCGTGCTCCACTGCATTGAGGGTGGGCCAGGAAGGCTCGGATTTGCAGCGTCTGAGCCCCTCCGATATCTTCAGCATGGTGGGATCTCCCCTTTGACCCTCAGCTAACTCCAGCTAGCCCTCCGTACTGCTGCCCCCCTTCCCAACCATGCCCCAGCCTTGGTGGTCCTCAGACATGATTCCCCATTTCCCATCTCCGTGACTTTGCAAAGACGGTTCTCCCAGGGGAAGAAGTCGAGAAGGGAGGAAGGGGCCATGTTGTCAAGAGCTTTGAATGCTCCTAGAGGTAATAGGGAGCAATGGGAGAAGTGATACGATCAGAGGAGCACTTTTGGAAAATGACTTTGGCAACAGAGTGGAGGGGACCTCAGGGGTCACCCAATCCAACCTCAACTGGAGAAGGGATTCCCTCTAAAACCTCTCCAAGTGTCCTCCCGCCTCTGCTTGAAGGTATCCAATAAGGGTCCATCCACTACTTCCTGAAGCCGTTCCTTCCACTCTGGGATAGCTCTGATTGGTAGCAAGGCTTCCTACCACCCAGTACTTCCTGCCTGAACCCAAGACCAACAACTACAAAATGACCAAAATGCTGAGTTAATGACAAAAAATAATGCATGATCAATGGGAGGTCCCTTTAAGTGCTTCATTGATGGCCTCGGTGACATAATAGAAATCAGGAAGACTTGGGTTCAAATTTTACTTGAGACATTTATTAGTTGTGTGACCTTGGAGGAGTCATTTATCTCATCAGTGAAATGAGGGAGTCTCCAATGGCCTCCAAGGTTCTCTTCAGCTTTAAATCTACGATCCCATGATTTTCTCACCTATCAATGAGAAGGTCAGTCTCAATGGCCTCTAAAGTCTCTTCCAGGTCTAAATCTATGAAAATATGACCCTAAGTAACTCTGAAATTCTGGACCTTAGCTTTGTCACTTGCAAAGGTAGGGAAGTGGTCTCAATGGCCCCTTCCAGCTCTAGATATAAACTACCTCAGAGCTGTTGCTGGAGGGCAGGGGAAATAGCCACTGTCCCTTCCCACCCCTAAATTCCCACCTGCTAGACTTGAACCAGGACCCAAAAAGCTTACCTGTGTTTCCCCGGGGTCCAGTGTCAGCAGAAGGTCAGCAGAGATGGAGGAAGGATGTTGGGAGGGTCCTGCCTCCTCCTTCCCTATCCCTGGGCTCAGCGGGCTGCTCATTCCTCTGTGGCAACCTAGTGACTGACCATCCCCTGACTGAGTCCTTATCACTGGGGGTTTTGGGGTGGGGAGGGAAGCTCAGAAAGCCCTCGAGTAACCCCGTCACCTCAGCTTCCCTGCCGCCTGGCCAGCTCTCAGGCCTGGCTTGGTTTCCATCTCTCCTGGCTGGCTGACAGGCCCTCCGAATGAATGGGCTATTCTGCTCTGGGGGAGACAGTCCTGTCCTGGCTCTCCCAGGGCCTTGTTATCTCTTGGGCGCTGATCCTCCCTTTCACAGAGTGATGGGAGCAGGGAGGCTTTGCTAGTGGGCCAGCTCAGGTTCCAGGAGCCTCCTCCAGCCAAAGACCAAGCTAGGAGCCCCCGAGGCATACTTCCAAGACCAGCCTGCTAAGGGGCACCCTGTAAGTCAGAGGGATGCTGTGCCCCATATTGGGGCATCCAAGGCTGGATGGCAGTGGCTCTTTTGAAGAGTCTAATTAAATGCCCGGCACTCTGAAACATAAGCCAGGAAAATCAGCTCCCTTGGGGTGACACAGATACAGATGATGTTTCTCTCTCGATGGCTTGGAGGAGGATGGAAGCAGGGCAGTCCCTGAGATCCAGGAGCCAATGGAGACCAGCAGAGGAGGGAGCATCAGTCAGTCCATCCTTGTTCTTCAGTACATCCTGAGTAGCTGAGGTCCAATTGCTCCCTGACCTTGGACTCCCTTGAAAGCAATCTGCCTGGGCAGAGGCAGGTAGTTAATGGGGTCTGGAACTTGGCAGGAGCCAAGGAGGGTGGGCCCTGTCTTTTGCTCGCCAAGTACTGGGTGAGGCGGGAGGGGAAGAAGGGTGGAAGATGGGAGAATATAGCCAAATCTCCCCAGGAGCTCAGGGCTTCCACATCTGCATCTTTAATTAATTCAATGTCTGCTTGTTACTAGCCTTGGTTCTAGGAACACAACCTCATAAAATGAGAAGGTGCTTGCCCTCAGGATGCTTGGATTCTATAAAAGGAGATAGAACATGCAAGCAAATAAAGTGATCCAAAGTATATACATGAGCATATCATTAAGAGGAGGATGCTAATAAATTAGGGGAGAGGGAATCCCAGGACTGTGGCTTTGAATGAAACAAGGGAGGGGATAAGGCAGAGGTGAGAGGGAGAGCATTTCAAGCATAGAGATGACTTGTGGGAAGTCATGGAGACATCTGGCCTTCCCTATGAACTATCTGGCCCAGGAGACTTGATGCTCTGAGGTACACGATGTTTTTCCTTTCCTTATATCCCAGGATTCCCTAGGATAGAACACCTTAACCGGTCTTCTGTCATCTTGTCTTGAAAAATAGTTTGATAATTGTATTTTGTATTCTATTTTAAATTTGTATTGTATTTAAATTTTATATTTATTGAATTTAGTATATTGTTATATATTACATTAAATATATTTAATTTCTTGTATTTAAATTTGTATTTTAAAATCATTGGTTTCCTTTGTATCTTATGTGTTTTTATTCATTTAATATCATATATTCATTATTCATTTAAAAACATTATTCTGAAAAGTGTCTATAAGAAGTTAGAAAAATCTGCCGTAGACAGTAGACTACAATTACTCTGTGGAGAATATATATTTGTAGTATCTTAGTAGAAGCGATTTCATTTTCGATCTATTGTTCTGACCAGTTCTACATAGCTTCTTAGGGAGGTGTAGATGTGACTTTTCACTGATACTCAGCTCATTCTCTTTCTCTGGCTCACCCCACTTGCACCCATGCTGGCAGGTCTGGGTGGTTCCCTACTATTATAACTCATTTTCAGGGTCTTTAGGGAAACCCTGATATAGGGGAGCTATATGTTTACTTATTGCAATTTTAGCTTCCAAGCCCCTACTAGTATGTTTCCTTTTTAAAATAAATCAGCTAAGATGGCCTAATTAATTCTTAACTATAAAACATTCATCAACGGAAGGCAAAACTATAAGTGCAATGTAATATTTTACCCACAAACCTAGTTCTGACTCTCCCACCAACATTCACAGTGATCGTGAGAAAAGGCACAAACTTAAAGGCACTTGGCAGCAAGGCACATAAGCAGAGAACCCATGTGCCCTGAGCACTCACAGCTCTGGAGTGCAGGTGATCTATTTAGGGAATGGTCTGCACCTGCTGACAAGCTGCTATTCTCTTCTGGGACTCTCTGTTCTCTTGGACAAAGCTGCTTCTCTTAGGCTGCTGAAGTAGTGTTAAGTTCTTTTTAGCAAATAGCAGCTATGATCTCGAGTCCTGCAGAACTGCCCAAGTCTGTTCACTTGGTTGAGGCAGAATTATACTCTTTTTGTGAAATATAGTTCCCTTAAGTCTGGGTTTGCAAGGCTATTCAAATATGTTCTATCCACGTTGAGGGGTTTTCCTTTTCCAACCATAGAAGGCAATAAAGACAATGTGGGCAAGTATATGAAGGGTTCCCCCTCTCACAAGCTATAAATGGTGCTAAAGAGCAAGGAGGACCAAACCAGCTCCATGTTCCAACCACACAGGAGCCTTCTTTCCCCAATCAGCTCCTTCAAACAGCAGCGCTTTTCCTCCAATCAGATCAGCTCCCCATCATCAACAGCAGAATTCATCTCTAGTCTCTAGTTAACTGGCCTCCAGAACAAGGACCTTATTCCCACCTTTGTCCCCAATTGTTTTTCTACAAAATTCCTAAAGGAATATGGGAGATGAAAGTAATTAAAATTAATCATTTGAATGTTAACAGAGAATGGCTTAAGGGACTTTTAAGCAGGGGAAAATCTGTCAGAAGAAGCAAACCTTCTCTTCTTTCCTGCCTGGTGGGGACAGACTGAAGGAGTCAAAGGAAAGAATTTTCTGCTGCTGTTAAGTTCAAGTTTAGTGGAAAGAACTCAGTAATACTTTTGCTGCAGAGAGCCCAGTTAGTGACTGTGACCCGCTTGACCCAGTCCAGCAGCAGACTCCTCCCTGCTGAGATATCATACCCTAAGAGGAGCAATCCAGCTGAGCTCTGGTCCCTGAGACACATTGTGTCCTCCAAAAATCAAGACCTTCACAGAGCCAACCCAATGAGAGCAAAACAACACATTGTGAACTTCACGAGAACCTTTTAGTGAGAAGAAGAATATTAAGGCTTTGCAGTTCTGGAGCTGTGAATTGTCTTGGCCACATGTATCTTACACACTATCCTTCTCTACCATTATATGATGCTTGTGATCATTCTTTCCTTCCTTCCAGCTGCTCCCCCCCCCCATTTTCCATCTCATTTCCTGCTCTATTTCCCAGCGTGCTTCGGATCTTAGAGGGAAGTGTTTTGTAACTACTGCTTTTCATGTCATTTGCATAAATGCATTTGCTTAAGAAAAGATTGTCCTGGTCTGATTGTCAAGGGAATTCATACTGATGGGGGCTCGAGAACTATTGTTTAAGAGGGAATAATAAATGTCTGGGCTCCCACCTGGCTAGTGGTGATGCCATTGAGTAATCCTGGCTGCAGGGGTGGGGACCGGGAGGGTTTGCATTAATGTTCATATAATGCTTTAAGTTTTAAAAGCATTTTATCTCATTTCATTCTCAGAACAACCCTGTGAGACCGATATGATTATAGCTTCTACTTTACAGATGAGGAAACAGAGGCTGAAGGTTTTGCGCAGTACTACAGAGCCAGTAAGTTATTGAGGCAAGGTTTAAACTCAAATCTTCATGATTCCAAGTCCATTATTTTATGCACTATGTCTACCTGCTCTCAAAGAGCTACTTTCTACTGGAATTCGACTAAATTGAACTGAACCGAATTAATAGCATTTTGACATTAATAATAGAATTAATATTAATAATAGAATTTTGATATTAATTAACCAATTTTTTAAAAAAAATAAGAAATAATGTAAAATAACAATCACTTTTTCAGAGGGAGGAGAGAGTAAAAAACATTCCCCAGAAGGTAGCAAGCAGAGTATGATTCAATGGTCCAGGATCCACAAGTGATGAGACAATGTTCTCAACAGGACCCAAATTCAATGCATGGTGCAGCCTCAAGAAGTGAGGAAAGGGCCAATCCAGACACAAAGTTCTTGGTTTGGAGGTCCTGTTCTCACTCTGTAGTCTGCTGGCATGGGTCAATCAGCCCAGGCAGGCCACAGGGATGGGGAAAGGGAGTGGGGGGGACAGAAGAGAAGGTAGGGCTTCAGGAGAGTCAAGGAAGAGTTAGGACTGAAGTCCCCCTTGGGAAAGTCTGGTTAGGAGGAGCTCAGTTCTGGCCCTCAGGAAAAGCAAACAAGGAAAGGAGAAGGGCTGAGAGATCAGATGCTAATATAGCAAAGATCTGGAATTGCACTTATGGTTGTATTTCAGATTGTGTCTCCTCTCTGGAGTGGGATCAGGCCACCAGATCTCAATCTGGTAATGAACCTTTTGGAAGTGAGCTAGGCTGGTCCTCGGATGAGAAACGTACCGGCTACTGGCCTGGCCTGGAGGCCTTTCCAGCTTAGTGGGACACAACCGAAACCTGTACTCCTATGACAGAGCCTCTGAGACTTCAAGGTCACCTATATATCATAATGAAGTCTCAGACGGGGAAGAGGAGGGATGGCTGAGTTAGCCTATAAATAATATACTTTCCAAAGCTCTGTTACCATCATTAAGAAACAATTAGCTACTTATGGGTGATAAAAGATGGTGTTTCTTGAAATCCTAGAGGATTTCAAGAGCAATAAGGCTAACCTCCTTTTCCTTGTCCTCCTCGTCAAGCAATCGACAAGCACTTGTTAGGTGCTTACTGTGTGGTAGTTGCAACGGGGATAAAAAGACTAAAATCAGTCAGCAGCAACAATTAATCATTTATAATGTTCAAGGACAGGTATCACCAATCAACAAATATTAATCACCTAATTAATCAATAAAGTACCTACTATGTGATAGGCAATATACTAGATACTGGGGGGGTACAAAGACAAAATTAAATTGATCAACAATCATTTATTAAGCATATATTATATACTCAACAACGAGCTAGGAGTTGGAGACGACAATCAATTGTGCAGCATTTATTAAGCACCTACTATGTGGCCAGGGAATTGCAGTACACACTGAGGTTACAAAGACAAAAATAATGGTCTTGGGTCTCAAGTAACTTTCATTCTATTAAAGGAAATATATAAATACAGATATATATATATATATATATATATATATATGAATTCATATATATATATGTAAGTAAAGACAAGACCTACAAAGCAGATATAAGGTTGGAAAGGTAAGTGCTAACAGCTAGAAGGGATGGCAGAAGATGGTGTCTGAGTTCAATCTTGAAGGAAGTAAAAAATTCTAAGAGCTGGAAGAGAAGGGGGAAAGATGCTCCAGGCTTGAGGGACAGCCAGTGCAAAGGTGGGGAGAGAGGAAGTGAAATATAATGTTCCAACATTTGAGGAACAGATATTATGTTCCATTTCCTATCTCTACACCTTTGTGTGGATTCCAGGAGGTACAAATATAAATGTAACATGGTCTCTGACCTCAAGGAGCTCACATTCTAGTCCCCCCAATATCATCATGGCCATTCTCATTTCTATTTCCATAGCACTGTAAGGTTTTCACAAAATACGTATAATAAGGCTTGTATATAACATGACCTCATTTGACGCTAATAACAAAGCTGAGAATCAAGTATCATCATCTCCATTTTATGGATGAATAAACTGAAGTTAAATGACTTGCCTAGTGCCACGCAGCTAGCAAATGTTGGACGCAGGTTCTGGGCTCTCCTGGGTCAGAGGCTGGCGTCGGGAGCATCAGGTCTGGCCTCTTGGACCAGGGCAGCCTGGATCACTGACCCTGCTGCTGGCTTGGAGGCTTTGGGACTTCCTGATGCAACGGGGAGGTGGAGCATCTGTGCCTTGGGATTGTCAGATTGCTCAGGGCTCATTAAAGAGATCACGCCACTTTTCCTTTAGCTATTCCCAAAGAGGGTAAAATGTGTAGAGAAATATGCCTTCAGGTGACTCATTTACACACATGGAACCTGCCTCAAATTTCGTCTCTTTGGTTTTTTCCATTCTCCCCAAGTTCCTTGTGAAATACATATCCTAACCTTCAGCTTTCACTTTTGTAAAGTGAAGAGGTTAGATTCAAAGACTTCTGGGGTCTCTTCCAGCCCTTGTTCTAAGGCCCCTCACAGCCCTGACATCCCCTGTTCTAAGGCCTCTCACAGCCCTGTCATCCCCTGTTCTAAGATCCTTCACAGCTCTGACATCCCCTGTTCTAAGTTCCCTCCTGGCTCTGACATCCCTGTTCTAAGGTCCTTCACAGCTCTGATATCCCCTGTTCTAAGGCCCCTCACAGCCCTGACATCCCCTGTTCTAAGATCCTTCACAGCTCTGAAATTCCATGTTCTAAGTTCCCTCCTGGCTCTGACATCCCTGTTCTAAGATCCTTCACAGCTCTGACATTCCATGTTCTAAGGTCCTTCACAGCTCTGACATCCCCTGTTCTAAGGACCCTCACAGCCCTGACATCCCCTGTTCTAAGATCCTTCACAGCTCTGACATTCCATGTTCTAAGTTCCCTCCTGGCTCTGACATTCCATGTTCTAAGTTCCCTCCTGGCTCTGACATCCCCTGTTCTAAGGTCATTCACAGCTCTGACATCCCTAGTTCTAAAGTCCCTCCAAACTCTGACATCTCCTGTTCTAAGACACCTCCAGCCCTGACATCCCTACATCTAAGGTCCCTCTCATCTCTGACATTTTTTGTTCTTAGATGTCTCTCAGATGACTTTATAGGATTCTAAGCCTTTATGATGAGTAAGCTAATTACTCAAATGGAATATCGAATCCCAGGATGGCTTTCCTCACAACACATCCCATCTCAGGGATTTTCTATCATCCTGCCAATAACAATACCCAACATCTACCACAGATAATCGAGTAAGCCCAAGAATACTGTGAACAGCAGAACCTTCCTTAAATCACCTGCCTCCCTTCGGCCAACCATCCACCTCATCCTTCAACTATTGTCCAGAGAGACAACCCTTGTTGAGATGTGACTTGTGAACTGCCTGCCTGCCCAGTTGTGACAACCTCAGCACAGCTACTGAAGACCCAGTAAAGAGAGTTATCACTCCCAAAGTCCTTCACACTGTCAACAATAGTTCAGTATCTGAAACGGATATCATTTTATTAATGGAAATGACGCCAAAAGAAGGCACAAGATCAACCTTACCTCTATACCCTCAGGATCATTACGCCATCCCATCTGCCCTGAAATTGAACCCTTCTATATGTCATGTTCTCCGTTAGAAATGTGAGATTCTGGGAGCTTGAAGGTTTTGTTTTTCTATTTGTATCACCAGTGCAAAATATTTAATAAATACCCTTTTCTTTTATCCATTCATTTATTCAATAATTTACTCCATTCACATATTCCTAACCCTACCTTAATGTCATGTACTCAAGAAACCCACACAGATTTTAATAGCCACTTAAGTAATTAGAAGTGTAAATTTATTGTGGAAAATTCAGATCCTGGATTCTAACAGCAAACATTAATAATTTTAAAAGAACTGGGTTCTGAATTAGTCATTCCTCTAATAATGTAGATAATCAAAATAATGATAGGTCTTCAGTATCATAATAAGAAGCATTTATTAAGGTTCTAATTATATAGGACACGCCACAGAGGAAAGCCTTGAAAAATCAGTAGGAGTAAGTCTGCATTGCCAATGCATTCTCTCATTTATACCAAGAGGTGTAAAAAGGAGTATAACAGACCCTCTCCCCCCTCTGTTTGGAGGACTGGAGGGCAAAGTACCAAACTCCTCCCAATGCCTTCCTTGATAGAGGGAAGAAATTGGATTGAAGAAAGTGGATCATTCCACTTTTTTTCTGCTGCTCTGTCTGGTTTTATCTCCATGGAATAAGAAGTCTCCAAGCATCCAGGTGGTCCCTACTGTGCCATCCCCCACATCATTTTCCCTGTCCCCTACTTGTTGGTATCCCTTGTCATATTTAACTACTTCCTGTCCAACTCCCAAAGCCAGCTAAAAAAAAGGATGGGATTTCATCAATAGAAATAACATTAAGGGAGATCCTTTGCCACTGCCCCCTAAGGACCATGGGAACTCTCCATCAGACTAAATAGCTGAAGCCTCTGTTAATACATTGCCTTCTCAGAAGGGGAACACCTGAAAAACCAGAGCTGTCTCACTTTTCTATCTGTATCTTCAGCACTTAGCACAATGCTCTGTAATAGTAAAGACTTAACAAATGCTTTTTTAGTCACTAAATGCTCTTATGAATAAATACTTTGCATTTATTAACTTTACATAATTCTGTATAAAAGTATATACACATATATGTGTGAATACACATGTGCATTATATAAGCATCATATACATTATATGTATGTATATACATATGCACATATATAGAAATCCATCCATATCTATATAACTATATTATCTTTGTAGATGGATATATATCACTATCTATTTCTGTATCTACATATCTACATATTCATTTTATGCATAGGTTTTAGATATAGAAATACATAGATAAAGCTATAAAGAAATAGAGAGCAACATATATCTATGTGCAGATATATATAATTTTGACAACTATCTATATATCTATTTATAAATACAAATATTGATGATATCTCCATTTTTATAGTTATAGATGTCTGTCTATATATCTATATGTATGTGCAAAGATAGCTATGGAAATAGATATTTCTATATCTATGTAGATATATGAACTCTATATCTTCCTATTATTTCTATATTCAGTTAGCCAGGCAGTGCAGTGGATAGAGTACTGAGCCTGAAGTCAGAAACCATTATCTTCCTGTACTCAAATCTGATCTCAGACACTTTCTGGTTATGTAACCTTGGGCAAGTCACATAACCCTCTGTGCCTCAGTTTCCACATCTGTAAAATGGGCTGGAAAAGGAAATGGCAAACCACTGCAGTATCTTTGCCAAGAAAACCCCAAATGGGTTTGGACATGACTAAAAAGCAACTGAACCACAACATTTCTATATCTCTATATCTCCATGTAAATATGTTAACATTGCTCATCCTTTGTTTTCAAAAAAGACAATGATATTATGGGGTGATGTCTTGACTTGTACATGAATTGGATTTAAGTGAGGTAAACTTGCACAAAGCCATCAGCTTTGCTTTCTTGTCCAGAGTCATTGAAGTCCATTTTGTATAGTGTTACTTGGCCCATCTCAGGACTTAGTTTTAGGATATTATCATAATAAAATGTCCCTTAATAGTATTTTTCTTGTGAGGTAATATATGTAATCAGTGTAAATAAATTATAAACTTAGAAACAACCTAGGCTGTTAAAGTACATTTAAATGAAGAGAAGGAGTGTTATAATGAAAATTAAGGATGTCTGTCAATGGCCTGAGGTGCAGTGGATACTCTTGGTATCTTTTATGCTTGACCAAGCTCTAAGCACTCCCCAGCTCCTGCTTCAGCTGCTTTCATGGATCTTGGAACAAATTAAGGATTATTTGATTCTTTTATCATCATATATTTAGTCTCTGGCACACTATAGGTGCCTAATAAATGCTGTTTGATTAATTACTACTTTTGTAAATGGGGGACATCATAAGACACAGTACCCTGTGAGATGGATGTTATTATTATTCCCATTTTATAGCTGAGAAAATTGAGGCAAACTGAGATTAAGGGACTTGCCCATCACATAGCCAATAAGTGTCAAGTTCGATGTCAGGTCTTACTCTAAGCCCATTACTCCATCCACTGAGTCATCTAGCTGCCTTCTAGTGGCTTCTCTCTCAATTATTTCCTGGTGGTGCCATGGATAGAGTACCAGGCCTGGAGTCCGGACTCAGAAACTTCTTAGCTGTGTGATCCTAACAATGTCTCCACCATTAAATTGAGATTGGGAGTCCTACTAAAATATTATTGGTGGAGTTGTGAATGGATCCAACCATTCTGGAGAGCAATTTGGAACTATGCTCAGAAAGTTATCAAACTGTGCATACCCTTTCATCCAGCAGTGTTTCTATTGGGCTTATATCCCAAAGATCTTACAGGAGGGAAAGGGACCCCCATGTGCAAGAATGTTTGTGGCAGCCCTTTTGTAGTGGCTAGAAACTGGAAACTGAGTGGATGCCCATCAATTGGAGAATGGCTGAATAAATTATGGTATATGAATGTTATGGAATATTATTGTTCTGTAAGAAACGACCAGCAGGACAATTTCAGAGAGGCCTGGAGAGACTTGCATGAACTGATGCTGAGCAAAACAAGCAGAACCAGGAGATCATTATACACGGCAACAACAAGACTATATGATGATCAATTCTGATGGACATGGCTTTCTTCAACAATGAAATGCTTCAGACCAGTTCCAGTGGTTTTGTGATGAAGAAAGTCATCTTCAACCAGAGCGAGAACAGTGAGAAATGAATGTGGACCACAACATAGCATTTTCACTCTTTTTGTTGTTGTTCGCTTGCATTTTGTTTTCTTTTTCATATTTTTTTCCTTTTTGACCTGATTTTTCCTGTGCAGCCTGATAATGGTGGAAATATGTATAGAAGAATTGCCCATGTTTAACATATATTGGGTTACTTGCCGACTGGGGCAGGGGGTGGGGAAGGGAGGGAAAAATTAGAACACAGGGTTTTGTAGGGGTGAATGTCGAAAATTATCCATGTATATATTTTGAAAATAAAAAGCTTTAATAAAAAAAGAGAGAGATTGTGAGTCCTTTGAGATCAGAAATTTCCCCATTTCTTAGCACAAGTATATAACAGGGGCTTAATAAATTAACTGACTGCTTCATCAGGGAAGAAACATGGCCAGGTCTGGGCTATTATTAGTATTTAAATTCCCAAAGTTCTTTTGAATAGTAAAGGAGGAAAAATAATGAGCTGTTTATCCATTTTACAGATGGGTAAGCTAATGCCCACAGAGATAGTGTTATTGACTCATGCTAACATAATATTCCAGTGGCAGAACTAGTTGTATCTCTGATTTCAATGGCCCATAGTCACATAAGCCACCATGTAAGAGCATGAGAACTGACCAGAAGTCTTTCAAGGTCTAATCATGGGACACAAATGAAGATGATGGAGAATTATAGTTAGATGATAGTCTGGACCTCAAGGTCCCATCCTCTCATTTTACACATGGGGAAACTGAGGCATATGAAGGCAAAAGTGACTTTCCCAAACTGACAAAATGGTGAAGGACAGAGGAGAGAGAGTCTAATTGAGGTCCTTTGACTCCAAATATTTTCCCACAACTTCAATTGACAAGCATTCACTAAGTACCTCTTGATGTCAGTCATCATGCTAAGTGGTGGAGCTACAAATACAAGCCAAAGAGTTCTTAGCAGCAGCTTATATTCTTTTTCTTTCTTTCTTTCTTTTCTTTTTCTTTTTTCTTTTTTTTTGCTGAGGCAATTGGGGTTAAGTAACTTGCCCAGGGTCACACAGCTAGGAAGTGTTAAGTGTCTGAGACCAGATTTGAACTCAGGTCCTCCTGACTTCAAAGCTGGTGCTCTATCCACTGCACTAACTAGCTACCCCTAGTAGTTTATATTCTATACTCCAGAACAAAAGCAATTTTGTTCTAAAGTTAAGTTGGGTTTCTTCTATGTGAGACTTTCCTAGCAAAAATGGTTTCTCAGGGCCTTTAAACATTCATAATGTTTAAGGGATGGGGTTCCTGTGCCTTGGAATTCTTATTTCCTCTGGGGCTGGATCTTTGACCTCAGCAGATCATGGGGTCATGTTTATGGAGCTGAAAGAAATCCCAGAATTCATCTAGTCCAAACTTCTCATTAATTAAATAAGGGGACTGACACCTAGAAGAGAGGCAACTATTTGAACCAAGTCTCTCTGCTGTACCCCTGGAACTGCATTTAGACTTTCTCTGACCGGGGCTCTTGGGTACCAGAACACAGCTTCTATAGAATGGTCCCCACATCTGCTCCAGACCACCTGGTGCTGCCCATTCACTTTGGGGAGCCCCACCTGCTGTCTAACACTCAGTCACCAATGCATCAGTCCTGTGAATGGGCCACCCCACACCTGCTACCTCCTATGTGGCTTCTAGATGCCCACTTGTCTAAGCTCTGCCAACTGCTCAGTGACTCACCCTTTCAACAAGCTATCTGCTTTGTTTGGTCGTTTTGGTGATTTGGTTGTTTTGCCTGACACTGTCCCCACTCCCACCTCCAATGTGTAGCCCTTCTCTAGCTCATCTGCCTAGTTAAAAGTCAGATATTTTTTGGTTGGCCCCAAAAGGGAGAATTAGGAGAATGGGTGAGTTTCAGAAGGGTCAAGTGCCCAGTCTAAAGTCACTCAGATAATATCAGAGGTATAACTTGAATCTGGGTACTCTGGTTTCAAATCTGGCACTATTTTATTATTCTTTTATTTTTTCTGGTTATACATGCATATTAACTTTTTAAAATACACATTTCTTTATGAATCATGTTGGAAGAGAAAAATCAGAACAAAAGGGAAAAACCACGAGAGAAAAAAAAACAGAAAAAAAGTGAACATAGCCAAATCTGACATTTTTTAAAAAGCTATTGAGTTTCTGAATCTCACTCAAGCTGGAATCACAGGGGCTCCTCATGGGCCCAGCCCCATTCTTCTAGATTTAAGATTTTTGCCCTCCTTTTATTTTTAATCTAGGCCAATTAGGAAATCTGGTCTTTCTTGCCCCAGCTACCATGATGCTTGACTTAGTGCAGACACCCATTTGGACTGGCTCACTGCAAATAGTGAAAAAGAATCTCAGGAGCCCAAGGAGAATGACCTCAGGTATATCCCAACAAATCTTCTCAAAGGCTTACAATGTGTCAGCCTTCATAGCCCTTGGGTCTGCTTTCTGATAGATGACATTTTCTTTTTTAATCATCTTTCTGAAATGTGGAAAGTCGAGAACTGAAGAATTCTAATTCTCTATTACTACCTTCAGACATTCTTTTTTAATATATTTTTTATTTTATTTTATTTTTATTAAAGGTTTTTATTTGCAAAACATATGTATGAATAATTTTTCAACATTGACCCTTGCAAAGCTTTCTGTTACAAATTTCCCCCCCCAGTCCCCACCCCTCCCCTAGATGGCAGGAAGTCTAATATATGTTAATTAAAATACTTGATAAATCAAATATGTGTATACAGATTTTTACAGTTATCTTGCTGTGCAAGAAAAGTCGGATCACAAGAAAAAAAAAATCTGAGAAGGGAAACATAATGCAAGCAAACATCAATTGAGAGCATGAAAATGTTATGTTGTGGTTCACATTTCACATCCCTCTCTCTGGGTGTATATGGCTTTCTTCACCAAACAATTGGAACTGGTTTGAATCACATCATTGTTGCAGAGAGCCATGTCCATCAGAATTGATCATCATATAGTCTTGTTGTTGCCGTGAACAATGATCTCCTGGTTCTGCTCATTTCACTCAGCATCAGTTCATGCAAGTCTCTCCAGGCCTCTCTGAAATCATCCTGCTGGTCGTTTCTTACAGAGCAATAATATTCCATAACATTCATATACCATAATTTATTCAGCCATTCTCCCATTGATGGACATCCTTTCAGTTTCCAGTTTCTAGCCACTACAAAAACAGCTGCCACAAACATTCTTGCGCATGTGAGTCCCTTTCCTTCCTTTAAGATCTCTTTGGGATATAAGCCCAATAGAAACACTGCTGGGTAAAAGGGTATGCACAGTTTGATCACTTTTTGAGCATAGATCCAAATTGCTCTCCAGAATGATTGGATCCGTTCACAATTCCACCAACAATGTATCAGTGTCCCAGCTTTCCCACATCCCCTCCAACATTCATCATTATCTTTTCCTGCCATTTTAGTCAATCTGACAGATGTGTAGTAAGTATAAGAGTTGTCTTAATTTTCATTTCTCTGATCAATAGTGATTTGGAGCACCTTTTCATATGACTAGAAATAGTTTTAATTTCATCATCTGAAAATTGTCTGTTCATATCCTTTGACCATTTATTGATTGGAGACTGGCTTGAATTCTTATAAATATGAGACAATTCTCTATATATTTTAGAAATGAGGCCTTTCTCAGAATATCTTCATTCTTCCCAGAAAATGAAGTGAATTGAGACCAGAGGCCTGTGAGGATGGGAAGAGAGGAGTTGGGATGATTTCCTAGAGATAAGATTTATATTTGTATTCCTAGAACCTAATACAGTAGCTGGTACATAGAAAGTAATTAACATTTGTTGATTGACTGCATTTATTTTGAGAATACTAATTTATGTGCCTATTGTCATTCTGATAGAATGGAAGCTCCTTGAGGAGTGAGTAGGAATCACATCTTTGTCTTTGCATCCCCAGCACCTGTTAAAGACCTTTTCTTTCAAAGGCCAGGGTCTCCCTCTGCTTCCAGTCATCCTGATCTAAATCTGGTCACTGGATCCAGATGGCTCTGGGGGGAGGAAATGAGGCAGGGGACTGTGACTTTGCACAGCCCTCCCTCCCTCAAATCCAAGTCACTTGCTTGTCATGTTATCACTTTCCTGATATCATGATGTTCTTCCAGAACAAAGGATAAACAACAACATCCCTAGCCCTTACCATGGTGTCTGGCTTTTAGTAGTATGGCTTGCTGGCTTGCTGGCTTGAATGTGTATTAGTAAAGGCCTATCAAATAAAGCTCTCCTATTCTTGGAAGTCCTATCCACCACCTTAAAACAGAAAAATCAAAAAAATTATTTCTGGCAAGTGGAATAAGCTGTCTTAGGAGGTAGGTGGAAGGTGATAAGGCCTTTGCTTCAGGATCTTGAACATATTGGAAATCCTCCAGCAGCCTAAAAACAAATTAAATTGAACGCCTCTTAGGCAAGAATAAAAATCTCCCAGATGCCTCTCCTCCTCCTCATTACCCACCACACCCAAGGTGAGATTGCTTGCCTAAATGTCAGACCCCTACTTTCCTGAATAAGACTGACATTTCCAAGTAATCATCCAGTCTTGCTTGAGTACTTCCAGTGACAAGGAACTCAGTATTCTACCATCTCAATAATAATATTAATAAGCAACAACAGACACTTATATTGTACCTTATAAGACACTTGACTTTCTGGTTCTCCTGTGAGGGAGGTGCTAGGATTATTCCCACTTCACAAAAAGGGAAAATAAATGAGACACTCCTATAGGTCTATATCAATTCTTATTGATGTCTCATTTAAGTTTATAAGCAATTTGAGGTCAGAGACCTATCCACTTTGGTCCTTCTTTGCTGCCTCTGGGACTAAATTGAACCCTAGATGATGGGAGGAGCTAGGTAGGATTAGGTCTCTTTATTTTATGGCTCATTAATGTAGTGCTTAGAGAGTCTACCTTGGTGCCAGGAGGATACTGATTTAAATTCTGCCTCTGATATATACTGACCGTGTGCTTGGATAAATCACCTGGCTACTTGAGACAGCTCTCTAGTTAGAACTTCAGAGAAAGTGCTGACCTGCATTGGTATTGGGAGGTTCCTCTTTAGGAACCCCCAGACCACTATTCAAGTCTAATCAAGATCTTTTTCTTATACATTTCATAGAATATGAGACTCACGGCATCTCGGAGCTGAAAAGGTACCTTAGAAATCAACTAGTCTAACCAATGCTTAGTATATTTTTCTTTTATTATTGTTGTTAATGTCTGACCCCCCCCCTTTTTTTTTTACTTGTGTCTGACCCTTTGTGACTCCATTTGGGATTTTCTTGGCTAAGATACTACAGTGGTTGGCCATTTCCTTTTCCAGCTCATTTTACAGATGAAGAAACTGAAGCAAACAGGATAAAGTGACTTGCCCAGGGTCATACATATTTACCTTGGAAAATATTTAATTACTTAATAAGTATTTATTAAATGTCTGCTTAGTCCCAGGCATTTTGCTAGGTGCTACAGATACAATTAATAGATAGACAGACGGACAAATGGACAAGGAAATAGATAAAAAAAACAGATAAGTGAATCAGTAAATAAATAGACAAATAATTAGATAAATGAATTAATGGGTGGATAAATTTAAAATAAATAATTGGATAAATGAATGGATAGATGGATAAAAAGACAAACAAAATAAAGACCTAAGTCAAGAAACAATTAAATAATGAAAATTTTAAAAAAATTAAATAGTGCCCCAGGCTGGTTTCCTCTTGCCCCTGAGTATAATTCTAGTTAAGTATGATGGTGTAATGAATCAAAAGAATACTGTACTTGGAAGTATGAGAGTCCTGGAAAGAATAGGAGGTCTGGAGGCAATGAATTTAAGTCCTAATCCCATCTTTTACACTTACCACCAGTGTGAACTTGGGCAAACCACTCCCTTGACCTCCATTTACTTCTCTGTAAAATTGGGGAGCTGGATTAGATGGTCTCAAAGTCCTTTTCAATTCTGGATTTGTAAAATCTGATCCTGCCCCTTAGTGATCCTGAACAGATCCCTCCTCCTTTGAAGAGCCTCTGTTTTCTTGTCTTTAAAACAGGGGAGGGGGGTTAAACCTCTCCAACATATATTACAAAGAAACTGGGAAGAAATGCTTTACAAAGGTTTTGTGGGGTTTTTTGTTTGTTTGTTTTTGGCGGTAGGGGGAAATGGAGAGATTTTCCAAATCTGGGATTTTAATAGTTTAGGGAAATCCCAGTGAGGGAAATCCTTCCATCAATGTAGGTTGACCTCTGTCCTGTCACTAATCAGATACTAAGTGTTTTAGTGATTT
Organism: Myrmecobius fasciatus; assembly: GCA_023553655.1. Classification (NCBI taxonomy): domain Eukaryota; kingdom Metazoa; phylum Chordata; class Mammalia; order Dasyuromorphia; family Myrmecobiidae; genus Myrmecobius; species Myrmecobius fasciatus. Next base: position 55,209 of record JAJPUD010003865.1, read on the forward strand.
GAGATTGGTTTTAGAGAACTGCCCAGGGCTCTGAGAGATCATACAGCAAGTATATATCAGAGGCATAATTTGAATCCAGGTGGTCTTCATAAAAGGAAGGCTCTCCATCCATCAGGCCAGACCACCTTCTGTAACATCTCTCCTAGCTCACCCAGTTTTTCTTGAAGACTTCCTCACCATGGTCCACCATTCTGATTCCTCAGAGATTGGGAAGATCCATGATTCAAAGCTATTCTTATTTTCAGTTCTGCCATCGAGGTAGGACAATTCATCCCAGAAGACTGTAATTTCCTCCTCTGTCAAATGAGGAGCCTGCATTAAGTGATCTCCAGCTCTTCTCAGTTCTGACAGCCCATGATTTTGTACCCTCTCCCTGTCGTTAGAGAAGATATACTTAGGAACACAAAGGAGCTGGAGGCTTACTCAAAATAGAATCATATCAGCCCAAGAAACTTGCTTCAAAAAAAGAAAAAGAAAAAGACAGGTAAGCCATGTAATTTTGTTCCTACCATGTCAAACTGAATATATACTTAAAAACTGAATATATACTTAAATAACAAATACCCCCCAAATATATAATATCCTTTTCTCCTCTTCTTTGCATATTGGAATGCTTGTGCATGTTGAGATTTAAATTAATAATTAAAAAGAAAATTGATAGAGTTATTCCTTCCATCTTGAGAGGTGTTAGAAGTGCAGCAACCTTTGGATCTGGAAAATCCATGTAAAATTTTTTTGACCCTTCCTTTGTACTAGAAAAGATATTATATAGTGCTATACTGATATTTTATTTATTTCTGAATTTCTAAACTTTTATGTGTCATCTGCTAGCCTTCATGTGCCATCTATTGCTTCTGTACAACTGCCCCCAAATTCCCATCATTAAATGGGAATTCTTATAGCAATAAGAACAATGGGATTATGGGAATAAATAAATTAATAAAATATGGGAATCAATTCTTATGCTGACTCTTGATATATCAAATTGTGATGATGAGAGTTGATGTAGAAGGGATAACTAGTTATAAACAAGCAAAAAAGAAAAGGACTATGAAAAAAAAGCCAAAGCAGGGAAAAATCCATTTTATATTAAATTCTATTTTATACTAAGGCTGTCTTGAGAACTCTTGCTGTGGCACCAAGAGTCAAGAACTGAAGGCATTTCCAATCCAATTTAGGCTCCCCCAAGTAGAGTCTTTTTAATAACTCACATTTCTATAATGTCTTAAGGTTTGTAACATTCTGGGCTTCACAAAACCCTGTTAGGTAAGCAGGAGAATGCTTATTCCCATTATACTTGTCATATAACTAACCATTTTCAAATCTCAGACATGCCCTAACGTGTAGTTTTTGCTCTGGGGCTCACTCTTCAATTCACACTCAGACTAGCAGCTGCTTCTCCCCTCCGAGTTCTAGGGGCAATCTTGAGAAGTTGATGTTTTTTTCTCTAGTTTAGCAAACTCATGAGCCCCCACCAGTGTATCTCTTCAGTATCAATTGACATCAATTAATTTAAAAGGTTAATTAGCTTTTAAAACTGATATTTACTAAGATAGCACAGTAATAATAAAAGTCCAAAAACATTTCCCTAAACCAGGGCCATACTATTCTACAAGTACATATACAGAATCCAGGAAAAGTCTCAAGAGATAACACAGCTTCTGTTTGGTGGAAGTCCTTTTCTCCTCTCTTATGTTGTCCTTACTAAGTTCCCCTAGGATATGGTTTAACTTTAATCATGGATCCTCACAAAATCCCCAAGCGGTTTTTCCACAGTGGTTTCTAAAAGTGTTGACAGCTACTACTGTTCTAGGGACACGGGTAGGAAGATCATGGTGAGCCCCAAAGCTTCCAGCCTTTTAATTTCATTTCATCCTCATGTCTAGCAATTCCTTCTCAGGAACTTGGTAATGATTGCTTCCACTGCTAGATCGGCTGCTAGGGGGGTGCTGGGCTTGAACTAGATTGCTGTTTCTAGCTAAGCTCTCCAGAGTATGACTGACTTTTCAACCAGTACCATTGTATTTCATGCCCTGTGTCACTTCATATAATCTAATGGTTAGAAACATTTTGTTTCTTCTGAAGTATCAAGACCTGGCTTAATTTCCTTAGATCGGTTGATTTGAAGGAAGTATTTTCACTTGGGAAAGGTATCAGGGTAGAGAGATCTTGTTAATTACTTTAAGTAGGATGAAGGTAATTGATCAATTGTTTACATCAACTTTCACTGTTAATTAATTATATTGGAGTTCAGAAAGGTGAATAACTTGTTCCAGAGCCTGCCGATACATGCCCAAGCAGGGATTTAAGTCCAGATCCTAGGATTCCAAGGCTATCACTTCCTGCTATATCATGAGATAAATGATCTCTCTCTGTCTCTCTGTCTCTGTCTCTGTCTCTCTGTCTCTCTCTCTTTTTCTCTCTCCTCTCCCTTTGTGTTTCTGTCTGTCTCTTTCTCTCTATCCTTGTCTTTCTGTGCGGTTGGTCTGGGACAACTCCGTGGATCTGGGCTTATACATATTGGTTCCATGGGAAAGGGTACATACTGTGTCTGTTTATGAGATGGGGCATTGAGGAAGTGGATCATCAGATCACTCACTAGTTATCCATTCAAATGATGGCCCCTTCTCAGTCTGGAGCCTGCTCTTCATCTATACCATGATTTCCAATTCCTTGACCCCCTCAGATCTCTCCCAGGTCATTTCCCTTTGCATTAGTCCCTTTCCCCTCTTTCTTTCTTCTTGAACCCTTGAATCAATTCACTTCTACTCTCTTAAATACATAGCCCCCTTGTATATCACTGATTATGTCTCAGCCCCGGATCTTGCCCACCATGCCCAGTCCCTTGAAAAGTCATCCTCATAAGATAAAAACTCAAGACCCTCCCCTATCCTGGCTGCCCATCTGAAGAAACTGAGGGAAGAGGGGAGGAAATGAAATAGTTCAAGGTCACATAAATTGGGAAAAGCAGGTTAATGAATATCAGGTTCTTGGTAGCCTCCTATGCAGAGATTTTTATTTGTTTAAGGAGAAGAAATACAAAGAAAAATTTAAATTCGTTTAAGCAGAAAGGAGAGTTGGTTACTACAGTATTGTAGCAGAGTTTAAATGGGCCCACGGAGGTTATCCTATAGAGCATGCAACCCAACAATTGGACCCCCATTGGGGAGGAAGACTTCTCTTGGGTGGCCCCATTTGCTTCCTCTATAATGTGACTATGGAGAAGGTGTCGTTGTTCAGTCATT
>JAJPUD010003865.1:70848-139410 GCA_023553655.1 Myrmecobius fasciatus
GTAAAACAGGGATAATAATAGCACCATCTTTACAGGGTACTTGTGGGGATCAAATGAGATGATAAATGAATCCATATAGATATAAATATACTCACACATAAACATCCACACATATATACACATAAATAGATATATGTACATATATCTGTATATATTTTCTAAACTTTAAACTGTTGTTTGTCTTTCATTTTCAAAGAGGATTAATGATATCACAGGGTGCTTGTGGAAAGCAAATAAGATCACATATTTATCCACGTAGATAAGTGTACTCAAATATACACACATCCCTCCATCCATACACATATATACATAGGTATATATATGTAAAGGCACACATATGTGGGCATATTTCTGAATTTTAAAGCTATTGTTTGTCTTTCATTTTCAAAGAGATCAGTGATGTCACAGGGCAATGTATTGATTTGTGGGTGAATTGGATTAAGTGAGGCCGAGGTGCATACAGTCCTTGGCTCTTCCTAAGTCATCAAAGACCAGTAGCAGGACCAAAGTCCGACTGATGGCCCAGGATACAGTGGATGACCTTGGCGTGTTCGGTGGCTGACCGAGCTCTAAGCACTCTGTGGTGTCTGCTTCAGCTGCCTTCATGGGCATTGGGACAAATTGTTCTCATCCGTCATTCCCCTAGGAGACATCTTCGGAGGCTTGGGGTAGACAACCCCCCCTAGGTCTCTTATGGCTTTGAGGCTGATTTAGCCCATCTGCTGAAAGGGTTAACTAGGCTATGGCTACCATGCATGGTACAAGTAAGAGCTGGGTGGCAGGGGGACATCAAAGATGGATGTGTTCCTGCCAGAGCTACTAGTCCTGGAACACTCTACCCTTTAAACTTGAAAGCTCTGTATACATATATATGTTATTATTATTATTATAATAAGACATTATGTCACCCATAGCCATAGTAAGTCTCAGAGGAGGGATTTGGACCCTGGTCTTTCTGGAGTACAAATCCAGTATTCTCCCCACTGTGCCTCAGTTTACCCCTTGCAGTCTTTTGGAGTGGAGAGCAGGGGAGATGAAAGAAGGGACCTTGGCAGAGGAGGCAGGCCATCTCAGCTTTCCTTCTCCTGGCCTGCAGGGGCTCTAGTCCCTACCAGTGTATCCCTTTCCAGGGGGTTTTGGTCTCTTGTTTCCAGGCCAAGAGGCTGTCTCTCTCCCGTGGTGCTTGTCCCCTGGTTTGCGCCGATAGCTTAATAAGCTCTTCCCCTCCACACTCTGCAGCTGCTTTTCATCAAATCCTCTGCATCCCCTCCCTTCCTTCTCCCCTCTGGCTGTCTCCTAGACAGCTCTGAATAATGAGCACTCCCTCATTCCTGGACAGGGTGCCCGGTTCCCAGGAATCAAGGGGGAAGGATAAAAAAAAAAAACCCTTTCAAGGCAGTACCACACCTGCAAGTGTTTTTCCAGTCAGTGGAAATGTGATTCCAAAAGTGAGCCCCCCGGTTCTGGGGGGGGGGCTGGATGGGGGGAGTCACCTGGAGGAGATCAGGGGCACAGAGGGCCCCTAGTCTCTCTCCCCTCACACTTGTAACCAAATAGCTCTTTTCCCAGAACCCTCTTTCTAGGGCTCGCTCCATCCAAGCCACTCTAATGAGGTTAGGACTTTCTCTTCAGCCCTTCCTCCTTTTTTTTCCTACCCCGTCATAAAATATATTTTATAATTGTTGAAAAATGTCCCATCTATTCAATCTTTTCCATTCAAATCCTAGACCTAAATGCCCCTCGATGTTTTTTTCCCAATACTGGACTTAATGGTCCAATTTTGACATTGATTATTTATGTGGCCCTGAACAAATATTTCTGTTTTATTAAAGCTTTTTATTTTCAAGATATATACATGGATAATTTTCAATATTCACCCTTATAAAATTTTATGTTCTATTTTGTCCTCCCTTCCTCCACCCCTCCCTTAAATGGCAAGTGATCCAATATATGTTAAACATGTGCAGTTATGTAATATTTCCACAAACATCATCCTGAGCAAATCTTTCAAACTCTCTGTGCCTCCATTGCTCCATTTGTAAAATAAATGGGTTGAACTAGAAGGCCTCCAAGGTCCCTTCCAGTTGTACATGATTCATGTCAATCTTCTGGGCATCAGATTATTCATCTGTCAAATGAGAAAGTTGTACCTCTCATCTATGATCCTATTTTATGTTCTGGGTTCAAATCTTGCTCTCATACTTCCCACCTGGATGACCTTGAACAAGTGACTTTTCGATGCTTCTGCATGGGGGTGGGGGGGAGTCCGGAGCCAGATAGCATCTTAGGTCCTAAATGGATGATCTGAAATACAGGACCCAGGGAAAAACCACCACAGAGAGGGCCAGGGATCTGAGTTGAATCCTTGTTCTCCTATTTACGACCCATGTAGCCTTGGGCTTCTCTCTTGTTGTCTCTGCTCCCCCTTTTATTAAATCTTTGTAGAACCGGAGAATTAGACTAAATGATCTTTCACATCCCTCCCAGCTAGAAATCCTATGATTCACTCATTCTCCCGTCCATCCTAGGATCATTTAGAGATGTTGAGGTGAAATAATGCAGGGTTTCTTAAATGTTTTCCACTTGTGACCCCTTTTTACCCAAGAAATTTTTACATGAACCCAAATATATAGGTATATAAAATATATATAAATCAAACATTTACTGATAATAAATTATAAAAGAATTTATTTTAAAACACTTCTTTGATATACATATAATTTTACCATTTATTAAAGACAAAAGCAAATTTACTAAATTTGCTACTAAAGAGATGGATGTGTTTGCTTATTTGTACATAAAGAATTAAATCTTGGCAGAATATTTGATACTGCAGGACACAGAGCATTCAGAAACCTTATACTGTTGCCAAATTTTTCTTGACCTCCACATTCAATTACTCGACCCTGTGCACATTGGAACAGTGGATCGAGTGCTAAAGTGCTAGAACTGAGCTCAAATCCTGAGTACCTCAGACACATACTAGCTGTATGATCCTGGGCAAGTCATTTAATTGCTGATGCCTCAGTTTCCCTATTTGTAAAACCGGGATAATAATAGCACTTACTTCACAGAGTTGTTGTGAGGATCACTTAAGATCTAGTATGAGATCTAGTCTGTAAAGTTCTTGATAAGCCTTAAAGTGTTATTATTCATTATCATTATTACCCAATCTATGATTCTATGCTCCAGCTGTCTAGTTGTCCAAAATCAACGTGAAAATGGGTCCTCTCAGTTTCTATCAGTACCAGGAATAGGCTATTTGTGGGAATGGAGAGGGTTCAACCCTGGAGCCCAGAATGTATCATTTAACAGACTTTGGCAAACCACTCTGTCATTTGCATGCTGCCGGGGCCAGACATCCCGAAACTAGGTCCTGGTTGTCTAGGAAATCAAAGCCCTCATTCCTTCTCCCTTTCCTGTTCTATGTCAAATGGAACCGTTATAAGTGAGCAGCAAAGTAAGGAGGAGATAGAAGCAGCCCTGATTTATGACTTCTAAGGAATCTTTTTTTCTCCTTCTTTTTTTAAGTTGGCGACTCTGGAGAATGTTAATCAAACAGACTCATACAGAAAGTTGACGCGGTGCCCATTCTCCCCCATCTCGGGCCGTACTTCTGTAGTAGAAATATGCAGAATTTCTCACATCACAAGATCTCAGGGCTGGATGAAATGCTGGTAGTTCTCTCTTCCATCTCTGCTTTTCAAGGTGGTATCAAACAGATGTCTGCTCAGATCAACAAGAATCTGGACTGGGAGACAGAAAACCTGGGTTCTAGTAACCTGCAAGAGCGTGGGCATCCCCTGGATGACCCCGAGGGTCCCTTTGGCTATTTATATTATGGTCTGGTGCTCTCTCCATGCAGGCAGGCTCTGGCTTTTTAATTGAAGTCCTTTTGTTCTTGCCACATGGCCGTGGGATCTGGAGGATGTCCCTTTCATCCTACTGGATACCCATCCTTTCAAACCTTACCTTGAAGGAGACAAAGACAGAGACGCAGAGAGTTAGATAGATAGAGAAACAAAGATAGAGATGGGAGGATGGAAGGAAGGGGAGAGGAGAGAGAAAGATAGGAGAAACAAAGAGAGAGACAGAGAGAGACACAAAAGGAGAGACAGAAAGAGAGAAAATAAGAAGAAAAGAAAGAAAGAAAAAAGAAGAAGAAAGAGAAAGGAGAAGGAAGAGAAGGAGAAAAAGGAGGAGGAGGAGGAGAAGAAGAGAGAGGAAGAAGGAGGAGGAGAAGGAAGTGAAGGAGAAAGAGGAGGAGGGGGAGGAGAAAAAGAAGAAGAAAAGAATAAGGAGAAGGAGGAGGAGGAGGATCAGGAGGATCAGGAGGAAGAGATAGAGGAAGAGGAGATGGAGGAGGAGGAGAAGGAGGAAGAGGAGGAGGAGGAGGAAGAGAAGAAGAAGAAAAGAAAAAAGAAGAAAGAGAAAGAAGGAGGAGAAGGAAGAGAAGGAGAAAAAGGAGGAGGAGGAGAAGAAAAGAAGGAGAAGAAGAAGGAGGAGGAGGAGGAGGAGGAGAAGAAGAAGAAGAGAGAGAAGGAGAAGTAAGTGAAGGAAAAAGAGGAGGAGGAGAAGAAGAAAAGAAGGAGAAGGAGGAGGAGGAGCAGGAGGAGAAGGAAGAGATAGAGGAAGAGGAGGAGGAGATGGAGGAGGAGGAGGAGGAAGAGAAGGGAGAGAGAAAGAGAGGAAGAAAAAAAGAGAAACTGAGAGACAAACAAAGAAACCAGGAGAGAGAACTAGTGTTTTATCCTCCCTATGGAGTTGATGTTGTTTGTCCCTGTTGTATGTATTGTCTACTGCCTTAGGTGAAAAAGTCTTGTAGACCCAAATGACTAGGCTATGATCTCATGAGTCTCAAAAGGTTGGAAAAGGGAACAAGAGTCTAGGAGGCCCGGTCCATGCTAGAGTTTGTGAGCCGCCAAGTTGAGTGAGAAGTAAAGCCCTGAGTGCCATGCTGAAGCTGGCAAATGGTTTCTGTAAGAAAGGGAGTGACATCATCCTCCAACTATGTAAATTTGTGGCAAATTTAGGGCAAATGCATCCTAGCAATCACTTTAAGTCTGAGCCCACTCTCCCCAGGAACTAAGGGGAACTAGGGAAACAATCTGTATTTCTGTTCTTAGGATTTCTCAGTAAATATCCCCTCATAAAAACTAAAGGTTTATTGGCCAAATGAGACTGAGACAATACCCACTGGAGGGCATCAATGATATAAAAGAGATTTTGTGTACAATTGGTGATTAATGTTGGCAAGAACAAACAAGGTTGGGGGCTCGAGCCAATAGCATGTGAAGGGTCACACTGACTCTCAGAAGAACCCCTAGAATCCTGAGGAGGTGGGCAGAAGGAATATAATTAGTTACCTTCTGGGGACCGGATTCATCAGTGCAGATTGGAATTGAAGTTATAAAGACTGCTTTAGGATGTTAGAGATTAAAAAAAGACCTTAGAGGTTATTGAGTTCAACTCCTCATTTTACAGATAAGGAAACAGGGACCCCAAAATGTTAAATGACTTACCCAGTGTCACCCAGTTAGGAAGTATAGGAAGCAAGATTTGAATCTAGATGTGTCTGGCTGTAGGTCTAGCATTCTATCCATGATACTGTGCTACCTCTTAACTCAATCTTTCTGGATCTAACTCTTTAGAAGGAGCTCCAGTAGACAAACCTCCAGCAGCCCCTAGACTATTCCCAAGATTTCTACCCTGTTCTCATTCTCCCTCTTCTTTTAGCCCTCCAGGATTGCTTCTCTTGGAAGTACCCTTCCTCTCCTGGCCCCCAGTTGTTTTTGCTCTGCATCTGGATAGAAGGAAATGTCTTTTCCCTCTCTGTTGTAATTGTTTGGGGCTGACGATGGAAAGAGAGAATGGCCACCACCAGTGGTTCCTAGAGCCTTTGGTGACTCTACTTCTAAAAAATGTTGGTGAATAAAGAGCAAGAAGTGTAGGGGTCATCTTCTTAGTACTCTGTTCTCCTTGCTTCTTGCCTGGCCCATTGAAATGACCTCCTAAAAGGGCCTTCCTGCCTCGTCTTTCCCCATTCCATCCCACCCCATCTTCCACTGAACTGCCAAAGTGATTTTCCCAAAGGGCAGGTCTTACCATGACACCCTCCTACTTAGCAAATTCTAGTAGCTCCTTTCCTCCAAGCTCAAATATAAACTAGATTTGGCATTTAAAGCTCTTTTTAGTTCTCTTATACTCAGGCTTCTCATTAGTGAAAATGGAATTTTGGTACAATGTGGTCTCACCTGGTTAACATGGCAGCCTCTCTCAATCAGCACCCTTGAGGACTCCTTTCCAGCTTTCTGCCTTGTCCTAGAGATCTCTGCTCCAGAACCCTGTTAAGGAAGGTCTGCAGTTGATTTCCTTCTCTGTCCTAATTTGGAGGTACTACCTGATACCTTCATCAATCAACAATAACAGCAATAATAATACCAGTAGCTAATATTTATATAATGACTCTCATGAACCAGACACGGCACTAAGTGCTTTCTTTACAAATGTTATCTCCTTAAAATAATTCTGTGAGTTAGGTGCTATTATTATCATCTCCATTTTACACTTCAGGAAACCAAAGCAGAGTGATTTGCTTAAAATCACACTACTAGTAAGTGTCATTTTTTTCTTTTTTTTAATTCCTTTTTTATTGAATTTTTTTTTGTTTTCAAAACATATACAAGAATAATTTTTTTTCAACATTGGCCCTTGAAAAACCTTGTGCTCTGATTTCTTCCCTCCTTCCCCTTACCCCCTTCCCCAGATGGCATATAATCTAATGTATATGTTAAACATGGTAAAATATATATGTTAAATCCAATATAAGCATATATATTTATACAATTAGTGTCTTGAGACTGAATTTGAATTCAGGTTTTCCTGACCTCCCACCCAGCCTCTATCTACTGCTCTATCAGACTGCCTCTATGAAGTGCTTACTAAGTGATAGGCTAGGTATACCAAGGTAATAATACCAACCCTCATCTCAAGTTTACATTTTAACCAGGACCTCAGTCTGTTCTAATTTAACTGGGGGCAGTTGACTCCTTAGGAGCATAAGATCATAATTTAGAACTGGATGAGACCTTAGGGGCCATTGATTCCAACCCACTCTTTTTACAGAAACTAAGGCCCCTGGAGGTGAGACATCTTGGATTTTAAGACCATGCAGGTGGTCTGTGACCATGGGCCAAGTCCTTTTGCCAGGTGGTTGTTCATCCTTCATTGTTGAAGGAGGACCTTTTGACTTATGGGTGAATTGATTTAAATTGCACAAAAGGCAGAATTGTCCAAAGTTGTCAGCCTCACTCTCTCTTCCAGAGTCATCAAAGAGCAGTGGTAGGTCAACAGTCAAGATGACTGGTGATGGCACTAGGTTTGGTGGATGACCTTGGTGTCTAACCAAGCCTTAGTGCTCCATGGCTTCATGGCCTTGGGAGAAAGTGTTCCCATCCACCCACTGTGCCAGGGGAAGTCTTCACAAGCTTGGGGTTGACACCCTCCTAACTCACTAATAGATTTAAGGCCTATTAGTTCCCCTCAAGCCCAGTTTTACTGGGGTATGGCCGCTGCACATTCTAGAAGCCACAGGTGAGAGTTGAGTAAAAGTGGACCTCAAAGTCCACTAGATGAGCAGCCCTAAAAAGAGCTCAGTAGCCCTCACATGAGAGGTGCTAGTCCTCCTAGAACACCCCATACACCAGGTTACGAGGGAAGAAAAAGCTCTGGTATCCACAGGGGGAAAAACAAAAGTCCTTGCTTCTTCTTCTTTTTTTTTTTTTTTAAGTAAACTACTAAACACTGGAATTCACTTTGCTCTCTCTAAATTTGAGTGCCCTTTGGAATGACCGATCTCAGCTATCTGCCTTCTTTCAATCCCTGGTCACTCCCAAACCCCACCCCATTCCTGGATGGCCAGAAGTTGTGGCCTTTACTCCAATTCACAAAAATGGGACTTTTATCTTTTTGAACAAATCTGATAGCTTCTGTTTGCAATTACTTCCAATCAATTGTTTGTTGGGTGTTACTCATAACCCCTCCGGAGATTAAGCAAAGATCTCTGATCGATGAGGGCATGAAGCCCAGAAAATATGGGGAGATTGCCCTATATAGGTATATAGGATTGAGGGCTCAGATTTAAGGCTGGTATCTCCTCAGGTATCAGGGGATACCATTTTATTTTTTATTTTATTTTATTTTGTTTACTCCCATTTTATTTTATTTTTTATTTTACTTATTTCTTCATTTTATTTTACTTATTTCTGCATTTTAGATAGGACAGTGACCAAAGAAACAGAGGGTGTGTGGAGAGATCACAGGGTCATTGATTTAGCACTGAAAGGGATTTAGAGGCCATCGATTATAATGTCATCATCATCATCATCATCATCATCATCATAATAATGGCTAACAATCCAGCTCTTACTATGATGTTTAGTACTTTATAATTGCTATCTTATTTGATACTCATGACAACCCTGGGATGTAGGTACTTTCGTTAACCCCATTTTCAGATGAGGAAACTGAGGAAAACAGAAGTTAGATATCCAATTTAGGGTTCCACAGCTCAGTAAGTATGTGAGGCTAGATTTAAGTCGGTATTCCTGACTGAGCCCAGCGCAGTTTGCCACCTGGTTGCCTCTTACCTAGAGAAGGGTTTGGGTTTTGCTGAAGGTCACATAGGTGGGAAGTGGCGAAAGCCTCTGACCCAGGTCTTCAGTGGCATCTTTTGTTGGAAATTATAGTCTCTCTAGCTTTCAGGGGCCACATCTACTGCAGGCTTTTGCTAATCTCTTTCTTGTTCTGGAAACTCCCCTCTTTATTTGGGCCTTTCTCAGCCTTCTCCTATTGGTGAATTCTTTCTTGAGGGGAGGGGGCCCTCATCTTGGGTATGGGCTCAGGCCAGCCATACTTTATTCTTCTCTGGACTTCATCATGCAATCTCCAGGGAAGGTACTTTCCCCCACACAGCCTTGGTACTACCTTCCTTTGGTACTTCCTTTTAGACGATGTCTTCCCCAATAAGAATGGAAGCTCCTAGGGGCAGGAATGGTTTTTTATATTTTCATCCCAGTGTTTAAAGGAATAAGAAAAGAGAACAAGCATTTGTTAAATGTCTATGTGCCAAACACTGTGCTAAGCACTTTATAAATGTTATCTGATTTGATTAGCACAGTGCCTATCACTAATAAAGACTTGTTACCTTATTTTGTGATGATCCCTCTGGTTATTAACACACACATACACACACACACACACATACACACTTTCTCTCTCTCCATCTGTCTGTTTGTCTGTCTGTCTTTGTCTCTCTGTCTCTATGTCTCTGTCTCTGTCTCTGTCTATCTGTCTCTCTCTCTCTCTCTGTCTCTGTCTCTGTCTCTGTCTGTCTCTGTCTCTGTCTCTCTGTCTCTGTCTCTTTCTTTTTCTCTCTGTCTCTCTGTGTCTGTCTCTGTCTGTCTCTCTCTCATTTCCTTTCTTGTGTTCTGGCTGTATTCCTCCAGTAGAATGGCAGCTATTTGAAATTTCCCTACTACCTAGCACAGTGCCTGGCACCAAGCTGACACAGAGTAAATATTGAACCAAATTGCATCCAATATTGTGGAAGATATTTCATTCCAGAAATGGATTGAACTAGATGGTCTCTGGGGTCTGTTCCCACTTCAAGATTCTGGTTTGGTAAATGAAAACTTTCTTCTTTGCCCCTATAGAAAAAAAAGTCCTATTGGTTCCCACAATTCCCACAATTCATGAGTCTACTCTTAGTCAGAAATACTCTCTCTCTCTCTCTCTCTCTCTCTCTCTCTAAATTCTCTCTTTTTTGCAAAAATCTCTTTTTAAATTTTAAGGATCTCTAAATTATTATTCTTACTCAACTTTTAAAAGAAAATTAAAATCATCCTAATGCATTTGGTGTTTATATTATAAGCATTTCAAGATATTCTTCCTCCATTATGCCCCAAAGACTATAAACTGTGCATACCATTTGATCCAGCATTGTTATTATTGGGTCTGTATCCTAAAGAAATCATAAAAGAGGGAAAAGGACCCACATGTGCAAAAATGTTGTATAAACTTTTTTTGTAGTGGCAAGGAACTGAAAATTAAGTAGATACCCCCAAATTGAGGAATGACTGAATAAATTATGATATATGAATGCAATGGAATATTATTGTTTTATATTAAATTACTATTAGGTTGATTTCAGAAAAACTTGGAAAGACTTACATGAATTGATGCTGAGTGAGATGAGCAGAACCAGGAAAACATTGTATACAGTAACAAGATTATATGATGATCGACTGTGTTGGACTCAGTTCTTTTCCACAACGAGATGATTCGAGACAATTCCAATAGACTTGAGATGAGAAATGTTATCTGCATCCAGAGAGAGAACTATGGAGACAATGTGGATCAGAGCATAGTATTTTTACCTTTTTTGTTTGTTTTTCCTTTCTCCTGGTTCTTCCCCTTTTTGTCTGATTTCTCTTGTGCAATGTGGAAATATGTTTCTGTTTTGGGGAGAGGGAGATAAGAGAGGAAGAGAGAAATATTTGGAATGCAAAATCTTACAAAAATAAATGTTGGAAACTATCTTTAATGTATTTGGAAAAATAAAATACGATTGGGAGAGAAAAAAGAAACTCTCTCCATATATATATACATATATTCATGTATACAGATGTGTGTATTATGTGCACACATGTGTATGTGGATATAAATGTACCTTATACTTATATTTTTACATACACACATCTATATTCAGTGGTACAATGCATATATTAGAACTTTTATATATAGATTCATACATATATGTATAAATGCACATGTATATTATATATACACGTGTAGATATACACTCACATGTATACACATGTATATATACAGATGCCTTCTATTTCTATATACCTACATGCATGCATACCTATATTCACTATATTATGTACACACACATATTACAAATTTTACACATACACACACACACACACACACACACACACAGAGGCTTTCTTCTCTCTTCGGATGCCTTGGCTCCTAAAGTCAATAATCTGTTTCACAGTAGCCTAGTTTTGTTGTTGTTTTTTATGGCCTGCTGCTATGGGATCTTTACTCTTGGTTTGACTGTGAAAACCTATAAAGGAGAATTGAAAGGAGTGTGCTAGGGGGTTGCGGGGGGTGGGGGTGGGAAGGGGGAGCCGGATCATAATAAACAGGGAGGCCTTTTCCATTTCCTCCCTCCCATAATCTATAAAGGAACTAAAGAAGGCATGTTGTTGAACAAGGTTCCCAGGATATGAGTAGGGTCCCAAGCAATAGGCCATATATTCCCCCATAAATTATAATAATAATAATGAACATATAACATGAAATAAGCATGCTGCAGGTGGTGGAAGTCTTGTTCTGTTCCACAAGCATGCATTTTCATTAGAAATTTTTATTGGAGATTCAAGCAATTTTTTTTAAAAAAGCTTTTTATTTTTAAAACATATACATAGGATAGTTTTCAACATTCATCCTTGCAAAACCTTATGTTCCAGATTTTTTCTTCCTCCCTTCCTTCACCCCCTCCCCTTGATGGCAAGTAATCCCATATATGTTAATTTTTTTTTAAGCCAGTAAGTTCAGGTCTATAGCAAGAAATAGCCAAGAAAAACAAGAAAAGGGACATTTGGGCACTCACTTCATTTGAAAAGAAGAGAATCTCTGTTAGAATTCTGTTAAGGTAAACTGTTAGAATTCTGATTATCACTCAAAAGCAATACAAGCCTGGATTTCAGAGATATTTGGCTTGGAAGAGACCTCCAAACTTATTTAGTCCAACCCAAACCTGAATAAGAATAGTCCGACACAAGTGAAAACAATTGAACAACACCAAAAAAAGGCAAAAACTACAAATAAAGTCTTGATTTATTGTTTTGTTGATTATCTAGACTTAAGTGATGAAGACCATGTTGATAATGAAAATTTAACTTTAAAATGGCATGCATTTTCAGATAGATGGCTGTTAAATATTTACCAGCTTATTCCTGTTCTTAACACTACATTCAATTCCCTGGGGAGAAGTCCCGCCCTTGTCCTCCTAGTTATAATTCTATTCTTATCTGGAAAAAAACTGGTCATCCAGTCTCTATTTGAAAACATCCAGTGACCTGCCCAGGCAATTCAATCCACTTTGGAGCAGTTCTAATTGTTGGGAAGTTTTTGGTGATATCCTATGTAAATCTTCCTTTCTTCTACTCCTATCCATCGATTAAATGAAACAATGTATGTAAAAGTATATTGTAAATCTCAGAATACTAAATAAGTGTGAGTAGCTATTAGGATAAGAACTAGATAAGAAGTGGACCTTTGGTTTCTTTGATACCAAGAATTCCCAAGTGAGATGCAGGCTGGCACCTTCCCTGCAATTTATAGTTTTGAAATTGCCCTGGAGTAGAGATGTCAAATCTGTGGCCAGCAAAACTCTCCAGTCCTGCCAGAATCAGATTAACATGTAATTGGGAAATATTTGGCAAAATAAATAAAAATACAATACAGTATAAATAATGTTAATTTGAGGTTTTTTAAGTCAATATGTGGCCCACAGGGATCCCTTTGATACCACTGCCCTAGAGTACCAAGAAGTTAAGTAACTCATTCAGAGTCACACAGCTGGTATGTGTCAGAGGTAAAACTTAAGCCCTGGTCTTCCTCACTTTGTGCCTCTTGAATAGTTATTATTGTTATTGCTGGTATCTTATTCCCATTTCATAAGGTTTAAATAGAAACAATCTAAGGATAAGCCATTATATAGGACTATTAGAGGACAGAGATAGGGACTAAATCTGTGACTTTATTAGTCTTTTTTTATTAAAGCTTTTTATTTGCAAAACATAGGCATGGGTAATTTTTTAACATTGAATCTTGCAAAGACTTTTGTTCCAAATTTTTTTCTCCCCTCCACCCCTTCCCCTAGATGGCAGGTAGTCCAATATATGTTAACTATGTTAAAATATATGATAAACCCAATATATGTATACATATTCATACAGTTATCTTACTATACAAGAAAAATCGGATCTACCAGAAAAAAAAAACCTGAGAAAGAAAAAAAAATGCAAGCAAACATCAATAGAGAGTGTGAAAATGTTATGTTTGTGGTCCACACTCAGATCCCATAGGCCTCTCCCTGTGTGTATATGGCTTTCTTCATCAATGAACAATAGGAACTGGTTTGAATCACATCATTGTCGAAGAGAGCCATGTCCTTCAGAATTGATCGTCGTATAGTCTTGTTGCTGTGTATAATTATCTCCTGGTTCTGCTCATTTCACTCAGCATCAGTTCATGCAAGTCTCTCCAGGCCTCTCTGAAATCGTCCTGCTGGTCGTTTCTTACAGAACAAAAATATTCCATAATATTCATATACCATAATTTATTCAGCCATTCTCCAACTGGTGGGTATCCATTCAGTTTCCTATGACTTTATTAGTCAATGTAAGAAACAGAACATCTTACCAAGAACTCCACTGACTCACTGATGAATGCAGGAAAGATTTTATTTTACATTTTTGCAAGAATGTGTGCCTAGGTAAGTAGACACACCTTTGAAACTCAAAAGGCAGCATTTTATTTCCTATCCTGAAGCATAAGTCCCTTTCTTGATTCCTCATTAATTGGGCTTATTCATTTCTCATAGAAAATAAGACACGGGTGTTATGTTTCTCTCTCCCCTCTCTTTCATTGAGAAAGAAAGAAATTGACAGTTTTTGCAAAAAAAAATCACTAATTGAAGTTATGTAGATGTTATTCCTCTCCACCTCCAAGGACCTTTTGATTGACATTTGGATCTTATTTGAAATAAATAGCATTCAATTACATTAGACAAATTCCACAACATATATCTGTTGTGAAATCAGTTCCTAAAGTATTTCAGTCAAACCATGAGTGCAGAACTGAGTCTAAAAATTTGCAATAATCAAAGTCATGTAAATACTACAGCATCTTCAGATGGCTTGTTCAACAATTACCAGCAATGAAAAATGTTTGTGGCAGCCCTTTTTGTAGTGGCAAGGAACTAGAAACTGAGTGGATGCCCATCAATTGGAGAATGGCTGAATAAATTACGGTTATATGAATGTTATGGAATATTATTGTTCTGTAAGAAATGACCAGCAGAACAATTTCAGAGAGGGCTGGAGAGAATTGCATGAACTGATGCTAAATGAAATGAGCAGAACTAAGATATCATTGTACATGGCAACAAGAAGATTACACAATGATCAATTCTGATGGACATGGTTCTCTTCAACAATGAGATGATCCAGGCCATTTCCAATGGTATTGAGATGAAGAGAGCTATCTACACCCAGAGAGAGGACTGTAGAAACTGAGTGTGGTTCACAACATAGCCTTTTCACTCTTTTTGTTGTTGTTTGCTTGCATTTTATTTTCTTTCTCATTTTTTTGGTTTGATTTGATTTTTCTTGTGCAGCAAGATAATTGTATAAATATATATGCATATATTGGATTTAACATATACTTTTACTTATACTTTTAACATATACTTTTATTTAACATATATTGGAGCACTTGCCATCTAGGGGAGAGGGGTGGGAGAACAGGGGGAAACTGGAACACAAGGTTTTACAAAAGTTAATGTTGAAGAATTATCCATGCATATGTTTTGAAAAATAAAAAGCTTTAATAAAAAAAAAAAAGAAAAAAAAACAATTACTGGCAATGAGTGAAGAGATTCATTACCCTCTGGTAAGTCTTTGCTCCTGAGTCAATATATTGTTTTCCAATGGTAATAGATTTTTTTTAGTGATACAGTGAATGCTTTGAATAAAGTAGATAATTACAGATATTTGGAGGGGTCACTGATGTTTTCATTTTTTGGTAACAAATTTGTGATACTTATAAAACTACGGCCTCTACTTATTTGAGAGAAGAAACTGGTAAAATATGTTGATAGTAATTTTTGCACTATCGTGAGGCATTTGAATCAATAATTACAGACTCTACCTGGACCTGACACTTCCACCTTTTGGTAGATGCTAACATTTTGGTCTCCTCCATTCGTGTAACCATTCTGTTTGTTATACTAAGAGGGAGCAAATGTTTGGCTTCATGCTTGAGTCAGTTTCTGTTTTAATAGATTGGATTTCTTTTGACCATGCAGACAACTACCATTTCCCATAACCTCTTTCTTCAGATGATTTCTTCTAACTTCTTTGCTTCTGGAGCCATTCTATGGCAAAGATTTTTATGAAAATTGGCTTGTTGAGTTTGTTCATTACACAACATAGATTCCTTCTGTCATCTTAATCTCTTTACTTTCATTTGCAATTGTTGATTAAAGGAATGAAGAAGTTATTAAGTACTTTTTGTTTTCCAGATTCTATCCCACAATCCATGTCTCTAATCATGTTTGCTACTAGGAACGCTGACTGGATATTGACAATCTTCCAAAGGCTTTCTGCAATTTTTCCATTAGATTGTAAGGTCATTAGGGGCAGGGACTGTCTTTTCCCTATTTTTGTATCCTTAATATTTAGCCCACTATGTGAATTATAATAGGTGCTTAATAAATACTGATTGATTGATACACAAGCTGCTTCTGCCATGGTGTTATCTGATGTCTATTCTTAACAATCTTCCCAGATTGTTGTACCTTGTGCGGTCCATCCCATGGCAACAAGCACATAAATACTACTTTATTTATGATCAGAACTGTTTTTATAGATATTCCTTCTCATGACTCTTAGGCATTTTTTTCTGGAGGTTCTTCATACCTGGAATGCCCTTTGTCTTTTTCTCTGTTCTCTGGCTTCTATGGCAGTTCCAGTTCCAGTTTAAAATTCTGCCTTATACATGGAGATTTTATCAGTCCAAGAAAGACTTCTGTAGCAGATAGTACTTGAGAAATTTTAAAAGAATTTTAAAAGAAGTCAAGGATTCTAAGAGTTGAAGGTTAGGAAGATAATACTCAAGGCATGGGGGCCCAGAGACATGAACATCTTGTGTGAAAAATAGAAATTGACCATTATTAATGGACTATACCATGTGTGGAAGGGAGTAATGTATTAAAATATTGGGAACCTAGAAAGGAAGCAGATTGTAAATGACTTCAAATAACAAGTCTAATCTATCCTATAAAATAAGTAGATTTGGGCTCCACCAATTCTTTCATGACCCCTTGTCTATGATCTATGACAACCTACTGTTTGGGGCTCACACACTAAAACTTCCCATCATTTGTATAAATAATTGAGAGCTGGTTTATGCCTCTTTCTCATTTGGACATTTTTGTTATTGAAAGGGGCAAAATCAATAACAATTATGTGAGAAACATTAGAAACACTAGTACCTCAGAGAAAAGTGGGGAAAAATACAATTCTAAAAAGACATGAGAGAAAGAAGCCTTCAGAAAAAGTACATACTGACTGAAAGGATGGCCAAAATGCCCTGTTTCTTAGCAGCTATTTTACATTATGAAGGCTTGGAAGATGAGAGCTGAAAAGATCTGATAACTGTAACTTTTTTGTGACTATGGAACAATTGTATCTTGCCTATTTTTGGTATGCATGGAAGAAATGTGAATTTTGATTTTTTTACCTTAAGTTAGAACTGAGTCACTTTATGCAAAGACATCATGTTTTGAGGCAGGTAAAAGTCAGTGACTAAAGGAGAGCTGAAAACAAAAGCAGAGAAGCTTATAAAGGAGACTGAAAAAGCAGAATAGAGAAGAAGGAACCAAAACTATCCCCTGATTCTTAAAGAGTCAGCTCAGTTGAGCTTAGCTGAGTGGATGGCTTCAAAAAAAAGCATCTGAACTGAGAGCTGGGAGGAGAACTTAGTGCCTTCATTGATTTTCCTACTGACTAGATCCTGTCTCTCGTAGGATTTGTATCTATTGTGGGAAGCTGAGCTGATTATAAGAAATGGTTTCTTGTTGGGAGCTGATTATAGAAAAAGCATCACTCCTGAGAACTGATTAAAAAAAAAACCAAGAATCAAATACTACTGAACATAGATGTTTGGGTAAAAGATGATGCTTCTCTGATTTGTCCTTGATGACCATCTAGAGTTTGAGAGGGAAAAGTTCCTCATACCCCAGCTAAGAAGCAGATTTAAATAGCTCTATGGATCCCAGGCTAAGAGAAACAGCTTTTGGTTAAAAAAGTAGAATACTGATTTAGAGACCAACCAAGGAACAGTTCAAGTGGAGAAGTCAACTAAGAAGAGGACCCAGCAGGTAACTCTTGGTTTTATTCTCCAAGGAGACTAATGACATGAGGTTCTGTAGATCAGAGCAATGAGGTATCCCAGGTAATGGGTTCCCTTTCTCATGTATTTCCCTGCTGAGTTTTTTTTTTTTTTGATATCTCCAACTAATCAATCAACATTTATTAAGTTCCTATTATGTGCCAGGCACATAATTATTAAGCACTGGGGATAAAAAAAAGAAAAAAACAATCCCTGCCCTCAGAGAGCTTACAATCTAATGGGGGAGATTACATGCAGCCAAATACATACAAAACAAGCTATAAACATAAATAAATTTATAGATATTATATAATTATTTCCTATAATTATAATCATACAGAAATAATTAACAGAAGAAAGACACGAATTATGAGGAGTTGGGGAAGACTTGTAAAAAGTGAGTGTTTTAGTTGGGGCTTAAAGGAAGCTAGGGAGGTCAGGAAGCAAAATAGAGGAAGAAGTGTATTCCAGGCATGGAGGATCCTGCTGAGGCTCTACAAGTTTGTGTCTACTCTTCCTCAAGAACATTATTGGGATTGCATTAGTGGGATAGTATGACCTAGGTTTATACGTGAACTGTTAACGATTTTTAAAAATATTCTGTTTATATATATACATATATATATAACAAGAGAGAGAATATATATTTATATTCTGTTTTATATTTGTTTATATGCAAATGTTTCATAATTGTGAGTTAATGGTATCGTCTTGGCTGCTTTCTTAAATAAAAGGTGTACCATAGGGACTTAGCAACTGCAGCTGTGAATAGTAGCCATTTAACTCCTCCACCCTTACCCCTATCTCCAACACATCAGGATGATTCTTAAGATGAGAATGAATCTTCGCCATGTGGCTGCACCCCGTGGGAACAATGCTCCATCCTTCCCCCAACCTGCCAGTGTGGGTTCAATTTGGGGTGATCAGATCAGAATGAGTCTAGAGAAAAAAATGCCTTACCACACCCATGTTAAAGAAATATAATGAAAGAATAACAATTTCATATTCTTGCCTTGAGTCTGACCTGGGGACAAATTGTTTCAGACATAGGAGAGGTTTCTAAGCAGATTGACTCCAAGATTAAACATTTTTCAGACATAGTAACTTTTATTTATATTAAATGTTGCCTATATTGTTTCATTCGATCCTTGCAACCATCCTGGAAATTAATTGTAACAGGTATTATTATTTCTATTTTACAGAGTGGGAGAGACAGATACAGTAACTTGCTTAGGGTAAGTGCCTTAGGTAACGTTCAAACTCAAGTCATCCTCAGATAAATCCAAGTATGCCTTCCATTTTTAAAACATCCACTGGTCCAGAGGAGTTGTGCTCTGTGTTGGTCAAAAGTATATCCACAATAGTAAACCTGAAAATATTAAATAATACTCATGCTTCTATTACTAGTGTTACTGAGTCTGACATTCAATTCAGCAAGTATTTATGAGTGTCTTTTACCTCCTAGGCACTAAGCAGGGCAGTGGAGAAAGAGAGAAAAAACAAAGAGAAAAAGAAAAAAAAAGAAAGAAAGAATCCCTGTCCTCAAGAAATTTATATTCTACTCTTGGGTACAGCTTGTACACAAAGTTCTCTGATTGGCTTGGTAATAGAGTTATTAACCTTTATTTAGAAACTTTGATTATATGGGCATGTCCCTTGTTATCTCCTGGAATATGGGTCTAAATGATTACAGGTGAAACAGTTAGTTCCTACTCCTGTAAGATAGTTATTGGAAGAGAAATTACCCTTATACCAGCCTTTGGCAGAGGTGGGAAACATTGCATATAGTATCAGACTTTTTCATTGTATTAGTTTTACTGAACTCTTGGGTGTTTGTTTGTTTTTGTTTTGTTTTGTTTTCTTTTGGGTTTTGTTGTACAGGATAAGGTAAAATAAAGACTGTTCTGTGTCCTATATAAGTATTGTTATCTTGAGTGCTTGTACAGGAAATGAGAACCCCTTTCCCCACAACCCAGATTTAGACAAAAACTATATTTGGATTATATCAGAGATTTTCTTAAAGCAACTTCTGGCTGTCTGTGGATGGGGTGATGAGGCAAAAAGAGAATTATTTCTGCTCTCAAGATTGTCCCCATTCTGCAAAAGTCCAGAGCTCATTTTATTGTGTCACAAGGTGTTTGCAAAGTAATTTCAAGATGGAGGGGTTCTAATGCCTGTGGGGAATCAGAAAAGGGAGGTGAGCTGAGCTTCCCGAGATACTTCCTTTATATAAGTTCAGAGGAAACCCCCATCTGCCTCCTTTCACTACCCACCTCCTCTCCACCAATTTCCCCTGAGGTGCCAAGGGGTTAAATTATGGGGGGAAAATCACAGCTTGGAAAAGCAGACTTTGGATTTTGCCAAGCCCCAAATGTCTGAAAACTGGTCTGAGGCTGCCAGTGAACCCAAAAACAGGGCCAACCAGCTTCCCCCATCCCACTTGGCAGCTGCCAGAGACTCAGGGGTCTTCCTTCTTTCATTTTGCTTAGTATCTATAAAAACATAACCAACCTAGTGTGGTTTGGGTAAAAGGAATCTGCTTCAGACACAGAAGTCATTATGTGTGGAACCGGCTTTGTTCTGACAGCTATAATTCCCCTGTCTCCCCCAAACTCTCACACACCTCCACCCTGACCTTGAAAGCTAGTTAGAAGAACAAAACTTTTCATTTCATCAGTGGCAAAAAGGGTGAAGAGAATTCCCAGTTTCCCCCTCAAATGTTACCTTGGTTTTAATATCCACAGTCCTTCTGATGGCCAGTCTTCCAGTTCTCTGCTTGGGGGGGGCGGGGAGCATGTAATTCAACTCCACCTAACATTCATTGATGAAGTACCTTCTATGTTTCAGGAATGGGGCTGTATGTGGGAATATAAAGACCAAAAAAGGAAGGATAGAAACAGCCCTGACCTCCAAAAGATTAGATTAGAGATAAAAATGGAGTCAAAAATCAATGAACCCCAGGATTGAAAAGAGCCCAGCAGGTCCCCACTCAAACCCAAGCATCCAAAGGCATAGGAAGCGGCCATTTGGTCATCTCTTGAGGGATTCTATCCATCAAGCAGCTCCTTATTATTCCTTGTCCTGGCATTCAAAAGCATCCACAACCCTATGAAACCACTTAACATTACCCCTTTCCCATGGTGTCCTAGGTGCCAACTAAATCAGAATCATCTCCTCTCTTGTGTTGTTGTTGTTGGACTGTTTCAGTTGTGTATGACTCTTAACGACCCCATTTGGGGTTTTCTTAATAGAGATACTGGAGTGGTTTGCCGTTTCCTTCTCCAGTTCATTTTACACATGAGGAAACTGAGGCAAACAGGGTTAATGACAACAGGGTCACCCAGCTAGTAAGTATTTGAAGCTGGATTTGAACTAAGGAAAATGAGTCTTCTTGACTCCAGGACCTATCCACCATCCTACCTAACTGCCCCACACTTGGACACATGCTCAATTCTTTATCACCTCCATGTTTTTGCTTAGGTCATTCCTTATCCATTTGATGCCCTTCCTCCAGCTCTTACTTTTGAAACACTACCCTCCGTACAAGAACTAACTCAGATGCTTCCTCTTCCATGCAGCCTTCCTTGATTCCAGGGCAAGCTAGACGACATAATGGATAGAGTCATGGTTAAGCATAGAGTCAAGAAGACCTGAGTTCAAATTGAGCCTCAGACACTTACTAATTGTGTCACTCTGGACAAGTCATTTAATCACCACCTGACTCAGTTTCCTCATCTGTAAAAAGAGGATAATAATAGCAGCTACCTCCAAGACTTGTGAAGATCAAATGCAATACTAAAAAGTGCTTAGCACAATACCTGTACATAATAAGAGCTCTATAAATGGTTATTATTATGAAATGCCTTTTTTGTCTAGTTTCTCACAGTACTTTGTGCTTCCTTTTGTACCTTATATTTTATATTGAAATGCATTCTATCACTGTGTACGTGTCATGCTCTCCAAGTTTAGATTGTAAGCTCCATGAGGGTATGGAGCATTCATTATTTTATATTTGTACTTTCTCCAGTACAGAGTTTCATATATAACAATAATAATAGTGATAATATGACATTTACATGGGTCTTTAAAACTTACAAAGCTCTTTATGTAGATTATCTTATTTGACTTTTAAAATAACCCTTTAATTTAGATATTAATTTAATTAGATATTAATATCTAAATTAAAGGATCATTTAAAAAGTCAAATAAGATAACTTAGATATTAAAAGTATTAGGAGCAAAGGGTCCTAAGTCTAGAGCTAGAAAAGATTTTAGAAGCCAATGCGTCCAACTCCCTCACTGAGTTCAAGGCAGGTTGAATGACTTGCCCCAGATTGCACTGGCAGGGTCCTGACTCTGTGTTCAGGACTCATTTTAATATATCACATTGTTTTGGAGGACACAAAATATCTTGCTTCATGAGAGTAAGTATGGGAGGCACGATTTGAATCCAGATCTCACTCTTCTCTCTTACTCCTGCCCCACATGATCTTTCACATCAGAGTATTGCTTTATTGATTTATTTATTTTTGGTCCTGTAATTTTAACAATGTTGGGAAGTCCTAATGTGGAGACTCTCTCCATAGATACAGATTAGCGACTCCTTTGTAATATATACTCAGGGCAGTAAGATATATCCAGGATCACATAACCCATATATGTCTGTGATTTGAGTCCCTCAGGTATTTCTGACTTCAGGGCTGTTCCTCTATTCCACCATGCTATCTTTCTTTTTTTTCTTTTTTGCTAAGGCAATTGGGCTTAAGTGACTTGCCCAGGGTCACACAGCTAAGAAATGTTAAGTGTCTGAAGCCAGATTTGAATTCAGGTCTGCTGGTGCTCTATCCCCTGCACCACCTAGCTGCTCCCCACCATGCTGCTATCTTTCAAATATAGACATTTAATAAAGGATGTTTGGATTTTGTTTATGTCCAGTTCAAATTATGAGAAAAATTTTCACTTTGTTGAACAGAAACCTGCTCCCATCTAAAACTTTTACTACTTGGATCCTTAGAATCCTAAGCTTTTAGAGTTTGGGGAGGGAACCTTAGAGACCCTCACAGTCCAATCCTTTCCTTTAACAGAAGAGGAAGCAAATGATTTACCCAAGACCACAGAGCCAACAAATTGCAAAGCTGAGATTAAAACCTACGAATTTCCACTCCAACATTTGATATTCTTCCATTCTGCCTTTTTAGAGCAAATCAACTCAAAGTTTCCCAACACTGGACTTTTGGATGGGTGATTGCTTTACTTAGATTGGTTCCTGGGACACCCAGCACTGGGTACTGACACAATCTGGGTTCTTTCTTTCTCCCTCTCCCCACTCAATATCAGAAACCAACCAGCATGGTTTTTCTCCCCCAACGGCCTCTCCTAGCCTCTAGCTTTTGGAATCTGGTTTATTTATTCATTTAAATTGGATTCTGGCATCTGCCAGTGTTTGTTCTCTATAAAGACCTTTTTATTTGGGTCCCAGAGAGCTGTTTACTGCTTAGCACATGTGGCATTTAAAAAAAAAAGGAGTGGAGGAGGAGGCAGTCCTGGCCTCTGCTCTCTGATCAACCACAACTCAGGAGAGGGGCCAAGCCTTGGGCCCTGCCCCACAGCGGGTGGGCACCCTGCCTTGAGGCACCTGGAAAGGCACAGTCAGGATTAAAACGACCCATTTCCAAACAAAAATTTCCTTTTACCCTCTATCTGCTGAAAGTGAGAGATTTGAGAGAAAGAAGGTGGAAAAGAATGGGAAAATACAAGAAATCAATCCATCCAATCCAATGCTTTATTAAGCACCTACTGTATTCTAGTCCCTGCGCTAAAGTCTAGAGATATAGAGAAAGGTGAATCAGAAAGCTTGTCTACAATTTTGGGGAGATTCACTATGCTCAGAGATGAGTAAATGCAGACTAGATACACAGCAATTTGGCAGGAAGGAGGCAGTGAGATTAAGGAGAGAATATTTATATTGAGTTTTAAATGGATCAAAGAGTTCCAAAGGTGTGCCTGGCATGAGGCACAGCCTAGGCAAAAGCATAGAGATGGGAGGTGGAATGTCACTTCAGAAGAATGACCAATAAATCAGTTTGGAGAAAAATTTTTTTATGAAAGGATCTAATGTATAGTCAACCTGGATACATAGGCAGACCCAGATTATAAAAATTTTTAAATGCTAAATAGCAAAGTTCATATTTGATTCTCCAGATAATATCCCTTCTCAGTCTTAGTGTGCTCATCTGTTGATTTCTTTCCACAGGACACTCTCCAGAGTGTCATCCTTCATGGTGTCCAGAACCAAACTCAGTGCTTCAGGTGAGGTTTGAGGGTAGCAGAGTGCAGTTAGGAAAATCTAGCTTCAGATCCTGCTCTGCCCTTCTTCATACAGCTCCAAATTGAATGAGCTTATTTCGACTCTCATATTATATTGCCAATTCTTATAGCATCTGAAGACCACTAAAATCTCCAGCTCTTTTTCAGAACAACTGCTGTTGATCCATGTCTTCCCCATCTTCTATTTGTGGCATTATTTTTTTTTTGATCCAAGGACAAAACTTTGCATGTATCTATATTAAACTGTATCTTGTTAGATCAAGCCGGGTTTTCCAGCTATTCAGGATTCGTTGTGTTAGCTATCCTACCTAGCTTGGTTTCATCTGCAATTCGTGCCTTCATCCAAGCCACTGATAAAAATGTGAAACAGCTGGAGCCAAGCACAGATCCTCAGGGCACTGAATCAGAGACCTCCTGCCATGTTCACATAGAACTATTAACATCCACCCTTTCAGTCTGACTGTCCAGCCAGTTTTGAATTTTTCTGAGTAAATTATTGTAAGATCTATATCTCACTACCTTCTCCACAAGAATTGTGTTACTTTATCAAAAGCTTTGCTACAATCCAGGTAAACACTATCCCCTCATCTTCCAATATAATAATCCTGTCAACCAAAAAAAAATGAGGTTAGCGTGGCGTAGTCTGTTCTTGATGGGGACACATTGGCTCTTTGTAATCAGTGTTTCGCCTTCTAGACGTTTGCCAAGAATCTCTTTAATGATCTCCTTCTAGAATTTTTCCTGGAATTGAAGCTCAACCATCTATAGTTTATTTTCTTAACTTTTCTGAAAATCAGAATAATATTTGCCTCTCTTTGATCTCTTAGCACCTCTCCTGTTTCTTTCTGTCTTTCAAATGTAAGACTAGCAGTGACACAGTCCTCATGTCTTCCAGTTCTTTCAGGACCCATTCTGGGCCAAGTGATTTGAATTCATCAAGGGCACTTTGATGTCTCCTAAATCCTTATATATCTTATATATCATCTCCCTTTTAATCATTTTTGCTCCACCATTTTTGGTGCAAAGATCATTCTCCTTAGCCAAAAAACAGAATGAAAAATACCAATTAGTTTTATGACAATCAAATATACCAATTAGTTTGATGACCTTGAAGATACTTTCTAACTCTAAGTCTTTAATAATAGATATAATAAAAGATAAGAGAGTTGTTAAGGAAGCAAAATCAACAAGTCTTGGTGAATGATCAGAATAGCTAAGGAAGTCTCCTTTGCATTAATAAAAAAAGTTAGCAGGAAGGATGAGTTTATGGTGGGAGTTCTGTTTTGAACCTGTTGAATTCAGGATCTCTAGAGGAAAGCCATGGTGAGATATCATCAGAAAGATGGAAATATATGATTGAAGGACTGGATCGCAGAAAGATCACCACCTCCTGAGTTAACCCATACTATTTTGGGGCAGCTGTAATTGCTAGGGAGTTTTTATTTCTTTCCCTGACATCAAGTACCTTCCATCCCTGATCCAACTCTAAATCACTATTCTACTGTGACCTTTAGGTTCACCATTCTCTTCCTAGAGGTGGGAGCCAGATTTCTCCAGGCTCGATAACTTGCAAGGTAGTCACTATGATATATTCTAAGGACCTTAGGTGATGACAGTTGCCTCTAGCCTTCAAGACTATTCTGTTGCTGAACTCTCTTATATAAGCTATCTCCCCTAATTAGAATATGAGCCTCTTGGGAGCAGGAGCTAACTTATTTTTCTGCCTGTATCCCCAGTGTTCAGCCCATAGTAAGAGATTAATGACTCATTCATTCTCACGAGTACTCTAGAATCTAGGTAGTTTGAGTCTCCCTTTACAGGTAAGAAAATTGAGATTCAGAAAGAAAACTAAACCTGGAAGTAAAATATAAATATACTCAGAAAACTATTAAATGTATATATTGTAAATCATTGTTATTCATTATTTGCCAAAGTATCATCCAATTCTCCATGCAAGCAAAGAAATAAGGCGTATCTTAGCCATGGGCAAGGGTCAAAATTCATTCCCAATTTTGAACTTTCAATGGGAACATATCCAACTTAGATCTTAGCCTTGAAGGTCATCAAATCTAATACCTACATTTAAAAATTAGGAAACTGAGATCTAGAAATGTTAAGTGATTTGATTAAGGTCACACAGTAACAAAAGTGCTGGATTTGGGACCAGAGAACCAGGACTCAAATCCCACCTTCATCATCTGAGTCATTTAACCTTCCTAGGCCTTAATCTTTTCATTTGTAAAATGAGAGGGCCTTTCCAGCTCTAAACTGATGATTCAGAGGAGCAGAGCTAAAATTTAAACCCATATCCTGAAGTTCTTAAGTTGGATAGGAACAGAAAGTTTATCTAGTCCAGTCTCAGGAAATTGATGCTCAAAGAGGTTAAATTTCTTGTCTGAAGTCCCACAGGCAAGCAGTAACAAAGCTGAGATTTAAACTCTTATCTTCTAACTTCAAATCGAGATTCTTCACTATGTGTAAGGAAGTGCTGATTCAATTTCTGAATGAAAAAGCTGATTCTGGGGAACTATTCAGCAGTTTGCTGTGATTACCTGAAAGTGAATTTCATTTCTTTAAAAAAATATTCAAAAGACAACATCCCACTAAGTCTAACTAGTGGGTTGGAGAGATTGATTGTGAACTAATGAAAAAATTAAGTATAGAGAATATTTATCAAGAAATGACATTATCTTTCTTTTTAAATAATTATTAGTTGTTTGTTTTTAATACATATTACTTTATGAATCATGTTAGGAGAGAAAAATCATAACAAAAGGGAAAAATCATGGGAGAGGAAAAAAACAGAAAAAAGAAGTGAACATAGCATATATTGATTTACATTCAATCTTCATAGTTCTTTTTCTTGATGCAGACAACATTTTCTATCCAAAGTCTATTGGAATTGTTTTGGATTAATAACTATTTTTAGCCAATTTCTCCCCAATTATTACATTCATTCCCCCCTAAAATTTAATTTCAAAAAAGTAGAATAATATAAACCAAGGGCAAAACAATATGTGATCAAATCAGAGACCTCTTGAGTCTGCTTTAAAAGATGAAAAAGTGTTCATTGGTGCTTTGGTGGAAAGAAATGGTTTGCTTTACAGTAATTGTTGAAAACATACACTTTTTTGGTAAATAGTATTTTATTTTTTTCCAATTACATGTAAAGATAGTTTTTAACATTCTTTTTTGGTTTTTTTAATTAATTAATTTATTTTAATGCACATTGCTTTATGAATCATATTGGGAGAAAAAAAAATCAGAATGAAAGGGGGAAACCATGGGAGATTTAAAAAAAACAGAAAAAAGGAAGTAAATATAGCATGTGTCAACATTCATTTTTATAAGGTTTTGAGTTGCAAAATTTTTTTCTTCCTCCCTCCTTCCCATCCTCCCCTCCAAGAAAACAAACAATCTGATATAGGTTATAAATGAGCAATCATGGAAACGTATTTCCACATTAGTCATGTTGTGAAAAAAGAAACAGAACAAAAGGGAAAAGCCACAAATTAAAAAAAACACACATAAAAGTTAAAATAATATTCTTTAATCTGCATTCAGATGCCAAAGTTCTTTCTCTGAATGCAAATTAAGACAACTCTGAGGAACTACTTACATATCTGTCAGATTGGCTAAGATGACAGGAAAAGATAATGACCAATGTTGGAGGGGATGTGGGAAAGCTGGGACACTGATACATTGTTGGTGGAACTGTGAACGGATCCAGTCATTCTGGAGAGCAATTTGGAACTATGCTCAAAAAGTTATCAAACTGTACATACTCTTTGACCCAGCAATGTTTCTATTGGGCCTATATCCCAAAAAGATCTTAAAGGAAGGAAAGGGCCCCACATGTGCAAGAATATTTGTGGCAGCCCTTTTTGTGGTGACTAGAAACTGGAAACTGAATGGATGCCCATCAATTGGAGAATGGCTGAACAAATTATGGTATATGAGCATTATGGAATATTACTGTTCTGTGAGAAACGACCAGCAGGATAATTTCAGAGAGGCCTGGAGAGATTTGTATGGAATGATGCTGAGTGAAATGAGCAGAACCAGGAGATCATTATACACGGCAATAACAAGACTATATGATGATCAATTCTGATGGACATGGCTCTCTTCAACAATGAAATGTTTCAAACCAGTTCCAATTGTTCAGTGAAGAAAACTATATACACCCAGAGAGAGGGATGTGAAATGTGGACCACAACATAACATTTTCATGCTCTCTATTGATGTTTGCTTGCATTGTGTTTCCTTTCTCTGATTTTTTCTTGTAGATATGATTTTTTTTGCACAACAATGATAAGTGTGGAAATATGTATACATATATTCGATTTGTCAAGTATTTTAACATAATTAACATATAGTGGATATCCTGCCATCTAGGGGAGGGGTGGGGAGTAGGGGGGAAAATTTGTAACAGAAAGCTATGTAAGGGTTATTGTTGAAGAATTACCCATACATATGTTTTGCAAATAAAAAGTTTTAATAAAACAAACAAACAAAAAAACAAAGTTCTTTCTCTGGATGTGAGCAAGTCTTTTGGAGTTATTTTAGATGACTATATTGTTCAGAAGAGCTAAGTCAATCATAGTTGATCATTGCACAATATTGCTATTACTGTATACAATGTTCTCTTGGTTCTGCTTACTTCACTCAGTGTCACTTCATATAAGCCTTTCCAGGTTTCTCTAAAATCCACCTGCTTGTCATTTCTTACAGCACAATAGCATTCCATTACATTCATAGATCACAACTTGTTCAGCCATTCCCCAACTGATAGGCAAATTCCCTGAGTTGCCAATTCTTTGCCAAAAAGAGCTGCTGTCAATATGTACATGCAGGTCCTTTGCATTTTTTTAATGATCTCTTTGTGATACAGACCCATTAGTGGTATTGTTGGGTCAAAGGATATCCCCAGTTTGATTGCCCTTTGGGCATAATTCCAAAATGTTCTCCAGAGTGTTTGAATCAATTTGCAACTCCTCCAATGATACATTAGTGTCCCAATTTTCCCACAACTTCACCAACATTTGTCATTTTCTTTTTTTATGACACATTAACCAATCTGAATGGTATGAGATGGTATCTCTGAGTTGTTTTAATTTGCATTTCTCTTATAGTGATTTAGAGCATTTTTTCTATGACTATAGATAGTTTAATTTCTTCATCTGAAAAGTATCTGTTCAAATCCTTTGACCATTTATCAACTGGGGAATGACATTCTTATAAATTTGAGTCCATTCTCTAAATATTTGAGAAATGTGTTTTTTTATTTATTTATTTATTTATTTTTACAGTTTTCTTTTTTCTGTTTTGGTGCTTCCTCATTTAGGTATCCAGCACCATATTTATGCCATAAAAGAAATTTGGGAGTACTCCTTCTTCACCTATTTTTTCAACTAGTTATATACTATTGGAATTAATTGTTTTTTAAATGTTTGTGGTAGAATTCATTTATAAATCTATCTAGCTCTGGAGATTTTTGATCTG
Source organism: Myrmecobius fasciatus (assembly GCA_023553655.1). Taxonomy (NCBI): domain Eukaryota; kingdom Metazoa; phylum Chordata; class Mammalia; order Dasyuromorphia; family Myrmecobiidae; genus Myrmecobius; species Myrmecobius fasciatus. The sequence continues at coordinate 99,934 of JAJPUD010003865.1, forward strand.
GGAATTCATTGATGCCTTGTTCAATTTCTTTTTCTAAAAATGGGGTTAAATATTTTATTTTCTCTTCTGTTAATCTGGACAATTTGTATTTTTATAAATAAGCATCTATTTCACTTAAATTTTTAAATTTACTGGCATACAGTTAGACAAAATAGCTCCTAATTATTGTTTTAATTTCTTCTTCATTTTTGACACTGGCAATTTGATTTTCTTTTCTTTTTCTAATCAAATTAAATAAAGATTTATCTGTTTTCTTGATTTTTTTCATAAAAGCAGCTTAGTTTTATTTATTAGTTCAATAATTTTCTTACTTTCAGTTTTAGTAATCTTGCCTTTGATTTTCAGAATTTCTAATTTGATATTTAATGGGGAATTTTTAATATATTTTGTTTCTTGTTTTTTTAATTGCATTCCCAATTAATTTTTTTCTCCTTTTTCTCTATTTGATTCAAGAAATTATTAAGAAAGAGATGTAAAATTTCCCCTAAATACTTTTTTGGCTTCCCTAAATTTTGGTATGTTGTCTTATTATTGTTTTTCTGTTTGGTGCAATTATTAGTTGCTTCTATGATTTATTGTTTGACCCACTCATTCTTTAGGATTAGATTGTTTAGTTTCCAATTAATTTTTAATCTACCTTTCTGTGGTCCTTTATTACATGTAATTTTTATTGCATATTTATTTGTAATTTGTACTTTGTAATATTTATTGCATAGATCCAAAATGGATGCACCTAATGGTTTTGCCTTTCTGCATTTGATTATGAGAGTTTTATTCCCTATGATCAGTTTTTGTGTAGGTGCTGTTCCTATCCCTATTCAATTTTTTTCAGAAGTCTATGATATACAACTTTTCTAAAATTCTATTCACCTATTTCATTTCTTTTTTTTTGGCTAATTTTGGGTTTGATTTATCTAGATCTGAGAGGGGGAGATCAAAGTCCCCACCTGTGTAGTTTTGCTCTCTGTTTCTTCCTGGAGTGTATTTAACTTCTCTAAGAATTTGTATGCTACACCACTTGGTGCATGTATGCTTGGTATTGATATTAATTCATTGTCTATGATAGGTCTAGCAAGTTGTAATTTCCTTTCTTGTTTCTTTTAATTAGATATATTTTTGCTTTTCCTTTGTCTGAGATAAGGATTGCTACCCCTGCTTTTTTTTTTTACTTCAGCTACAGCATAATATATTCTGCTCCAGCTTTTGCCTTTATCCTGTATGTGTGTCTGCTTAAAATGTATTTCTTATAAACAACATATTGTAGGATTTTGATTTTAATCCACTCTGCTATTTGTTTTTATTTTATGGGGAGAGTTCATTCCATTCACATTCACAATTATGATGACTAACTATTTTCCTTCATCCTATGTTTTTACTTTTCTCTCTCCTTTCATCCTTTCTTTCTACACCAGTACTTTGCTTCTGACTACTACCTCCCCCAATCTACCCTCCTTTCTATCAGCATCCCACCTCTCTTTTCTTTCCTCTTTCCCCTCCTACTTCCCTATATGGTAAGATAGATTTCTGAGTATGTGTGCTATTCCCTTTTTGATCCAAATCCAATGAGAATAAAGTTCAAACAATGCTCACCTCCTTCCTTCTTTCCCTTTACTCTAATAGATCTTTCATGCCTCTTCACATATTATACTTTGTCCCATTATGCCTCCCTCTCTCCTCTTCTTCCAGTACAATCCTTTCTTCACCCCTTAATTATTTTTAATCAGCACATCAAAGTCAACTTATGCTCACACCCTCAGTTTAAGTATGCTCCAAACTGCCCTAATAGAGATATTGTTCTTCCCATGTAAGGATGTAAACAGTGTAGTCTTATTGAATACCATGGGTTTTTTTTCTTTCCTGTTCAATTCACTTTTAGTTTCAATTCCTGTTTCTTCAAGACTTGTATTTAAATATTAAATTTTCTGTTCAGCTCCACTTTTTTTCATGAGGAAAGTTTGAAAATCCCCTATTTCCCTAGGTGTCTATCTTGTTTTCTTGAAAGATTATATTCATTTTTGCTGGGTAGTTGATTCTTGATTGTAATCCTTTTACTTTTTCCTATTATAATAATAGCTTTCTGGTAATAATAATAATAAAATAACAAGATTGAGAAGAAATCATATTTGAGTTCCCTTAAAGAGCAAACTTTTTCAATAATGTTAATAGTGTATGTTTCCAGGTAGAGCCAAGATGGTGAAGAGAAGCCCATTTCCCTGGAAAATAGCATCTAAATCAAGGCTTTCAAAGGACTCTGAACTGATAGAATCCACAGAAACATGGAGTGAAACAATTTGCCAGGGCACAACAGACACAATTAGGCATACCCTGGGGTATGGGGTTGGTAGTTTGCTTACTGAACTAGGACAGGAGCACTTATATCTGGCCTTGTGTGCCATTGGTCTGCTGAATCAGAATCATGGGGCTTTGGTTATTGATTGTGCTGTGGCTAAGAGCCTCCTGTTAACTTACCTGGATACTCCCTGAACTAGTCTAGGCTCTTCTTTTACTTTTTCTTTTTTCTTTTTTATCCTTCAAAATACCCTTGCAAAGCAATTTTTCCTTCTTCTCCTCCCTCCCCTAGACAGCAAATAATCTAATATAGGTTAAAATATGCAAATCTTCTAAACATGTTTCCACATTTATTATGCTGAACAAGAAAAGTCAGATCAAAAAGGGGGGAAATGAGAAAAAAACAAGCAAGCAAACAACAACAAAAAAGATGAAAATACTGTGTTGTGATCCACATTCAGCTCCCATAGTCCTCTCTCTGAATACAGATGACTCTCTATCATAAGTCTATTGGAATCTGCCTGAATCATCTCATTGTTGAAAAGAGCCACGTCCACCACAGTTGATCATCACACAATGTTGCTGTTATTCTACACAATGCTCTTTCGGTTTTACTCAATTCACTTGACATCAGTTCATGTAAGTGTCTCCAGGTCTTTCTGAAATCAGCCTACTGATCATTTCGTATTAAAAATTAATATTCCCTTACATTCATGCACCATAACTTATTCAGCCATTCCCCAACTGATGGATATCCACTCAGAGACAAATCTTTTCTGAAGTCCTTATAAGTTATCTTGGACTGGAAAATTGTTTCACTCCATGTTTTTGTGAATTTTGTCAGTTCAGAGTTCTTTTAGAGCCTTGATTTAGATGCTATTTTCCAGGGAAACTGGGGAGAACTCAAGCAGTTCCATGGCTTTTTTTCACCATCTTGGCTCTACCTGAAAACATACACTATTAACATTCTTGAAAAAGTTTGCCCTTTAAGGGAACTCAAATATGATTTCTTCTCAATCTTGTTATAGTGTTTGGCAAGCTCTTTCTTTGTCTAAGGTGCAAAGGTAAACTCCACCCTAACCTCGCTGAAGATTTCCTATTTATTGCCACTTACTATTGAGGTGACCTTGGCACTTGACCTTTAAGCCTCAGTTTCCTCCTCTGAAAAATGAGGAAGTTGAATTAGCTGACCCTAATGGATCAGATTAGCCTTTAATATAGCATTCTAAAACTCCTGATTAAAAAATTTTTCTGAATGGAAGAGCAAATTCTGACCAGGGCATCTTCCCACTGGGGAGTCCCTGCATTTGCTTCTTTCTCCTATTTTTGTTGTTCACTTGTTTCAGTTTTGTCTAACTCTTCATTATCCCATTTGGTATTTTCTTGGCAATGATGTCAGAGTGCTTTGTCATTCCTTTCTCTGGCTCATTTTGCAAAGAAGGAAACTGAGGCAAACAGGATAAAGTAAGTTGTCTGGGGCCTTTTGTTCTTTAGTCATTTAAGTCATATCCAACTCTTTATGACCCCACTTGGGATATTCTTGGTAGGCACAGGAATGCCATTTTCTTCTCCAGTTCATTTTGCAGATGAGGAAACTGAGGCATACAGGGTTAAGTGATTTGCCCAGAGTTACACAGCTAGGACATGTCTGAAGCTGGATTTAAACTCAGGACTTCTGAACTACAGGACCATCGTTCTATCCTCTACACCACTTGGTGTCCTCTCTCACCTATATATAGAGACAAAGTATAGAAGAGAAGACATTGGAATTGGAAAATAAACCCCAGTCTCAAATTCCAGCTCTGTCACTGAATCCCTTGGCTGTCTTAGACTAATAATTTCAAATCCCTTGTTCTCAGTTTCTTCATTTCTATAATGAGGGAGTTAGACTAGATCAAGAGTTCTTAACCTGAGGAGCAAACAGCCTGGGAGGCTCCCCACATAGATTTCAGGAAACCTGCTAATTTGGATTGGGGTGGGGTGGGGTGGAAATGCATCATTATTTCAACATAATTGGTTTCCTTTGTAATCTTGTGTGTTCTGTTTTATTCATATACAAACATGATTCTTTTTAAAGCTTTTTGTTTTCAAAACAAATATATGGATAATTTAACAACATTGACCCTTGCATAGTCTTGTGTTTCAGATTTTCTCCTCCTTCCTTTCACCCCTCCCCTAGATGGCAAACAATCCAATATATGTTAAACATGTTAAAATATATGTTAAATCCAATATGTATAAACATATTTATACAATTCTCTTACTGCACAAGAGAAATCAGATTTTAAAAAAAGAAAGTAAATGAGTAGGAAAATGCAAGCGAACAACAACAAAAAGTGAGAATGTTATGTTGTGATCCACATTCAGTTCCTACAGTTTTCTCTTTGGGTACAGATGGCTCTCTTCATCACAAGATCATTGGAACTGGCCTCAATCATCTTACTGTTGGAAAGAGTCATGTTCATCAGAATTGATTGTTGTATAATATTGATGATCTGGTTCTGTTCATTTCACTCAGCATCAGTTCATGTAAATCTCCCCAAGGTGCCTCTAAAATCATCCTGCTGATCATTTCTTATAGAACAATAATATTCCATAACATTTATATGCCATAATTTATTCAACCATTCTCCAACTGATAGGCATCCGCTTGGTTGCCAATTTCTTGCCACTACAAAAAGGGCTGTCACAAACATTTTTGCACATGTGGGTCCCTTTCCTTCCTTTCGTTCTTTCAAAGATCTCTTTGGGATATAAGCCCAGTAGAGACACTGCTGGGTCAAAGGATATGTACAGTACAAACATGATTCTAAGAAGGGACTCATAGATTTCTCCAGAGGGACTGGCAGAAGAATCCAGGACATCCTAATTTTTGAAAAATGTTTCATTTCTTTTTTGAGGCAATTGGGGTTAAGTGAGTTGCACAGGGTCACACAGCTAGAAAGTGGCTGAGTCTGGACTTGAACTCAGATCCTCCTGATTTCAGTCCCAGTGCACTATTTCCTGCACCATCTAGCTACCCCAGACACCCCAAAATTTGAGAATTTATAGAAGAGATGATTTCCAAGCTTATTTTATCTCCAAATCTAAGTTTTAGTTTTGGAGTTATAGAGTGTGAATTCAAATCCTCTCTCTGTCACTCTATGACCATGAATAAGTTAGCCTCTGGTCTTAATTTTATTTTTTATTTTAATATTTTATTTGGCATTTTATTTCCCTCAGTTATATGTAAAAACAATTTTTAACATTTGTTTTTAAAACTTTGAGTTCCAGGTTCTTTCCCTTCCTCCCTTTCCACCTTCCCCCTCCCAATTGAGAATACTAGCAATTCAATCATTTCCATAATAGTCAAAGTTGTAAAAGAAAACAGACAAAAAAACCCTCAAGAAAAAATAAAGCTTAAAAAATATACTTTAATCTGTATTCACATTTCATCTGTTCTTTTTCTGAGTAGAAATAGCACTTTTCATCATAAGTCCTTCAGAGCTGTCTTGGATCATTGTGTTGCTGAAAATAGGAAAATCATTCACAGCTGATTGTCTTACAATACTGCTGTTACTTTGTACACAGTACATTTTACTTTGCATGAGCTCGTGAAAATCTTTCCAGGTTTTTCTGAGTGCATTCTGCTCAACGTTTCTTATAGAACAATAATATTCCATCATAACTAAATACAATTTATTCAGCTATTCCCCAATTGATGGACATCACTCAATTTCTAATTCTTTACCCCCCACCAAAAAAAAGAGCTGCTATGAATTTTTTGTATATTGGGTCCTTTTTCTTTTTCTTTTGGATCTTATTTGGGAAGCAATATTGCTAGGTTCTGGGCTTAATTTTAACCTAATTTTAAGTTACCTTTGACTTAATCTCTCTGAGTTTCAGCTTCCTCTTCTGTAGAATGAAGGATTTCGTCTAAGTGACCTCTGAGGTCCTATTCAGGGATAAATCTATAATCCTCCCTAATCTGTTCCCAGCTCTAGCCTACCTTTTAGCAAAAGATATAAAACACACGAGGAACCCTGCAAAAGGGCTTTCTACAACTATCCCCTTCAGCACAGGGAAGTCAAACATTTATATTAGCAATTACAGTACAGTAGCTGAGATTTAATGGGACTGTAAGGAGCTGGGTGGAATTTGTCATGTACAGTGGGGGCTCTGTGAGCACTCCATCAAAGGGGTTATTGAAACACTCCAACATATTAATGAAAAATTGGCCCGTGGTTCCATGTGGTGTTCATTGTGCTCAGCCTCAATGGTGCCCTTTGCGGCCAAGCTTGCTAATGATTCACTCTGTGACCTTGTTCAACTTTGCCGGGCTTAAGTTTTTTTTTTCCCTTTTGCAGAAAAGAACCAGCTCTGATGGGCCCAGACTTGTGATGAAAGATGTTGGAGATATTATAAAAATCTAATGAAGGTATTGCCTCTGCTCTTATGGAGCCTACAACACGGAGGTAGTGGAAGGAGTGTTGGAAATGAAGATGGGAGAGACCTGGATTCAAATCCCACTTAGCTGTTTAATCATCAATAAAGTATTTAACCTCTTGAGTTTTCATTTCTGCGAGGGAAAAGGGGAAGGAACTGTTCCCAGAGTGACATTGCCACACATGGATGACAGATGTCAATGGAGAATTCCAATAAGGAGCACGCTCCCCCAAAAAAACTGTTCCTGGCTCAGTATCCTAATTTCTATAATGAGAGGATTTCACTAAATCAAGAGTTCTTAATCTGGACTTCCCATGTGATGCAGACTTGCGACAAATCAAATTTATATAGGGATAAAATTTGTGTAGTTTTAAACAAAGAGCTTATGGAGGCCCTAATAGCTTCATCACTTGTGGGGCAAAGCAGTAGAGCTATTTAGCTTGCTGGAATCAGGGTATTTTCTGAACTACTTAATAAGGAATGAGGAAGGAGGGGGCAAAAACCCAGGAAATGTAATTCTAATTGTGTTTTAGCAAATAGGTGACTGAAGAGGAGCAATTCTCTGTCCAGTCCAGTTGTATCTTTAGCATTTTATGCATCCTGGAGTTTGGGCTATATCAATCAAACTTCTTAGATTCTTTACACAAGGAAGGATACTCCACAGTCTTTCCATTCCCCTTCAATAAATATAATCATTTAAGGTTTTGATAGAGTTTTAAATATATAAAGAAGATAGTCTATCCCCTATCATCTCTCTATAAGGGGCGAACTTTTTTGATGAGCCAAGAAGGGAACATCTGATTGGCTAACCAAGAAAGTGAACATGTCTTTGGAAACTGTAAGTAACAGGAAGAATTTTAATAGTTAGCCATTCAACAGGTGGACCAGTCTCTAGGAGTGGAAGACTCCAAATACAGACACTGAAGATTCCATTTCCAGATTTAGAGTCAAATCTTTGAGATAGAATTGCTCTTGGAGGAAAGAGAGAGTTTCCTCTTTCACTTTCCCTTATCTCACCCTACCTCAATACTGAGCATGTCTTTGGAGAAACTAAACTGGTAAGAGACAAGACATCCAGATGGGACCAGAGGGATGTACTGATGATTGTTGGATGTGGAAAAAACAGTCACTGAGAAGGGAGGCAGCTTCATAGAGCATCACCCATTGAATAGAGAGGAAAGCTCACCATGAACTGGAGAAAGGGGTTATGCTTTGCCACACATGTGCGTTGCGTTACTATAGTTATATATTATTATATTATACTCTTATCTTATAATCTTATGTATAAGATTGTGCCAGCTCTTCCCACAAACTTGTGCATGCTTATGGGAGAATAAGCTCCAAGAGTTTTTTAAGAGGAGAGGAGTGAATGTTTTTGTACCTATTGTTCTTACTATATCATCTTACTAAATATCTTTTCTAAAAGCTATTAAGTCTACTAACTGAGAGGAAACAACAGTATGAGCTACCATATTAGAGACATAGTACCTAAGGATTACTCCAAGATCCCTAAGAGTGGTAATAGCATTCACTCCTTTGGGGACCCTACCTGCCAATATGAGGGAATGTTAGGGGAGTCATCCCAGAGGGGATGTTATTCTCATTTAAAAATACTAGAGCCTACCTTACGAGAATTTGTGAATCATGAAGAGAATTCAATGAAATAATTTCCATTCAATATTTGGCCAAATCTTAAGGATTCTATGTAACCCTTTGACTTTTGGGGTCCAACCTAAAAATTTTTCCATAGAGACATCAGATTCCAGAGGTAGCTAATAACACTTTCCAAGAATTCATAGGTTGGTAGACCTACGAATGTGGTGTTGAGACTGATGGGTATGGGAAGTCCACAGAGGAAAAGCAATAGGCAGGGTTGAATGTGTGCATCCTATTTCCTCTGCCCATTTTGTTCCAGGAGTGTGGTAAGCTGCTATGACAGGATGCCAGTGATTGGAACCGAAAGGCAAGAGCCTACAAAAGAGCCAGAATGTTAAGGAACTATTAACTATGAACCATGAACCACCAGGAATGTGTAGGCTTTGTGTTCAATTTTCTTGCCCAGTAGGGGAGCTAGCTCAAAGTTCCCTAAGTCTCTGTTTTGAGATGCTAACTGTTAGCCCTGCTTTCCTTCTGCTCAGTCAGGGGGAAAAACCCAAGACAGAGAAATGTCTCTTCTGGCAGCCAATTTTTCTAAATTTCCTAAGTGTAACTCATTGTATTCTTACGTACATCTAGGTGTGGGATAAATATCAAGGAGATGGATAGAGATTTGGGAAGAGGTCTTTGACTCCTTTAAAAGAGATGAGAAATTTTCTTTCTACCCCCTCATTTCTTTTCTTCTTTTCTTTTCTTATCATGAGCTGAAGTAAATGTGATAGAATTGAGAAAAAGGCCCTGTGGATCTCCCATAAGCAGGAAAGTGAATTGTCATCTACCCCTAGACTAACCCAAACTAAGAAGAAAGTATCAAATGTGGTGCAGGTTGAGGAGTACACAGAGTCTGAAGGCTATTTTTAGCTTTGCTCCAGTTTCTGAGCCTTTGGCTTCCATCTAAACCAGGGGAAATATGGTTTCAATGTACAGAGGCTGCTTGTCAACTTCTGAGATTTCTCCCATACCTGCACCTGGTTTTGATGTCATTTACATAAATCAGGTAGTAGCAAGATGGCACAGTGGAAAGAGTGTTAGATCTGAAATTAGGAAAACCTAAGTTCAAATCCAACCTCGGATACTTATTAGCTGTGTGACCCTGTTTGCCTTAGTTTCCTCATCTAAAAAAGAATGGGAGAAGGAAATGGCAAACTTTTCCAGTATCTCTGCCAAGAAAACCCCACATGGGGTCACAAAGAGTTGGACTTGACCGAAACGATTCAGCATCAATAAAACAAGCTCTCCCGACCCAGACAACCCCACCCAAGTAATTGCTGCACAGTGAGTCAGGTTGCCCCAATATGCCCTATTCTGTTATGCAGAGGGCAGCCCTCCCTCTAATACTACAAGTGGGGAGAGCCAATTCACATTCTAGTTGACACACTACCCTACACATATAAATGTCAATTGTTTTCATTATTATCTTCTTGCAGAGATGTGACTAAGTATTGAAATATATGGTTCTGATTATGGTCTATAGGAACTCCTACAGAACATAAGTTCCTCGAAGGCAGAGATTGTTTGCCTCCATTTCCCTGAAAACTAATATATACTGGATGAAAGGAATTGAATTGAGTTGATATAGTCAGTGATTTGAAGTTAGAAGACTCAAGTTCAAATCTTACCTTTACCATTTAATACCTGGGTAAACTCTCTGGGTCTCAGTTTACTCATTTTCAACTGTATGATAAGTGGGGGGGGTAGACTGCATGGCTTTTGATGTCCCTTCTTGGAGATGCAACCTTCTTGAATACAAGAATGTGTCATGTAGTTGTATCTCAAGGATCTAGCACAGTGCTTGGCACATAGTAAAATATTGATTGATTGATTGATTCTTGCCCTCATTCTATGATCCTCTGACTCAGATAGGAGCTCTAGGAAACTGAAAGAATATCAAGAACTGAGAAAGCTGAATTTGAATCTCACCATAAGGCAGGAGTTTTTAAACTGGGTTCTTAAAATTCTGTGAACTTTATTTAAATATAGATTATTTAAATAAAGATTGCAAACTCTTGCCCCCCAAAATAGGATAAAAATAAGGAAGGCAGACAACATTCCAGGTGGATTAATAAAATATTCCATCAAGACAGCAAACATTTATTAAGTACCTGTGGTATACAAGGTGCAATGCTCAGTACTAAGAAGACAAAGTGTAATAGTACCTGCCCTTAGGAAGCTTATAATCTGCTGTTAAGTTTATTTTCTGACACAATGAAATTAGTGTATGTGGAGAAGTGAGGTTCAACCTGAGAGTTTCTGTTTTCCAATTAAAAGAAATTCTTAGGGGCAGCTAGGTGGCACAGTGGGTAGAGCACCAGCCCTGAAGTCAGGAGGACCTGAGTTGAAATCTGGTCTCAGACACTTAATATTCCCTAGTTATGTGACCCTGAGCAAGTCACTTAACTTCAATTGCCTCAGGAAAAAAAAAGAAAGAAATTCTTATCTGAATCAACTAAAAAGGATATTGAGAGTAATATTTTTGGAAACATATCCTGACTGTGATGTAGTAGACAGTAGAGAGATAAGGTTAGAAGCAGCAAAATGTGTTGGGAGGCTTTCAATGGCATAAAATGCTTGGGATGAAGTCTCTGGTGATGGATAGGAAAGAGCAAAACTGACAGATTCTTTGAAAGATCAATAGAATTTGGCACTAGATTGGAAGACGGGAAGGAGTTCACCTGGTCACGGCTTGAAATTTGGGAGATTAATAGTGCCATTTACAGAAGGAATAGCTTGGAACAATTCAAAGTCAACTTCAAGGGAATCCTCAATGGAACACCCCCAGAGTTTTGTACTTGGCAAAATGTTGGTTAACACTTTTATTAATAAATGTAGAGGACATTGATGTTAAATCTGAGGATGATAGAAGCTAGAAGGGATAGTGAGCATAGTAAAGATGTGAGTGAGTATTTTTTAAGAAACTCTTTCTGTGCTAAATAAAATGAATTTTTTTTTCTTTTTTTTGCTGAGGCAGGTGGGGTTAAGTGACTTGCCCAGGGTCACACAGCTAGGAAGTATTAAGTTTCTGAGGCCAGATTTGAACTCAGGTCTTCCTGACTTCAGGGCTGGTGCTCTATCCACTGTGCCATCTAGCTGCCCCGATGAAATAAATTCTAATAGGTAAGGATAAATATAAGTCTTACACTGGGTCCAAAAAATAAAATTGGATTTATAAGTATGAGATAAGGGAAGAGTGATTAGATAGTTTATCCGAACATGATCTTGTAAACTGAATGGACTATGAGCTCAAAATGGACAATGGTAAAACATGGCACCCAGAAAATCACCTTAAGATCACCTTGGATCTTAAGAAAGAAGCATAATATCCAGGTCTAGAGATGTCATAATCCCTCTTTACACTGCCCCCTAGTCAGACCAGATCTACAGTACTGTGTTTTATTCTAAGCAACATATTTAGAAAGAGCATTAACAAGTTGGGGAAGACTCAGAGGAAGGCAACTAGAATGAAAGGCCCAAAATTCTTGCTGTATGAGGATCAACTGAAGGGAGAGCAATGTTTAATCTGGAAAAGAACAAAACATATTATTTATCTCAAGCATCTGAAGAGCTGACATGTGGGAGAAGGACTAAATTTGTAATACCCAATCCAAGAAGCAAGTACCAGGGGCAGTAATTGAAAATTATAAAGGGGTAAATTTAGGTTTGGTCTAAGGAAATACTTTCTATCAATGGAAGTCTTAAAGGAAAGGCCAAATGTCCATCTGTTAGGTTTGTTGTAGAGAGTTTTCTTGTTAAGGGAAGGAGTATAGCTTGTGAGTTACTTTTCATGTTGAGATCCTGTGAGTAATCCAAAAGTGGAACAGGTTTTCCTGGGGACTCACTTTGAGGTCTTCAAGCAAACAGATGTAATTGGGGAAACTTCTTTACAGGGGAAGATGAGTTCAGTTTTAAAGATATTGAGTTTGAAGTGACAGAGGAATATCTAGAGATGAAACATGGGCCTGGACTACAGATGAGAAGTCAGGGTTAGTAATTTAAATAAAAATGATAATCAAAGCCTTAGTGTATTGTCTTGTATAAGAGCTTAACAAAAGAAGAGTAAATGACTAAGGATAGAAACTTGTTGAATACTAAACATTGGAAGTGAGGATGAGGAGAAGGAAAGGAAGCTCATAAAAAAAGGACAATTTTATTTTGGATTTATCTATTTGATTTCATTTGTAATACTTAAAATTATGAGTATCAAATAATAAATTTGTTAAATCTCTGAATATTCTTGCAGTCAGAAAACATCCCAAGTAAGTAGAAAAGAGGCAAATTTAAATGTTAGAGGAGAAATAGATAATTGGATGACAAAAACAATATAGAATTGACAAACAAAATTAAAAGCTGGTTCTTTGAGACTAGCAAAGTTAATAAATCTTTAGTTAATCTGATTGAAAGGAAAAAATCAAATTATCAAAATAAAAATTATCAATAAAGTAAAATTACAACAGATGGAGAATAAATGAAAAGACTTATCAGAGCTTATCAGTTGGCAAACTGATTCTTTAAAAGAAATGGAAATATATCTGCAAAAATTAAAAATGAATAGATATTTTAAACAACTTAACTTTTGGGGGGGAAAATGAACTAGTTATAAAAACAACAACAACAAAGCAAAAAGTCTCTTATCCACGAGGTTGTATACATAAATTCTGAGGTAAATTCTATCAAATTTTTGAAGAAAAGTTAGTACCTATATTACACAAATTATTCTCAAAAATTGATTTGAAAAAAAATTCTCAAAAAAAGAATATATACTACTAAATATTTTTAGTGTGACAAGGATAACCCTAATACCTAAAACCAGGGAAGGATAAAGCAAAGAAAGAGAATTATATATATAATATAATACACATAATATATGATATTGTAGTCATTACATATTAATGACTATAAATTCAAACATTTTAAATAGAATCTTGGCACACACACATACATAAATATACACATGCAAACAATACAGCAATATCAAGTTGGATTTGGGCCAGGGATTCAAGGATAATTAAATATTAGAAATCCAATTAAGATAATAAATCATATTAAGAAGAAAAGCATTTAAAACCACAAAATTATATCAATAGAAGTGGGGAAAGTCTTTAACAAAGTACAGCTAATTTATGAATTTTTTTAAAAAGCCTTCAAAGAATTTTACTATAAAATCCTAATACTAAGAGAAATGCAAATCAAAACAACCCTGAGGTTTCACCTTATGTCCAGTCAATTGGCAAATACCTAAAGGGGAGATGGAAAGAGATTAGAAACAGATAAACTCATCAGAGTGATGAGTTTCACTCATCAAAGCTTGGTGGGGAGTCCAAGGTTCTGTTGGAAGTAGGGATAATTTAGGGGTGGAGAAAGATAAGGGTGATGGCTGGAGTATAGACAGTATGGGGATCTCCATCCATCCATGAGAATGCACTTCCCTCACCTCTTTGCAGACAGGAGACTATGGATGTGGAATATATATATTATGGGAGACTTAATTGGTTAGTTATATAGAACCGCTTTTCCCCTTCCTCCCCCTTTTTAATTCTTTGTAATAAGGGATAGTTCTCTGGATGGAAAAAAAAAGGGAAGAGCCATACTGGAACATGAAAGGGATGTAAAAGAAACAAAGGTAACAACAATTCTTTTAATAACGATAGAGAGTCGTCTAGGAGACAGTAGGGGAACCAAGAAATTGCAATTTTCCCAGAAGTCAATTTCAGTGAGTGTTTCAGGGAGTTCCATGGTTCCATGGGGACAGGAGAGTGGGAATTATGGGAACTAAGCCAAAATCATTGGATATAGCAAGAAGAAAGACACCACTGACCTTTGGGAGAATCCATTCCAGTCAAATGGGCAGAGGCAATAGCTAGATTACAAGGGATTAAGGCAGACATGGATGGATAAAAAGCAGAGGAAGTGGGTGTGGAGTACATAACTGAGTAGGCTGGCAGCAAAAGGAAGGAGGAAAACAAGCAATAAGTAAAAAAGGGAGTAGGTTCAAATTAAGAGTTTAGTTGGTTTTTTTGTGTTTTTTAAAGAGAGAAGACACCCAAATCTCTGAACAGAAAGGACAGAAATTAAAGGTGCTAGAGAAGAAGGAGGCAATTATGAAAGCAAGACTTTGGTAAAAGCAAAAGGAGACTGGGTCCAGAGAATAGGTGGAAGGGTCAGCTTTTTGGAAGAGAAAAAGACTGACTCCTGTGCCTGTCTCCTGAATCTGTCTCCAATCTCATCCCCTTCCACACCTGTTTCTGTTCTTGTTCTATTCCCATCCTAATCACCACCCTCTACCCCTTAATCCTGTCCATCTCTATAATTTTGACCTCATCCTACAACCCTGTTCCCATCCATGTCCATGTCCCTGTCCATGTCCCCTAGCTTTCTCCTTTCTTTGATCTTGAGATCTTAAAATCACAAGCCAGAGATGTAGAGATAAAAGGGACCTCAAAGGTCACCAAAGTGGCCCTCATTTTACAGGTGAATTACCAAGGTTCAAAAAGGGAGTGATTTGCTCAAAGTCACACATTACAGGGCAGAGTTGGGAATCAAACCTGGGTCCTTGAGTCCAAATCCAGTGCTCTTCCCTTTCACCATCAGGAGACAGACTGTAAAAGGCACAGAGGTAGGAATGTCAGACAGGGCAACCTTCAAGTACATCAATTTGACTGGAATGTCCAGAGGATGAAGCAGAACGATGTGAAATTAGCCTGGAAAAATAGTTGACTTCAGGATCTTAAAAACTCTTGTAATCCATGATATAATTGAATCTATGATATCCCATTACCCAGATTATCTGGGTCAAAACACCCTGAAAATTCTCAAACTCTCTCCAAATCATTCAAAAAGCATTTATTAAGTACCTATTGTATACCGGGTATTTTGCTATGCACTGTGGTTGTTAGAACAAAGGACAAAATAGAACTCCTAAGGAAATTACATTATAGTTGGGGAGACAAACACATATATAAATATAGACAGCATAGATACAAAGTGACTAAATATAAATATCTGCAAGGTTGTTAAATACAATGTAGTTTGGGAAAGAGGGAAACAAAAAAGGCTTTATGCAGAAGATGGTGACTGATCTGTCTCATAAAGAGAGAGACCTTGAGATGGGAGAAGGGAGGAGTGCACTCCTGGAATGGAAGATGGACTGCACAAAGATACTCAGATAAGGGATGTCTGAAGAACAAAGAGAAGGGCAGTTTGGCTGGATCCTAGAAAGTGAAAGAGAAAATATTTACAGACTTGAAATGGTATAAACCAAAGTTGTCAAAATGTGGCCACAGGTGGGGCAACCCCTCTTTCACCAGATTAAAATGTACTTGGGAAATATTTAACAAAATAAACATTTATTTTTTAACAAAATTTATTTTAACATTTAATTTAACAAACTAAAAATGCAACAGAACATAAATAATGTTAACATATGGTTTTCTAAGTCAATATGTGGCCTGCGAGGATCCTTATGTACCATTTTTTTCTAGTTAAGTTTGGTATTACTGCCTTGTCATGGCAGAGGGATTTGCCTAGCTCAATGAAACTATGAGCTATGCTATGCAAGCTTGCCCAAGATGAACACAGGTCAAAGTGGAGAACTGTGATCCACAGAAGAAGGAAATGGCAAACCACTCCAGCATCTTTGCCAGGAAAGCCCCATGGATGATATTAAAATAATAAAAGATATATATATATATGTATATATATAAAACACCAAATGGTGAGTACCTCAGACCAGGTGTCCAGCATACTACTAGAGCAGAGCAGAATTGCTACAAGTAGTTCCAGAAACCATGAAGCAACTGGGCCAAAACCAGAAGGAAGCCCAGTTGAGGATGTGTCTGGTGATGAAAGAAAAATCCAATGCTGCAAATATTGATATTGTTGAGGAATCTGGAGTATAAGTTTTGTGAACCAAGGTAAACTGGATTTGGTCAAATAGGAGATGGAAAGATTAAACATTGATTTCTTGGGTTTCAGGAAACTTAAATGGATGGGAGTGAGTGAATTTAAATCAGGACATTGCTGCATATACAACTGTGGGTTAGAATCCATTAGAAGGACTACTTCAGTAGTCCTCATAGTCAATAAAAGGGTAAGAAAAACAGTACTGCGGTATAACCTCGAAAATGATTGAATGATATATGTTTGAGTTTAAGGGAAAACATTCAACATCACTTCAACCACAGATATCAAAGTGGAGCAGTACTATGAAGGAGCACTTCTATGAAGACCTATGGCTTCTTCTATAAATCAAAGTCCCCCTCCCCCCCCAAGTTGTCATATTCATCATATAGGATTAGAATGCTAAAGTAGGAAATCAAAATTGGAACAACAGGCACATTTGGCCTTGCAGTACAAAATGAGGCAGTGCAGAAACTAATATGGCTTTATCAAGATAATTTGTTGGTCATAGCAAACATCCTTTTTCAGAACTCAAAAGATGCCCCCCACACAGACATCACCAGATGGTCAATATAAAAATCAGAATTCTTCTGTACTTTGCAGTCAAAAGTAGAGAAGCTCTGTACCATCATTTAAAACAAGACCCGAGCTGCCTGTGGCTCAGATCATGAGCTTCTTATGACAAAATTCAGACTGGAATTGAAGAAAGTAGGAAAAATCATCATACCACATAGGTTTGACTTAAATATTGTTTTTTAATGAAAATGAATTGGAAGTGATAGATAGGTTTAAAGGATTAGATCTGGTAGACAGAGTGCCTGGAGAACTATGATAGAGGTTGATGATATTGTGCAAGAGGCAGGAATAATAAACATCTCAAAAAAAAGCAAGAAAGCAAAATGGCTGTCTGATGGGATTTTTCAAAAAAGCAAAGGAAAGAAGGAAATGGAAAGCGAAAAGAGAAGGGGAAAGACAAATGAGTGCAGGATTTCCGAGAATAGCAAGGAGAAATAAGATTTTCTTAAAATGACCAATACAAAGAAATAGAAGAAAACAATAGAATGGGAAAGATGAGAGAGCTCTTCAAAAAATTAGAGATAACTTGGACTGTATCCCAAAGAGAGCATAAAAAAGGGAAAAGGACCCATATGCACAAAAATGTTTGTAAAAGCCTTTTTTTGTTGTGACAAGGGACTGGAAAATGAGAGGATGCCCATCAGCTGGAGAATGGCTGAATAAGTTATGGTATATGAATATTATGAAACATTATTGTTCTACAAGAAACAATCGCCAGGATGATTTCAGAGAGGCCTAGAGAGATTTAGATGAACTGATGCTAAGTGAAGTGAGTAGAACCAAGAAAACATTGTACACAGTAACAAGAAGATTATGTGATGATCATTTATGATGGACTTGGCTCTTTTCAATAATGAGGTAATTCAGGGCAATTTCAATAGACTTGTGATGAAGAGAGCCATCTGGATCCAGTAAGAGGACTATAGGAACTGAATATGAATTGCAATGTAGTATTTGTTTTTGTTGTTGTTTGCTTGCTTTTTTTTCTTTCTAATTTTTTTCTTTTTTGATTTGATTTTTCTTGTGCAGCATGATACATATGGAAATACATATAAAATAATTGCACATGTTTAGCATATATTGGATTACTTTTGTCTAGGAGAAGAGTGGGGGAAAAGAAGAATGAAAAATTTGAAGCACAAGGTTTTTGCAAGGGTTAATGCTAAAAACTATCTCTGCATATATTTTGAAAATAAAAAGCTATTATTTTAAAAAATATAAATTTAAAAAATCAGTGATATCAAGGAAATGTTTCATGCAATGGACATGATAAAAAACAAAAATTGGCAAGGATTTAACAGAAGTAGAAGAAAAGGTTGTAAGAATATGCAGAACTACACAAGAAAAATTTTAACATCTCAATAACTGATCTAGAGCCAGATATCCTGAAGAATGAAGTTAAGTGGGCTTTAGGAAAGATTAGTAACAATGAAGTCAATAAAGGAGATGGAATTCCAGCTGAGCTATTTAAAATCCTAAAAGATGATACTATTAAAGTGCTACATACAATTTGCCAACAAATTTTGAGAACTTAATAGTGGCCATTAGATTAGAACAGATCAAATAACATCCCAACTATAAAGAAGAACAATGCTAAAATGTTTGTTACCAAACAATTGTGTTCATTTCATACACCAGCAAGGTTATGTTTAAGGTTCTGCTAGCTACGCTTCAGCAATACACAAGCCAAGAATTACTACAAGAGTAGACCAGTTTTCAAAGAGGCAGAAGAACTGGAGACCAAATTGCCAACACTATCTGGATTATGGAGAAAGCAAGGAATTTTTTTTTAAAAAAACAAACACACCTACTCTTTCATTAACTACACTAAAGCCTTTGACTGTGTAGATCACAACAAAATGTAACAAGTCCTCAAAAAGATGGAAACACCAGATCATCTTACTTGTCTCCTAAGGAACCTGTATGTGGTCTAAGAAGCAACAATTAGAACTGAACATGGAACAACTTACTAGTTTAAAATTGAAAAAGGAGTACAATATACAAGGCTGTATAGTCACCTTATTTATTTAACTTCTATGCAGAGTACATCAAATGAAATGCCAAGCAGGATGAATCAAAAGCCAAAATTAAGGTTGCCCGGAGAAATATCAATAATCTCAGATATGCAGATGATATCATTCTGAAAAAATTAAGAGGCCTGATGAAGTTGAAAAAGAGGAATGTAAAAGCTGGCTTGAAGCTTACCATTAAAAAAAACCCTAAGATCTTGGCACCTGGTTGCTTTCTGGCAAGTAGAAGGAGATAAAAAGGAAGTGGTATCAGATTTTATAGTCTTGGACTCAGAGATCAGTGCAGACAACAAGTGCAGTCATGAAATTAAAACTTGCTTCTTAACTAAGTGGATGCCCATCAGTTTGGGGAATGGCTGAATAAGTTTTGGCATATGAATGTTATGGAATATTATTGTCCTATAAGAAATGATTAGCAGGATAATTTCAGAGATTTACATGAAATGGTTCTAAGTGAAGAGAGCAGAACCAAGAAAACACTGGACACAGCAACAACAAATTATGCGATGATCAATTATGATGGACAGGGGTCTTTTCAACAATGAGATGATTCAGGCCAATTCCAATAGACTTATGATTGAGAGAGCCATCTGCATCCAGAGAGAGGACTACAGGGGCTGAATGTGGATTGCAACATAGTATTTGGACCTTTTTGTTGTTGTTTGCTTGCTTTTTTCTTTCTAATTTTTTTTTCCTTTTTGATCTGATTTTTTTTTGTGCAACATGATAAATGTGAAAATATACATAGAAGAACTGCACATGTTGAACCTATATTGGATCAGTTACTGTCTAGGGGAAAGGGTGGCGGGAAAGAAAGGAGAAAAATTTGGAATACAGAATTTTGCAAGGGTGAATGTTGAAAACTATCTTTGCATGTATTTTTGAAAATAAAAAGCTATTATTAAAAATAAAATAAAATAACTGCAGACAAAAAAAATACTTGCACCTAAAAGAAAAGTTTTGTTAAATCTGCACAGCATATTAAAAAACAAAAACATCACCTTGCCAACAGAAGTCCATATGGTCAAATCTATAGTTTTTCCAATAGTAATGTAAGACTATGAGAATTGGGATATAAGAAAAGCTGAGCACCTGGTGCTTTTGAAATGTGATACTTTTGAGAATCCCTTGGACAGCAAGGGGACCAAATCAGTCAATGCTTAAAGAAATCAATCAGTTTAGACTATTCATTGGAAGGTCAAATAATGAAGCTGAAGCTTAAATGCTTTGGCCACATGATGGAAAAAATGGATTTCATTGAGATTGAAAAAAACTGAAAGTAAAAGGAGAAGGTGGTGGCAGAGCATAAATAGTGTCATGGAAGCAATGAACATGAACTTGACTTGATTTGAGAGACAGTGCAGGATAGAAGGTCTTGATGGTCAGAAATGAACTAATGACTGAACAATAACAGCAACAGCAAAAAACCACTGATATAGACCCTATGGAGGTCTTTGGAAAAGCTAGATATCCATTAATTGGAGAATGGCTAAACAAGTTGTGGTATATGAATGTGATGAAATATTACAGCACTGTAAGCAATGGTGAGATAGTTTCCAGAGAAAACCAGGAAGAGTTTTATGAACTGATACCAAGTGATGTGGGCAGAACAACAGTTTGTATAATAACAACAATAGCATAAAGACAATCAACTTTAAAAGTTGAGGGAACTCTCACCAACATAATGACTAACCACAATTCCAATTAGACTATCCACCTCCTAAAGAGATCATGAACTCAGAGTATAAATTAACTTTTTTAATAGTATGGTCAGTACAATAATTTGTTTTGCTTGGTTACATATATTCCTAACATTTTTTCCTCCAAAAATGTTTTTCTTCGGGTATGGATGAGGAAAAATGGAGAAAAAAGGAAAATTTCTTTTCTTTTTGCTGAGGCAATTGAGGTTAAGTGACTTGCCCAGGGTCACACAGCTAGGGAATGTTAAGTGTCTGAAACCAGATTTGAACTCAGGTCCTCCTGACTTCTTAGGGCTGGTGCTCTATCCACTGCACCATTTAGCTACCCCAAAAATTTCCTTTTAAATCAAATAAAATGAAATTAAAAGCAAAATGCCAAAGTAGGTAGCAGAAAAAATTCTAGCCCCAAAGCCAACAAATAAATCACAGCTACTTATTAAGATATATGGCTAAACTTAATACAATATGGAAAAAATTGAAATGAAAGATATTGTAGAGTTCCTTCACTTAGGATCTATCCTCCCCCATGCTTCCTCCCTCAATGGTCCCACGCCACGATTACCAGCCTCCACATGTGGGAAAGATTTAAAAGACATTTAATCCAGTGTATCACCAGTGTCTTCCCTTTCCTGGCATGTCTCTCATTTTTTTAATTTTACCACACCTTTGTTCCACCCAAATGGGCACCTTGTACCACTGTCAACAAACTGGGCTAGGTTTTACAATTTGACCTTTGGTCTTCTTTCTCTGAAGTACCTAAAGGGAAAAAATCTTCCATTTGTTCTATAGATATGAAAATACAATCTATACTCTGGCTCCTTCCTGCTTTCAAACTTTGAGCAGCCTTAATTGCAAAATGTCTATTTATAGAAAAGCCCTGGGTTTGAATTTTACTTCTGCCATTTATTAATTGGGTGAGTCATCTCTTTGAGTCCCACATTTCTTATCTATAAAATAGGAATAATATCTTGTAGCATCTATCTCATGGTTTTTTCCTGTCATTAAAGTTTTGTCAAAAGTAAAGGGCTACAGCAGTGTTTCTAGTGGGTCTGTATCCCAAAGACATTTTAAAGGAAGGAAAGGGCCCCACGTGTGCAAAAATGTTTGTGGCAGCCCTTTTGGTAGTGGCAAGAAACTGGAAATTGAAAGGATGCCCATCAATTGGAGAATGGCTGAATAAATTATGGTATATGAATGTTATGGAATATTATTGTTCTGTAAGAAACGACCAGCAGGACGACTTCAGAGAGGCCTGGAGAGACTTGCATGAACTGATGCTGAGTGAAATCAGCAGAACCAAGAGAACATTATACAGAGCAACAAGACTATACAATGATCAATTCTGATGGACATGGCTCTCTTCAACAATGATGTGATTCAAACCAGTTCCTATTGTTCAGTGATGAAGATAGTCATATACACCCAGAGAGAGGCCTGAGGGAACTGAGTGTGGACCACAACATAGCATTTTAACGCTTTCTGTGAATATTTCCATGCATTTTGTTTTCCTTCTCAGGTTGTTTTTTTTTTTTTTCTTCTCTTTCTAGATCTGATGTTTCTTGTGCAGTAAGATAACTGTATAGATACGTATACATATATTGGATTTGTCATATAATTTATCATATTTAGCATATATTAGATTACCTGTCATCTAGGGGTAGGGGTGGGGGAAAGGGTGGGGGAAAGCTTGGAACAACAACAACAAAAAGTTTTGCAAAGGTCAATGTAGAAAAATCACTCATATGTTTTGTAAATAAAAAGCTTTTAATAAAAAATAAAAATAAATTCAATCAGGAAAAAAATTAAATTGAATTAAATTTAAAAAAAGTAAAGGGCTAATCAGGGAGGATCTCCAAAATACAGCATGTCATTGTGGAAAGGGACATTGGTTGCCATTGAGTCTAATGCATCCTGAATAAGATTCCTTCTACAACACCCTCAAAAAGTGGTCCTCCAGTCTTGGCTTAAGATCTCTATTGATGAAAAACCTGCTCCCTCTTAGGGCATTCTTTACTTCTAGACAGCTCTAATTACTAAGAAGTTTTCCTTAAGCTTTAGTCTAAATTGAAATTTCACCTGTTGTTCCTAGGCAACTAAATTGCTCAGTATCAAAGGAGTCAGGAAAACCCAAGTTCAAAACTGGCATCAGACCCTTATTAGCTGTGTGACTTAATCACTTAACCAAGTCACTTAATCCTTTTTGCCTCAGTTTCTTAATCAGTAAAATGAGCTGCAGAAGGAAATGGCAAATCACTTCAGTATCTTTGCCAAGAAAACCTCAAACAAGGTCACAAAGTGACAGACATGACTGAAAAATAACTGAAGAACAACATTGTTCCTAGACTGAGCCTCTTAGACCATGAAGAAAAAACTCTAATCTTTCTTCATGGTGACCTGGAGATTATTTTTACTTGAGTGTTCTCTTCTTCAAGTTCTTCAATGGATCTTTCTATAGACCACCTGGAACCTCTTCATCACAATTTTCAAATACATGCAAGCATGAACGAATGAATGGGGAAATCCTACTTATTAAACACTTAATATGTGTCAAAGTTGGTGCTAAGTCCTGGATATATATATATATATATATATATATATACATATACATATATATATATATATATATAGCTACAAAACCCCAAAGTTCTTCTACGCCTAAAGCTGTGATTCCAGAACTACTAGACTGATGGATAAAATACCTGCTTTTTAAAAACTCAGTAGATTTTGGTATACTTCTAGGTAGCTAGGTGACTGAGTGAACAGAAAAGAGGGCTTGGAGTTAGAAAGACCAGAATTCAAATCTGACACTTAGTAACTGTTACTCAATCTCTGTCTGCCTCAGTTTCCCCATCTATAAAATGAGGATAATGGCAATATTTATTTCTCAGGGTTGTCATGAGAATCAAATGAGCTAACATGTGAAGTGCTTTGAGATTCTTAAAAGTGCTACATAAACGTGATTGTTCTGTCATGTCCCACTCTTTGTGATCCCATTTGGGAGTTTCTTGACAGAAATACTCGAATAGTTTACCATTACCCTCTCCAGCTTATTTTATAAATGGGGAAAATGAGACAAACAGGGTCAAGTGACTTGCATAAGATCACACAGCTAGTAAGTGTCTGATTTGAACTCAAATCCTCCTGACTTTAGACCAGGCACTCTATCCACCTAGCTGCCCCTATAAATGTTAGGGATTAAAAATACTATTATCACCATTTTGATTTTTCTGTTAGGTTTCTATATTTTGAGAAAATGTGTATTTGGGGTGGTACCTATTTTAAGAATGTTGTCAAATTGTCACAAGTCAGTATTATTTTGGGGTAATTATGAGCAACAATTCTGTTTGTGATGATGTTCAAGCTGCAATCCAGCTTACCTGTTTTGTTTTCAGAGATATTTGAATTTATATTACAGGAATTTCCATCTTTTTTTGGTTAATCAAGAAAAAAATCACAGTAAAATAAATGCAGAAGCAGGCATCACATCTAGCTGTTTTCTATTATACTCAACATTAAAGATTTTTAAAAATATGTAAAACAACCACTCTTCTTGCTAATTTACTTGAAAAATATGCTATTATGTTAATATGCAATGGATTTGTTTTATATATAAATGAAATTAATATTTTAAAATTTTATCAATTTTAATTTTTAATATTGTAAATATAGATAAACAAAGTTCTTTGCTATTCTTAAAATATTTAAGAATAGAAAGGGAACCTGAATCCAAAAAGTTTGAGAACTGCTGCTCTACACTGTGCTACTCATGACTATTATTGAGGATCATTAATTTCTCCAGCCCCAGTTTTCTTCATTGCTCCTCATTTAGACAAATATACAAGCTTGGTTTTCTTATCATCCCACTTAAAAAGGAAATCTGTACCGTTAACTCAGAAATCATGAAGAGTTTTGCCAAAGTTGTTGGTCTGATGTGATGCTTTTGTCCCTGACACATGGCCTTCTCTGTGACTATGATTCTGCTGCTCTTTTAATAGCTACTTGACCACCGTACTATGGATCAATCTCCTTTACAACCTGAATGCCAAATATAAATTGGTGCAAATGCCCAAAGGGTGCCTGAGAAATTTGCAGCTGCCCTCAGCTTAGGAAATACATTTGGCAATACAAAGGGCTTTCCTTTCAATGCAGAAATTGCTCAGAGGGATCCTTTTCTCCATTGCTGCCTTTCAATGAGGATTTGAGATGCTCACTTTTGTGAGCTTCAAAGAGACTAGATTACATTGGATTTTCCATTGCCCCATTGGTGTCAAAGGTATTCCCAGATCAGTGGATAAGTGTCCACTTGGGAGGCAAGGGTAGATTGGGTAAGGATTCAGGGCTCTACAAGGAAATCAGTAATGATTCTATGCTGCATCTGAGAGGAGGTTCCTGAGGACCTCATGGGAGTGTGAGGGGGAAGTGCTCCTAGCAATCAGTAGCTGAGAGTTGCCTCTGAAACAGGTATTCTTTAAGTCTGAGTGCATTTTCTCCAGGACTTCATATATATTTGTAAAAGAATATATCACACACTTTCAATTATTTTAACTCTACTACTTTAAAATATCTCTTTCAAAAATTCCCTTGGGCTGGTTGATTAAAATGATTTCCAATTGGAAATCTGGGGAGACTGCCAGGGTAAGGGGGAGTTGGGAGAGCAGCCTCAGAGCATAGGTTAGACAGAAATGTTGAGTGGAGTCAGAGAGAACTAGATTGATAGGGTATTTTTAGTATGATTTGATTATAGTTCCAGAACTGGAAATAGAGAGGGTCATAGATGAAAGATACTTATGTGACAGTGAGATATATGGTGAGAAGTCTAGAAAATAAACTAAAGCTTGGCCTCCTCGGATAGGCAATATGAGGAACTTATCAACCAGGAATAGGAAGAAGTCTCATGGTAGAGAGTTCCAGAGCTAAAGAGGTTGACTCCTAGGGCAGAGAAATCCAAATCACTGTACAGAGCCCAAGCTGCCTGTAAAACTTCCTAGTGTGACCAACCAGATTAAATATAGATAATATAATTTCATAATATATAATAACTGGGAAATGTTTAATAAAATTTAAAAACAGAGATTGTGTTCCTTTGGGGTTTTCTAAGTCAATTCTCAGCCCAACAGGGTTTCTGTTTGAGTATACCTTAAGATGTGGTCTCCAATCTGACAGTGGCAGATAGTGAGAAGTTAGCTAGGAAAAAGGGGAAGGAAGAGAGAGGGAAGGAGATGGAGAGGGAATTAGAGAGATAGAAGAAAATAAGGTGAAGAAAACAAGAAAGAGGAACATAAGTAAAAGAAAGGTAAGGAAGGAGAAAAGGAAATTATAATAATAATGTCTTGAATAAAAAGTTTAGAGATAAAAAGGAACTTAGAAGTTATGGTAGGCTGGTGAGCAGGTACCATGTGCTTGGTGGATTTAACTCCTATGGGAAAGAGGCTGCAGTAAAGGCCAGAACCAGTTATAGAATATTGATGTGTGCTCCAAATCAATCATTACCTTCTCTAACTCATTTTACAGATGAGGAAACTGAGGCAAACAGGGTGAAGTGGCTTGTCCAGGTTCAGGAAAATGAGTCTTCCTGACTCCAGGTCTGGTGCTCTATCCATTGTCTCACTTAATAACTTCTCCACCCCTCCCACCACCATATTACTATTTTTCAAATGTGCATAAGTACTCAGAGACAGAGTGGTACAGTGGTTAGAGATGCCTTAAAATTAAAAAGACCTATATTCAGTTCCCACATCCAATATTGGATCTGTCACCTTGGGCAAGTGATTTAATCGCTCAGTGCTCTAGATCAGGGTTTCTTAAACTTTTCCCATTCACGACCCCTTTTCACCCAAGAAATTTTTACATCACCCTGGTATATAAAATAGGTATACAAATCAAACATTTGCTGATGATAAATCATAATTGTGACCTCCATATTCAGTTGGAAGATCGCATATGGGGTCTTAAACCACAATTTAAGAACTGAGCTTTCCAGACAACTTTCTAAGACTAAGTCATAGAGAAGATGTCTACCTGCATTGGTGGGGGTCCTTTCCTCATCTGGGAATTCTTTATACCAATGACATCACAAGCCTAATCCCCATCACTTACATAGGTGGTAGAAAAGTAGAGTAGCACATTGTAGGAAGTGCTGCACTTGGATCAAAGAAGATCTGGATTCAAAACCTGCTTCTGACCTTTAGTACCTGTGAGATCCTGGGCATTTCATCGTAGCTCAAATAAGTCTCTTAAAATAGAAATCATTGACACTGCAATTGGAGGGGAGTGTCACACCAACAAAATAAGATTTGTTGCCATGTCACTGCCATTGTAATCAGAAGCGTCACTGAATTCCTGGTCTATTTTCGTCATCATATATTTTCTCAGTCAACAAACGTTATCTTGCTACCATCACATAAAGATCTGAAGAAAAACAAATATGGATACTAAATTGGAGTCCTTTTAATAGAAAAATTAGGAGGGTAGCTCTGGGCTGGATCATCTTTCTGGGTCCTCCCAGCTCTGAGTCATTGTGGTATAAGAAGAATAGGGCTACATCTTTGTAGCAAAGATCACAACCTTATCTGGTAAGTCACTTAAATTTTGTGGGCTTTGCTCTTTTCATATATAAAGTCACAAGGTTTAGATCATGACTGTAAGGTCCCTTTGGTTCTAAATCCATGACCTCATGACCCTATCTTTTATTAAGCACAGTGGAAAGAAATCTGGAGCTGGAGTCAACAAGATCTGAGTTCAAATCCAGATTTTAGACACTTATCTATATTATCCTGGGTAAGTCACTTAACCTTTATTTACTGAGATAAATTTATAGATTTTTAAATTCAAATTTACAGATTTATCATCTAAAAAAAGAGAGGATTGTATTAGTACCTACCTCCTAGGCTTGTTGTGAGGATCAAACGAGACAATATTTGTAAAGTACCTAGCACAGTGTTTGGCACATAGTAGGTACTTTAAAAGGTTAGTTATTATTGTTGTTGTTATATCTAAACCCCCAAAGATAAACAATCCAAGGATATGAGCAGGCAGTTTTCAAAAGCAGAAATACAAGCCATCAACATTCAGATGAAAGATTGTTCTAAATCACTAGTAAAACAATGCAAATAGAAACAAACTTGATGTTCCAGCTTCTATCGATCAGATGGGCCAAGATGACAAAAAGAGGAAAATAACAGTTGTTGGAAGGGAGAGCAGACACATTAATGAATTTTTGGCAGAGCTGATAATAGGTCCTACCAATCTGGAACTATGACCCAAAAGTCACAAACATACCTTTTAACTTAATTTGGCTTGACTTGAGCAGGCAGATATACCACCCCACAAAGGTCAAAGACAGATGTAATGTGTCCCCATCCGCAAAAAAATATTTATTTCAGTTCTTTCTTGCAGCAAAGAACTGGAAATAAAGTGAGTGCTCATCTACTAAGGGATGGACGAGCAAAATGTAATCCATCAATGCAACAGAATATTAATGTTTCAGAAAAAACAGCTTTCAAGAGAATGGGATTCAGAAATTTAGGAAAGCTTGTATGAACTGATGCAAAGCAAAATGAGCAGAACCAGGAGAACAATACCAATGACCACAATAATATCAGGGAAGACAGATCCCTGATCAGTGCAGGGCCCCATGATGAAGACTCCAGAAGACTGATGATAAATCGGGATTCCCACTTCTTATCAAATCAGTGATGAAGGGACTAGGGAGAAAAGGATAAAGAGATGGACATTTTCAACCACTGATCAAAAAGTTCATTTGCTTTCTTTGACCACACCCATTTGTTACAAGGGTAGGCTCCTTATCTGGTGAAAGGTGAGTTATGGGCTGTGAGAGAAAGGAAAATATTAAAAGAAGGAAAAGAACATCATCAGCCCAATAAAAATACACAGAAAGAAAAAAAAAAGCAGATCAGAAGGGGACCCAAATGACAATTTTGTTATTACTTTGTTATACTTTATATATGTGTGTGTGTGTGTATATATATCAATATATAAAATATAGTTATATTTATGTATTCTATGTTTATATAAATATATTTATCATATTTATAGGAATACTTTATATTTATCATATAATTATGAAATATTTTATTATATAGTATATTAAAATAGATTTATAAATTTTATTTATAGAAGATATTTATAGAAATATTTATATATTATATTTATAGAAACATTTATTTCAATATTATATTTATAGACATATATTTATATATTTTATTTCTAGAAACATCTTTATTGTTTTAAATATAACATCTGTTATATTTATTATTTTATATTATTTTTATATTATTATATTATTTATATATTGTTTTAAATATAACATCTATGTTATATTTATAGAATAAATTTATATTTATTATATATTTATAGAAATATATTTATTACATATTATCTTTATAGAAACATCTTCATTATGCTATATTCATAGAATATATTTACATATTTATTATGGATTATATTGATAGAAATATATAAAACCAACCATATATAAGTCCATATTTTCATGTACAACCCAATTTTTGTTCGTTGTTATATCCTTAAAAAGAGAGAAAATGAAAAGAAAATGGCTCTGGTTTAGAATTTGCTGAGCTGGTTCTCATCCCAGAGTTGCCACTTACTATCTGTGTGACCATAGCTAACCCAGTTCATCTCTCTGACTCCAGTTTCCTCATTTGTGAAACGGGAAGAGAGGACTGGCTGGTCTCTGAGGTTCCTCCCAGCTCTAAATCTAGGGTTCTCTGACTCTCCCTGTGAAGTACAGTGTTTCAGGGATGATGCCCTTAGTGACAGTGAAGGTTCCTGTTCTCATGGAGAGATGAGCTATAAGGTTCCACTGGGGAGTCAGGTAACTAGGCAGCTCAGCTCCAGCAGTGAAGGGAGCAGAAGGGAACCCAGTGGGGGAGTCTCTCCCCAGATCTGGAGCACTTAAGCTTCCACCCCATCAGAGATAATAAATCAGGGCAGCCAACGGAACAAAGGGCAGAGAGTCAAAAAGCCGGGCCATTGGCTCAGGAATTAGAAACCCTAATGACCGACAGTCAAAGTATTAGATTTAACCAGTCTGTCCAGATGCTGAGCTCCCCCAGCAGTGGCTGGAGCCGACAGACAGGTGAAAGGGAGGGGAGGGGGTCAGCCCCGCCCATGATGGGCCAATGGGCGCCAGGCCCAAAATCCCACCCAGCCTGGAAGGCCCCCAGCGTGGTTTATTGTGCTCATAAACCCTTGTTATGAAAAAACCACCATTCCCTGGGAGGAAGGTGGGGCTTGTGGGACTCATTTTCTGCCTTGCCAGTGAATCATATATTTTCCCTGGGAGGTAGGGGTGTGGTACAGCAGATAGGGAACCCGACTTGGCGCCTGGCACCCACGTCCCAAGCTTGTTGACAGGCTGTGATTTCATCAGTGATGGGGACTGCCCGTGTGAAATCTTGGATTCGCATCCTATCTCTGCCACTGGCTACCTGTCTGGATTTCAGTTCCTCATCTATAAAAAGAGAGAGTTGAAATGGGTGGCTTCCACAGGGCCTTCCAGTCTGCGATTCTTTGGAAATGGATGCTCTAAGGGGGTAACATGAAGAAGAGTCTTGGCCAGGTCATGGTGGCAGCAAATGGTTTCTGCAACCCCTGAGATCCTGTGATTTCTGTCAATGGCTCCATCCTTCTTCCTGTGCCCTTACTCAAACCCCGAATTTTCTCTTTATTCTTGCCCTTCATGTCCAATTTCTCACAATTTCAAAGGTGACAGGGTACAGCGAATGTAATATTATCATAGATGTAAGGAAGATCTGGGTTCAAAATCCATTGTTGTTATTCAGTCCTGTCTGGCTCTCCATGATTCCATCTGGAGTTTTCTTGGCAGAGATACTGGAGTAGTTTGCCATTACTTTCTTCAGCTCATTTTACAGATGGGGAAATCGAGGCAAACAGGGTGAAGTGACTTGCCAAGAATCACACAACTAGTAAGTGTCAAGGCCAGAACTGAACTCTTCTGACTCCAGGCCCAGCACTTTATCCACTAAGTCACTTTGCTGTTCCAACACTTGCTCTGGCACTAGCTCTGGACCTCCAGGTAGGCTTTGCTCTGGACTTCCCCTGGCCCCTTCCCATTCTTCTAGCTATCTTCTGCATCATTCCCCTTCATGTATGGCTATAGTTCATACTCACCCACTTTTTGTTCCTCATACACATGTTGCTTCACTTCCCATCGCCATGTTTTCTCCCATGGTCCCCTTCCCTAGCTCAGCCTCAGAATCCTTGGTTTCCTTTTCTGTAACAAACCTTTTGCCCCCTCTATTCCATAGCCAATGTAACCTTCCTAAATTCTCCTTTGATCTGTCATATGTATCTCCTATGTACCTATTTTAAAAATCTACTTTCCTCCATAGAATATGGGCTCTTTGAGTGACTGTTTTAGTTTTTGCTTCTTCTTTATAGATTCATTACTTAGCTCACAGTGCCTGCCACATAGCTAGTGCTAAATTAATATTGATTTATTAATTGATCTATCTGTAAAATGAGGAGTTAGATTGACCTCGTAGGTCAATTTCAGCTTTTAATGGATCTCATAAATCATCTCATCTTTCCAGGATTTCTTTGACCTTTAATTTCCCCACAGAGATGACACCAGGAGCAAGAATGGAGAAGACCAGAATGAGTGTGGGGGCACTGATATCTATGTTCCAGGGTTGGAAGGGCTTTCATGGGGAAGGTCGGACTTCATTCTACTTGGTCCCTGAGGGCACAACTAAGAGCAGCTTAAAGGATTTGAAGAGACAGGAAAATTTTTCTAACATTGAGAATGGTCCCAACATGAAATGGGCTGCCTCCTCTTCCAGGCTGCCCTCCTTTGGACTTCTCTTGTGCCCCAGAAGCCTTTTCTTCCTGGAAGGCACTTCATTCACCCCCTAGAAGTTTCCTCTGCCACTGGAGTTCTTTCCTCTCACTGGAAGATGAACTTCCATCAAAGGCAGATACCCAGGCTAGCCACCTTTTTATTTCCTACCGAGCTTTCCTCCTCTGGATTTCTCCATCATGCTTCCATGCTATACTGGGTACTTTCTTTTTCCTCCACTTTCTCCCCTCCTCTTTCAGCTTCTATTTATTTATTGTTATTGTCTTCTTCTTACTTTCTTCTTTTCTTCTTCCTCCTTTTCTTCTTCTTTCTTCTTCGTCTTCTTCTTCCTCCCTTTCTTCTTTGCATCTGTATTCTCAGCACTTAAAGCACAGTGCCTAGTAAGACTTAACAAATGCTTCTTGGCTAACTTATTGCTTTGGGAAATGGTAGGGTTTTCCTTCCTGGAGGTTTTCAGGAAAAGATTGGATGACCCTTTGTCCAGTGTTTGCATGGGTTGCACTAGAGAATTGCCAAAGTACCTTTTATCTCTCAAATTCTATAATTCTGATAAGTGAGATAATACATGTAAAATCCTTTGCAAACTTTAAAGCATTACACAAATATAGTTATGATTGCACCAGGCAGTAGGGCATTGTACCTAAGAATAAAGCCCCCATTGCTTTTTCCTAACCTACAAAACTGCAAGTAATATAGGTTGTCACCATTTCTCTTTCCCATTCTTCTAGACCTATATTGTAGACCAAAAGGCTTGAGTTCAAATCATTGTACTTACTAGCTGTTGACTATGTGCAAGTCACCCTCCGCCTGCCTCAGTTACCACATTTTGAAATATCATAGCACCCATATAATTTACATCAATCAGTTGTTTTGAGGATCAGATCATGCATATAAAAGCCCTTGTAATCCTTAAAATATTATATGTATATCAAGTCCTATTATCATTATTTTCTTATTGTTATTATTATGATTATACCTTCTGCCCAAAGAATCCGATCCTGTTTGACATCCATATTAAATGTTTTTCCAATTAAGAAAAAAACGTATTTCCTTTTCCTCTTACCATCACTCATTTGAAAAAGAGAGAGAAAAACAAATGCATGTAACAAATGTATATAGTAAGGCAAAACAAAGTCTCATATTAGCTCTGTCTAAAAAGTTTGTTTCATTCTATACTCTGAATCCATCATATACTTCATTATTCATCCTCTAATATCATGGTTGGTTATTATGTTGAAAAGAATCTTCCTAGATTTTCCAAGTTAACTTTACAATATTATTGTCATTTTGTGTATCTATATTATTCTCTTGGTTCTGCTCATTTCACTCTGCATCAGTTCACACAAGTCTTGCCAGGTTTCACTAAAGTCATCCCTTTCATCATTTCTTACAACACAATAATGTTCTATCATATTCGTATGTGGTAATTTATTCAGCTTTTTTTCCAATTAATGAGTATCCTTTGCTTTCCAATTCTTAGCTTCTACAAATTGCTAAAATATTCTTGTGCATATGAGCCCATTTCCTCTTCATATAGGCCCAGTAATGGCGGGTCAAAGGGGTTGCATAATTTAATGACTTTGGGACATAAATCCAAACAGCTTTCCTGAATGAGTGGACCAACTTATAACCCCAACAATAGAGCTGCCTATTTTCTCATATGTCCCACATTTGTCTTTTTTTTCTTTTTTCAACTTTATCAATCTAATGGGCATCCATGACAAATTAATATCAACTGTCCTCTCCCCCAAACCAAGTGAAAACACATGAAATATACAATCCTACATTAGCATTTCAAGCATCTTTGGAACAATATTGGGGGCCAAGAATAATACTGGTAAGATGTCACCTGTTAATTTTATGGGCTGAAGATACCTTTCAGTTAGACCCAGATGTAAATCACAAGGCTGAGCAGACCTTGAGAACAGATCATTGCCAAAAAGTCACTCTCAGAGGTACTTTCTGTCCCACTTCTAAAAGTATAATGGCTTGCTGCTCAGCCCAACCATCATTCCAGGGAAAGTGGGCCCCTCCATGTGTCCCTGCTAATGGACCCCCCAAATAGACTTGGGATGCTTAACTTACATTCTCCAAGTTTAATATAATTACCTTTGGGGCAAGAACTAGCGCTGTTTTCCTCTATGTGTCCCAAGAACCAAACACGTAAAGTGGTTGAGGAAAGTCTCTCAAATTAAATTAAATAAAAGAAAGAATCATACAGATTAGAGGAAGTCCAGTCCAAACTAAACTATACTTGAACAAGAATCTCCTCTATAGGGGCAGCTAGGTGGTGCAGTGGATAGAGCACCAGCCCTGAAGTCAGGAGGACCTGAGTTCAAATTTAGCCTCAAACACTTAGCACTTCCTAGCTGTGTGACCCTGGGCAAGTCACTTAACCCCAATTGCCTCAGAAAAAAGAAAAAAAAAGAATCTCCTCTATAGCATCTAGGAGATAAAGAGACATTCAGCGGCATCTGAAGATCTTTAAAGATAGGAAACCCACTACCTCCTGAAACAGTCCATTCTTCTTTTAAACAGTTTCTTCTCCTTAGAAAAATTTCCTTAGGTCAAGGGCAGCCATCATGGGTTCCTTTCAACACATCCACAAATGTTGTCACTTGGCAGCCCTGAGCACAAATGTCTTATGTCCCAATTCCAAGGAATTTGTTCTTTCCATTGAATAATGAGGATGAGGATGAGGATCATAACAGTTATAAGTTATATAAGGGGCAAGAAGTCGACCTACTTTGTACAGGGAGCTCCCTCACCTATATATTACCCCATACTCTATCACTGCTATCCTATACTGTATTATTACTCTAGTCTCCTAATAACATACTATTCTAATTATTACTATACTGTATTATTATCCTGTGCCATATTGTTCCTTGTAGAGGACTTAAACAGAGTCTGGGCTGCGAGTCCAGGTTAGAGCTTACAACTCTCCTATTCCCGTGAGAAGCAAGTTTAGGGTTCCATGAGATACCCTCCCATAGTGCTCAAGGTCTCTAGGATATGAGGCAGAGAAGTGCTCACATGGCTCCCACAGCACAGGGTCCAGGTATTTCTTATCTCATGCTCCATCTAAAGCTGAGTTAACTATGGAACAAATGGAGTTGTTTTCCATCTCCCACCTGACCCATGTTTTAATCAGCTCCTCCTCCAGTCCATTCTCCCCCAGGCTAAACTTCTGAGTTGCTGCTCAGCTACAACAGTTACTGTATTAATTATTATTCTAGTTGACTACTACTATACAATACTAATTGTTACTATCCTATGCTATATTTCTATATTATTATTCTAGCTTACTATTACTCTACAATACTAATTATTGCTGTAACTATATTATAACTATGTCAATTATTACTATACTATATTATTATCCTACTCTTTCATACTTCCCTATGCTTTACTATACTTAGAAGTCCTTATCCTAATTGTAAATCACTGAAAATCACCTTAAAGTCCAATCTATTATCCCTGCCTTGGGATGAGGAAATTTGGGTGGTAGGAGATGCATTAGCAAAATTGGGGAATTATAGCAAGGAAGTCACATCCTCTGAGTCTCTTATAATAAATAGGAAACTTTGGCAGATATTCTGAAACAATGATGGACAACTTACTTCTGTTGATCCCGTTGACTGGGTTAACACCCCAAGCAACTTGATATACTCACTCTGAAGAATGAACTAAAGGGACAGCTAGTTGGTGTAGTGGATAGAACATCAGCCCTGAAATCAAGAGGACCTGAATTCAAATCTGGTCTCAGACACTTAACATTTCCTAGCTGTGTGACCCTGGGCAAGTCACTTAACCCGAATTGCCTCAGCAAAAAAAAAAGAATGAAGTAAATAGCTAGGGTGTCATAGGGTTGCATGTTAGATATACTCGAAATTGTCATTATGGTTAGCTTAACATGAGGGTGAATAGGATGAGAGACAGTCTGGATGATAAAAAAAGGCAAAATCACCTAAAACAAAATACCAATGTCTCAACTCAAGCCAAGTCAACAAGCATTTCTTAAGTACCCATTCTGTGCCAGGCACTATACTGGTGAGGGCTTCATTCATCTCAGATGGCACTAACCACTAAAATGTATAAATCACATGAAATTAACTGAAAACCAAATCCTAGCATATATCATAACAAAATTGAAAACAGATCCTACAGTTATGGCCAAGGGCTTTGCCTAGGTTTTTGTCAATGGTCCCCTCAGGTTCAAGTTACATAAGAATCTTTTCCAATCAGAAATAGGTTCATCCCTATGTCTAGATTGGAGGGAATAAAAGATGAAAATTAGACTTGTAGGTTATCCAAGAAGGAAAAAGTTGAGGAAACCTGTATCCATTGAACATCCTCATTTAACAGAAACACCAGAAATTTCATCTTTAAAATGATACAGGCAACAAAAGGAGATGGACATATTTAAAATTGGAACTCTGAAAAGCCCTTTTTTTTTTTTTTTTTTTTTTGCTGAGGCAATTGGGGTTAAGTGACTTGCCCAGGGTCACACAGCTGTTACGTGTCTGAGACCAGATTTGAACTCAGGTCCTCCTGACTTCAGGGCTGGTGCTCTATCCACTGCGCCACCTAGCTGCCCCTGAAAAGCCCTTTTTAATAGCGAGTGTTTATATTATGCTTTAAGGATTGCATTACTATATGTTATCTTGTTTGATCTTCACAACAGCCCTAAAAGGTAGATGTTATTATTAGCCTCATTTTGCAGATAAAGAAACTGAGTCACAGATAATTTAAGTGATTTGCCCAAAGTCACACAACTAATAAATGTATGGAGCTGAATTTGAGCTCAGGTTTTTGACTCCGGGTACAGCATCCTACATATATGCTACCAACTGGTTCAAAAGGAACTTAACGGCATGAATCTAGCTTGCAAAACAACTCTACCAAATCAGAGTAAGTAATAAAACCAGTATTGCTATAATCATCATGAATGAAAATGCTCTCCTATAATATCTGACAGAAAGTGTAAAAACTTCAGGATTTGCATACAACAGTAGGTTATGACTTGCCACAATAGGAGCTATAAGAAAAACAGTGTAATAGTGGAATACTTCTGAGGGCATCAAACACCATCATGGCAAAAGTGATTTAAAGGCCAATTAGAGATGGTCCGAGAAGCAGTAGAAGACTTTGTTGATTTCAAACTGATTCGTGTAGTAAAAAGTTTGAACACAGTTATTACCATATTAAAGTACAAAAAAGAAATATGCAGAAAAGAAACCAGAATAGTTCACCAGACAGTCTAGATTATTTAATCAGCAATTGAAAGTAAAAAGCAAAGGTGATATAAGGTATCAATGTAGCACAAAGACTATTTAGTACTAGCCAAAAACTTAACTGCAAAGACTTGAGAAGCAAAGGGATTAGAGAAGAGAGAATCCATGAAAGGAAAAGGATTTGGAAGATTGCTGGGCATCAACAGATAAATAATTATGTGGTATAGTACACAGAATGCTGGGCTTGGAGTCAAGAAGACCTCAATTATAATCCAGGCTCAGACATTTTCTAAGTGTATGATCCTAAGCAAGTCACTTTACTTCTGTCTGCCTCATTATTTTTATTATTTATTTTTCATTATCATTTATTATTTATTTATAAAGCTTTTTATTTACAGAACATATGAGTAATTTTTCAACATTAGCCTTTGTAAAACTTTCTGTTCCAAATTTTTCCCTTCTTCCCCCCACCTTCTCCCCTAGATGGCAAGTAGTCTAATACATGTTAAATATATTAACATATATGATAAATCCAATATATACATAAATATCTATCCAGTTATCTTGCATGCCTCAGTCTTATCTGTAAAATGGGGGTAATAACCTACTACACAAGGGTTATTGTGAGGATCAAATGAGATAATATTCAGGGGGCATTAAAAAGCAATTTATTCTTGAGTTAGTAATGATTAAACAAGCTATTAGAAAATGTCTTAACATCCACATGGCCTTTTATTGATTGACACAAGGCTTTTGACTCAGTCTAACACTTGTTCATGTTCCACAGATATGTAAAATAAAACAATTTACAGTGAGTGAATATTTAATGCCTATGGAAAAGCTGCTCTGCTATAATGCAATAATGTCAAGAAAAATTGATATGATGTAAAATTTTTCAAAGATGCTGTTATGTTTTTGCCAATCCTGAAATCCATGATCACCTCTCCTAAATAGAACTAAGTATGGCTTGCAAATTAAACAGGAATCTAGCCAAAACATCTCATTAATCATTTGATGGTCATGGATAACACCATACTATTTGGGTCTACATTAAATTCACTGTTCTTTTGTCTTTGGGAAATCTTTGTTTATATGAAAGTATCATTTGACTTGTTAATTAAAATTCTTAACAGAACACCAAGAAGAGCTAGAGAACAAAGGCTTCAACTTAATTTCAGAAATCAAAGTGAACCAATGAAAGAAAAACATGCATACCAATACTATGGCTTCCTCCAGGCAAGTAGCACCGAACAGAAAACTATGGCTTTGTATGCCATCTGCCAACAAAAAGTTGAGTGCCAACTTTCTCTCTACTTTAGTCTTGGCTTGAAGCCTTTATATGTTAAATAATTTACCACCAGTATGTAGCTAACCTTCATGTTGCTTTCATCCTTGTTGAAAATATCTGACAATATCACTGAAAATGTCATATTAAAAAGCACAAGAGCATCATCCATTATTTAGAACCCATGCAAACACACTGTTATGAAACTGATATACCATTCTTTGTATATCATTTGCATGTCAGGAGACTTGTTGACATCCTGAAATAAAAGCTCAATGGGAAGAATACATTTAAAGTATTTAATATTTTCTCGATATAAGCCTTATTATCATTTATCTTTGGAATTGTAAAATGGACCATAACAGATTTGGAATGTATCCAAACAAAAAAACATATACAATATTAATAAAATTCAAGATCCATTTCTCTAAGGAAACCGTAGAAAGATACACTTGTTTAAAAGAGGAAGGGAATTCAAAGAAATCATAAAGGAAGGAAAGGGCCCCACATGTGCAAGAATGTTTGTGGCAGCCCTTTTTGTAGTGGCTAGAAACTGGAAATTGAACAGATGCCCTTCAATTGGAGAATGGCTGAATAAATTATGGTATATGAATATTATGGAATATTATTGTTCTGTAAGAAATGACCAGAAGATGATTTCAGAGAGGCTTGGAGAAACTTACATGAACTGATGCTGAGTGAAATGAGCAGAACCAGGAGATCATTATACACGGCAACAACAGTACTATATGACAATCAATTCTGATGGACATGGCTCTCTTCAACAACAAAATGTTTCAAACCACCTCCAATTGTTCACTGAAGAAAGCCATATACACCCAGAGAGAGGGATGTGAAATGTGGACCACAACATAACATTCTCATACTCCTTGACTGATGTTTGCTTACATTGTTTTTCCTTTATCCGATATATTTTTTGTGTAGATAAGATTTTTCTTGCATAACAATGATAAGTTTGGAAATATGTATACATATATTCGATTTGCCAATATTTTAACATAATTAACATGTAGTGGATATCCTGCCATCTAGGGGAGGGGTGGGGAGTTGGGGGGAAAAATTTGTAACAGAAAGCTATGTAAGGGTTATTGTTGAAGAATTACCCACACATATGTTATGCAAATAAAATAAAAATTTAAAAAAAAAGAGGAAGGGGATTGATAAATAGATTGAAAACATGTTACATATATATTAAAACCTTACAGAAATACCTTTGAAACAGATATCATTTTACAGAGCAATAGGAAAGGCCAATAATAGGTACACCCCTAATTTGTTGAATGTAACTGAAAATAATTTGCCTTTGGAGAGCTTTAAAGTTTGAAAAGTACTTTCTGGATGTTATTGGCTTTTGGTGCTTTTTTTAACTTTCATGTACCACTCTTGATTTTGAGTCAAGCAGACCAAGCCTAATTGTTCTTTTCCAAGACAGTTCTGGTTATTCCCTTCCAACACATCTTACACACACACACACACACACACACACACACACACACACACACACACA
>JAJPUD010003865.1:140658-167817 GCA_023553655.1 Myrmecobius fasciatus
CACACACACACACACACACACACACACACACACACACACACACACACAAGCATGGCTACATCAAGGGCTCTGATGCTAAGAGATGACTTGATAGAGTAAACAAAGTCTACATTGGTCCCCGTTGGTGGGCCAACCATGGCATTCAGACATTCTCCCTTCTTTAATTTCCAGACTGGGAGTGGAGACATTTGTCTCATATGGATGGATTTGATTTCATAAAAGCAGAGAAACACAAGATTTTAGGATTAAGCAGGACCTCAGAGGCTATCTCCTGAACAAGAACTCCTAGAACATCAAATTAATGGCTGGTGATTTGAGTCTCTGGAAACCTCCAGTGGGAAGGAGTCCTACCTTTCCATCTTGGGAAGTTTGAACACCTGTGAGAGTTTTTCATCAAACCTTCCTGTGATGGGCTTTTAAACCCACCATAATTGCCAACAGAAGCATAAAGGCCAATTTCTCCATGGTACCAAGGGAACCTAATGCTATGAGTGAAGGAAAAAAAATATAGATGATAGAGTTCTGCCCCCACACAAATGTTTGTCATTAATAGGTGAAGTGTATTCTGCTTCCATCCTGTAGAGAATCAACTGAACAATTTCCTCTTGGATTTCTAGATTCACAAACTGCTATATCTGGTAGAAACCCACCCTGGTAGTGAGCCTGGCAAAGGGCTTTTGCCACATTCCCCATGAGATGAATGGAGCTGGAGGCCAGGAAGAGGACAGGATCATTCTCAGCTCATAAAATTTCTCCCTCGGCATTTATAGTCAACTTTTGATCTTTCAAAGGGAGACTTCTCTGCTACTTACAAAATTCCTTATTTCACTAGTTTATTTATGGACTGTGCCACTTACTATGACTTTATTCCATTTTTTTAAAAAAGGCTTCATTTGGTCCTGTGTGATGAAAATGGAATAGCCATGACCTCATGGTCTGTTATAAACATGACAGCCCACGAACCCCAGAGATGTCAGAAAAGCCAGCTTTGAACTTAGTTGTTCTGGGAACTCTCATTTTCTGCTCACCTGAATCCTGGCCTCCCCATAGTGAAGGCCACCTCTGTGTCCTGTGTTATTGTTAAAGGCTACAGACCCTACCTTAGTGATTTACCTTATAGTTTGGGTGAGGAATCCAATGATAAATCCTCTCTCTGTGTGTCTCTATCTCTGTCTCTCTTTCTCTGTTCTCTGTCTGTCTCTGTCTCTCATCTCTGTTTCTCTTTATCTGTTTCTGCCTGTCTCTGTCTCTCATCTCTGTTTCTCTTTCTCTGTCTCTGTCTCTCATCTCTGTTTCTCTTTATCTGTCTGTCTCTGTCTCTCATCTCTGTTTCTCTTTCTCTGTCTCTATCTTTGTCTCTGTCTCTTTCTGTCTCTGTCTCTGCCTCTCTCTCTCCATTTCTTTTTCTCCCCATCAACTATCTTGTTAAGATTTTATTAATTTTTTTATTTTATTTTACCTAGTTTCCCTAACCCCCTTCCCTTTTTTCAGCAGCAAAAAGATTATGACTCCTTGAAGGTTCAGATGATGATTAGTATTTTTTTTAGCAATAAAGTATTTTTAATTAAAGAATGCACATTGTTTTTTAGTATAGCAGTACTGCACACTTAATAGGATACAGTATAGTGTAAACATAACTTTTATATGTACTGGGAAACTGAAAAATTCATGACTTGCTTCATTATGATATTCACTTTATTGTAGTGGTCTAGGACTGAACCTGCAATATCTCTAAGATGTGCCTTAGAACACTCAACACACATTTTCTTATTTGAAGCTTTTCTTTTTTTAAAAAAAAAAGGTATTTAATGTATCTTTGCTTTCTTTTTTTATTTTATCAATCAAAATCTCTTCTGGAGCCTTTTCTTTTTTCTAGGAAATTTATTTATTTTTAGTACACATTGCTAATACACATTAAATACACTTCTAACACATGAATCATGTTGGGAGAGAAAAATTGGAGCTGAAGGGAAAAAACATGGGAGAGAGAAAAAAAACAGAAAAAAGAAGTGAACATAGCATGTGTTGATTTACATTCAGTCTCTCTAGTTCTTTTTCTGGATGCAGATGGCATTTTCTGTCCAAATCTATTGGGATTATTTTAGATCACTGAACCACTGAGAAGAACCGAGTCTCTCATAGTTGATCATCACACATTCTTGCTGTTATTGTGTACAATGTATATTTGATTCTGCTTGCTTTGCTCAGTATCAGTTCATGTGACTCTTTCCAGGCTTTTCTAAAATCAGCTTGTTCATCAATTTTATAGATCAATAATATTCCATAACCTCCATATACCACAACATATTCAGCCATTCCCCAACTAATGAGCATCTACCCATTTTCCAATTCTTTGCTACCACAAAAAGAGCTGCTACATTTTTTGCACATGTGGGCTTTTTCCTCCTTTAAGATTCCCCTGGGATACAGACCCAATAATGGTACTGCTGGGTCAAAGGGCATGCACAGTCTTACATACCTTTGGACATAGTTCCAGATTGCTCTCCAGAATGGTTGGATCATTTCACAACTCCACCAACAATGCATTAGTGTCCCAGTTTTCCCACATCCCCTCCGATATTTATCATTATCTTTTCCTATCATCTTAATCAGTCTGAGAGGTGTGAGGTGATAACTCAGTTGTTTTAATTTGCATTTCTCTAATTGATAGTGATTTAGAGCATTTTTTTCATATAACTATATATAGATAGCTTTAATTTCATCATCTGAAAATTATTTATATCTTTTGACCATTTATCAAATGAGGAATGACTTGTATTCTTATAAATTTGACACAGTTCTTTATATATTTTAGAAATGAGATCTCTATCAGAAACTGTAAAGTTTTTCCCCCAGCTTTGTCTTATTTGAAGCTTTATGAAAATCCTATAAGATAAATGTTACAGGTAATCTTATTCCCATTTTACAAGTCATAAAAGTGAGGCAAAGAGAGGGGCATGAGACTAGTGAGTAAGAGGCAGGATTTAAACCCAGATTTTCCTGATTTTAAATTCTCTCAGAAGATGATAGGGAAGTTGATAAATCCAAGAATCATTTAAGTTCTTGCTAGATAATAATAATAGTAAATATTTATAAAGCACTTACTATGTGCAAAGTACTTTACAAATATCTCATTTGATCCAAACAACAGCTTAGTGAGGTAGGTGCTAATATTATCCCTATTTTATAGATGAGGAAACTGAAAAAAAAAAACCAGAGATGAAGTCATTTTCCCAGAGTCACACAGCTAGTAATATCCTGAGGCCGGATTTGAATTCAGAACTTGACAATTCCAGGCCTGGCAATCTATCCTCCCTCCTGCCTGTCTCAGATACTGTGCTAAATCAGGCATTGTGCTAAGCAATGGAGATGTAAAGAAAGGCAAATGCAGGTCCTTACACTCAGGAAATTAATAGTTTAATGTAAATAACGAGGTGTATATGTAATATATATCCAGAATAGGTAGATTGTAGTTCCCTTCATTCATTCTTGAAGAAGACTACAAACCTCATGAGCATGATGATGACTTGACTTGACTTGCACATAGTCATCAGGCTCACTCTTCCCTGCAGTCTTCAAAATCTAGTAGCAAGACATAGGTCAGGATGACTGGCGATGGCCCAGGATGCAGTGGCTAACATTGATCTTTCCAAATTAAGGTTTGTCCAGGAAATCTGTGGGGTTTCCCCTCTGAGACTTTTTGTGGTGGTAAATTATAGAGCCCCTAGTCAATAAGTGGGCATTGCCTCAGAGTAGGTGAAGGTAATATCAGAGGAGAAGTCAGAATGCAACGGGGATCCTGGGAAAGGCCACCAGCACAAGAGGGGGCTTGAAGTGAGACCTTAAAATAAGATGGGAACAGTGATGGACAGAGAAGGGGAAAGAGAGCACTTCAGGTACAGAAAATGGCCAGTGCAAAGCCAAGGAATGGGGGGATAGAAGGTCCTATGGAGGAGCAGCAAGTAGTCTGGCAAGGTGGCTGGATCACCCAGTAACATCAAAGGATAAAGTGTAAGAAGACTGGAAAGGTTGGAAAGAGCCAAATTAGAAGGAGCTTTAAAAATCCAAGTGTGGATTTTATATTTGATCCTAAAGGTCACAGAGCATCATAAGAGCTTATTGAATAGGGCAATCACATGGACAGAAGTACCCTTTAAGTAAATCAATTTGGCAGGTGAATGAAGGGAATATTGGAGTGGAGGGAATAGTGAGGCAAGGAATCCAATTAGAAACCACTACAAT
Organism: Myrmecobius fasciatus; assembly: GCA_023553655.1. Taxonomy (NCBI): domain Eukaryota; kingdom Metazoa; phylum Chordata; class Mammalia; order Dasyuromorphia; family Myrmecobiidae; genus Myrmecobius; species Myrmecobius fasciatus. Next base: position 144,901 of record JAJPUD010003865.1, read on the forward strand.
AATTCAGATGAGAGGTGATGAGGGACTGAGCCATGGTGGTGGCTGTATGAGCAGAGAAGTAGGGACATACCAGGGAGATGTTTGAAGGTGGAAATTACAAGATTTGATCATTGATTGGATCTGTGGGGTGAGTAAGAATGAAGAGCTGAAGATGATGCATCAGACTGACAATGTCAAAAAATGGCAAATGTTGGCAGGGCTATGGAAAAATGATCACACTGGTGGTGGATCTGTGCATTGGTCCAGCCATTCTGGAAAGCAATTTGAGTCACGCCCCCCCCCAAAAAAAAAAAACCTGTGCAAACCCTTTGATCTAGCAATATGACTACTAGACCTATACCTCAAGGAGATGAAAGAAAAAGAAAAAGGATCCATATGTATACAGCTATTTATAGCAGCTATTTTTTTATGTGGCAGCAAAGTCTAGAAACTAAGGAGCAGGGCATCAAATGAAAGGTGGCTGAGCAAATTAGGGTACAGGAATTTAATGAGATGCTATTGTGCCATAAGAAAGAAAGAGAAAATTTCAGAGAAACCTGGGAAGGCTTGTGTAGAATGATGCAGAGTAAAGTGAGCAGAGGGAGGAAGGAGAACAAACAAATAATATATAATGTATGTAGAGATTATATATAATATAATATATTAATATGTCATATATAAGGATAAATTATACACACCATATATAAAAAGAGAAAAATGTATGCTGTTGCATCAACATTGTAAAATCAAACAATTTTGAAAGACTTAAGACATCTGATCTATACAATGAACAGCCATTATTATGGAAGGCTGAAAAATTGTTAAAATTGTTAAAAAGAAGTTTTATTTTTCTTTTGTTTCCACTGGAATAAGGCCAAGGTGGAAAAGAAAAAAAAATGCTTGATAAGTTTAATATGAAATTCTAAAGTCACAGTGCTAATAGAAACAATTACTTAGAGTCTGGCTTTGAAGTTCTGTCAGAGGCATTAGATGGGCTTTTCCCACAGATAATTGGAAAGCTTCTTTTCTTCATTCAGGACCCTAAGTCCTAAAATACGCTTTATGAAGGGCAGGTTGATGGTATAGTAGATACAGAATAAGACAGTTTTCTCAAGGAGTTTAACCAAGAAGGGGGAAGAAGTTACAGGATATTAGCTATTGAGATGGAGGGAGGGTTTTTTAAGAAGGGAAAAATATGGGAGTGTTTGTAAGAACAACAGAAGAAGCCAGGAGATAAGAAGAGATGTAAAATAAGAGAAAAGAGAGATAATAGAAGAGTGATTTGATGAAAAAGATGGGAGGGATGGATCAGAGATACAAATAGAAAGGTTGACCTTGGCAAGAGGAAGGTCCATATCTTCATATGAGAAAGGAGTGAAGGAAGAGATAATAGAACCATGAATCTGAATGAGGTGAGATAAAAGGGAAGGAAAAAGGGGGACTTCAGTGAATGGTTTAGATTTATTTTTTTGGTGAAATGTAGGATTTGGTTTTGGATTTTTTTGGAGATATAGTTTTATATTTTCCATAAAGTATATTTCTCTCTCTCTCTCTCTCTCTCTCTCTCTCTCTCTCTCTCTCTCTCTTTCTCCCATTGTTTCTATTAGGACTGTGGCTTAGAGCTTTTAGGAGCTTTAGAGATGCTCTAGTCACAGGATTAAAGAGTCAAACATAGAAGAGATCTTCAGAGTCAAGGTTTAGATGAGCTGTGGGATTTGTCACACCATCCATGGGGGTTCATAAGCCATGTTTTTATTGGATGCAGGACCACAAACTACCTTGTACCTGAGTTAACTTTCTCTGAGGGAATCCATCTTGGCATTTTGGGATTATGAATAGGATCTTCATATAGTAATAGTTCTGTTCTTGGGGCCAAATTACTTATTTAATTAAGACTTTGCTTCCTGGCACATAGTAGATGTTTTAAAAATTCTAGTTGACTGGTTGATGGGAGATTTTAACAAAGAAAAGCGTTCACTGAGCCTGATTCCCTAAAGTAAAAGACCTGTGAAATAAACCTATGGAAATGTAAACACATCTTTACAAAATCCAAGGAGAAACTATTTACTCCCAAACTTCCTAGGCAACCTCCTACCCCAAAACTGGTCACAGTTTGTAGAAATCGTTTTGTAGAAATCTCTAATCATGGTGGAAACTCCCTTAATTAGTTTTTGGAATGGAAACATTAGAGATATACATTTCCTTAAATTGCTAATTATTTCTCCCTGCTATGGACATTAACCAGGTGGCCTTAAGCTGGGACAAGTCATTTCTATTTCAAACATTGCCTCTCTGGGTCTTAGTAAAGTGATGCAACCCTCCCCTTGGGAAGAGAACAGGAATTAGGGGAGAACAAAAACCCTTTTTAAAATTGAAAACTCATTCCATACAAGGATTCAATCCTCATTCAGCTCCCATCACCCCCACTCCCACTCCCAACTACCTCTGTCATCTTGGTAGGTAGCCCATTATTTCATTATTTCTCCATCGTTGCCTCTCTGCCAGCCCGATGACGCTCACTCAAATGTCGAAGTAATTAACCATGCTGATTAAAGGTCCCCGAATTTGTTTAGATTTCTCTCTGCTGTTTGCCAGGCCCTGGATGTGAGCCGTACCTATCACTGGCACTTCTTAGCTGGTGCATGCTGAAAAGAAAAGTTAAGCTGTTTCTTCCCTGATGCCTGCGGGCCATCACTCACCACCAAGGGGCAGCTGCTTGCTGGTGTTTCCATGGCAAGAGGCGGGCATATCCCATGACAGGCACACTCAGTTCCTTGGTGAGTCATTTGTATCATCTTTAGGTTTATTCTTGAGCTAAAATTAACATGAACATTTTATAAATCTGGGGTATTTTCCCATTGACTCAAAAATCTAATAAAGGGGAAAAGGGAAGACAAGGAGGGGCTCTCCCAGTACTGAAATAGAATTTCATAATCAGAGAACTAGAAAGGATCAGCATTTAGTATAGTTCCCGGTACACAGCAGGCAATTAATAAATGCTTATTGCCTCACTGGCTGACCTCAGAGCTCATCTCATACATCCCAGATATGAACAAGCATCCCTTTTTCAATGAGGGATCAGGCCATCCCCATCTGAGGATCTTTAGTGAGAAGAAATCCATTCTATCCCAAGGCAGCTCATTCTCTATTGGGACAGCTTTCTTTGGTGGAAGCATTTCCTGACATCAAGCCTGATGACGCTCACTCAAATGTCGAAGTAATTAGCCATGCTGATTAAAGGTCCCCTAATTTGTTTAGATTTCTCTCTGCTGTCTCCTCTCTGCAATCCCCACCAATGACTCCTAAGTTCTGCCCTTCGAGGTCAAGAAGGTTAATTCTCAGCCCTCTTGAACATGATGATCCTTCCAAAGCTTGAAGGTTTCCATTTCTTCTCCATTAAGTCTCTCTCTTCTCCAGAATAAATATCCCCAGCTCTTTCACCTGATCTTCACATGTCCCATTGTAAAGTCCTTCATCATTCTTCTTCCCCTTCCCTGGACATTATGAACTTCACAGGATTAGAGTCCAATTTGAAAAGGACCTCAGTCCAATGCATCCCTGTCACAAGAATCTCCTCCACAACATTGCTGAGAAGTAAGTAGTCATCCAGTCCCAACCCGAAGACCTATAGAGACAGAGAAACGCTTAGCTCCCAGAAGCAGCACTATCCACTTTGGACAGCTCCAATTATTGGGATGTTTCCACCTTACTACAAGTTTAAATTTGCCTCTCTGCAACTTTCATCAGTTTTCTGACCTCTGTAGTCAAGAAGAATCATGAGAGTTCATTGAATTCATGAAGTACCCAGTATATCCTCTGGATGCCCTCTGGCTTTTCAATGTCTTTCGTAGAACTAGAGTTGGAAAGGATTTCTCTAGATCTAATCCAACCTGTATGGTGAGGCATCTAGGAGGTACAATGGGTATGAGTACCTTATTTGGAGTAGACTGGAGGAAGGAAGAGAAGAAGGGAGGAAAAAAAGAGTAATGGAGAGAAGGGGAGAGGAGGATAAAGGAAGAGAGAAGAGAGAAAGGGAAGGGAGGAGAGGGGAAGAGAAAAGAAAGAAGAAAGGGGGAGAGAAGGAAAAGGAAGAAAGAAAAGGATAAGGGAAAAGAGGAGAGGGAAGGAGAAAAGAGGAATGGAAAGTGGAGGAGAGGGAAGGGGAAGAGAAGAAAAGGAAGAGAAGGGGAGGAAAGGGTAAAGTAGAGGAGGGGAAGGGAAGGTAGAGTAGAGAGAAGGTAGAAAAGGCAACTCATTAGCCATCCAGTTCAACCCATATACAAAAAAAATTTCCACAATAACATAACTGAGAAGTATCATCAAGGAGGAAGAACCCTGTTTCAAAGTACCTCCTTCTATTCTTGATCAGTTTCTATGATTAGGGCATCTTTCCCACCAGTACGTGGTTCTTGGTATATAAAGGTAATGGGATATTATTGTTCTATAAAAATGATGAACAAGCTGATTTTAGAAAAGCCTGGAAAGATTTATACGAACTGATGCTGAGTGAAACAAGCAGAACCAGGAATACACAATAACAGCAAGGATATGTGATACTATGAAAGGCTTGATTCATCTCAGTGGTTCAGTGATCCCAAGCAATCCCAATAGACTTTGAACAGAAAATGCCATCTTCATCCAGAAAAAGAACTAAGGAGACTGAATGGAAATCAACACATGCTATATTCACTTCTTTTTTCAATTTTTTTATCTCTTCCATAGTTTTTCCTTTTTGCTCTGATTTTTTTCTCCCAACATGATTCATAAAGGAATGTGTGTTAAAAACAAATTTAAAATAAAATTAAAAAAAAAAAAACCAAGTACATGGTTCCCTTGCAACTTCTTCCCATTGTTCCCTATTCTCCCCTCTGGGGCCAAAGGAACAAGACTAATCCTCTCTTTTACTCTAGAGCCTTTCAAATAGAGCCAGGTTCTGAATAGTTGAATAATGAATCCCTTGAAGTGGTTGCACTATTCAAAGTCAAACTGCACATTTTCATTAGACTGGAACTAATAACCATATTGTAGATAATTATAACTGTGAATACTGCAAATTCCAATGCTTGTGATCACTCCAGGAGATTTATTGCTCTACTAGTAAAATAGCTAGGTGGTATAGTGGGTAGAACATTAGGCCTGGAGTCAAGAAGACTCATTTTTCTGAGTTCAAATATGGCACCAGACACTACTAGCTATGAGACTCTGGATGAGTGTTTACCTCAGTTTCCTTAGCTGGAAAATGAATTGGAAAAGGAAATGACAAACCACTTCAGCATCTTTGCCAAGAAAACCTCAAATGGGTTTGACAGAGTTGGACAGGATTGAACAATAACAACAAACAACTAAGACCTAAGTGTATTTGAAGACAGTCATCATATTCTCTTCTCATATTTTCTTCTCCAGGATAACTATGCCCAGATTTTTCAAATGATTCATATATAACTCAAGGCCATTCACCATGCTGGTGATTGCCTACTGAACATCTTCCAGGATATCAATGTCCTTCTTAAATATTCAACACAAATGTGGTTGGGACAAGCAAATATAATAAAAATGACAATTTTACCTAAATTAATCTAATTATTTGGTGCCATATCAATCAAACTGCCAAGAAACTACTTCGTACAGCTAGAAAAAAAATAATACAATTCATCTGGAAGAACAAAAGGCCAAGAATTTCAAGGGAATTAATGAAAAAAGTGCAAAGGTGACCTATTGGCACCAGACTTTATTATAAAGCAGTGGTCATCAAAACCATTTTCTACTGACCAAGTAATAGAGTAATGGATCAGTGGAATAGGTTAGGTTCACAAAACACAATAGTCAATGAGTATAGTAATCTAGTATTTAATAAATGCAAAGACCCCATCTTCTGGGATAAGAACTAACTATTTGACAAAAATTGCTGGGAAAATTGGAAAATAATATGGCAGAAACGAGACAATGACCAACATCTAACATACCAAGATAAGGTCAAAATGGGTTCATGATTTAGATATAAGGAGTGATGCTATAAGCAAATTAGGAGATCAAGGAATAGCTTATCTCTCAGATCTGTGGAGGAGGGAGAAATTTATGGCCAAAGAACTACAGAACATTTTGAAATACAAAATGTATAATTATGATTATATTAAATTTAAAAGTTTTTATACAAACAGAATCAATGCAGAGAAAATTAGGAAAAAAGTAGAAAGGTGAGGGAAGTTTTTTACAGCCAGGGTTTCTGATTTCTAAAATATATAGAGAATTGTCTCAAATTTATAAGAATAAAAGTCATTTCCCCAATTGATAAATGGTCAAAGGATATGAACAATTTTCAGAAGAAAAAATTAAAGCTATTCCCAGTCATATGAAAAAATGGTCTAAATCACTATTGGTTAAGGAATTGCAAATTGAGACAACTCTGAGGTACCACTTCACTCCTTTCAGATTGGCTCAGATGGCAGGAAAAGATAATGATGAATTTTGGAGGGGATGTGGGAAAACTAGAACATGAAAGCATTGTTGATGTAGTTGTGAAATGATCAACCATTCTGGAGAGCAATTAGAAATTATGTCCAAAGGGCTATAAAGCTATACATACCCTTTGATCCAACAAAATCTCTATTGAGTCTGAATCCCAAAGATCATAAAAGAGGGAAAAGGACCCATATGTGCAAAAATGTTTGTAGCAGCTTTTTTGTAGTGTCAAGGAACTTGAAATTGAGTGGATGCCCATCAGTTGGGGAATGGCTGAATAAGTTATGGGATATGAATGTAATGGAATAGTATTGTTCTATAAGAAATGAGTAGGCTGATTTCAGAAAGGTCTGGAAGGACTTACACAAACTGCTGCTTAGAGGAGCAAATAGAACGAAGAGAACATTGTACACAGCAACAGGAAGATTGTACGCTGATCAGCTGTGGTGGACTGGGCTCTGATGATTCAATGGCAATTCTAATAGACTTGCGTTGGAAAGTGTCATCCGTACCCAGACAGAGAACTATGGAGACTGAACGTGGATGAAGGCATAAGATTTTCACCATTTTTGTAATTGTTCTTTGCTTGTTTTTTTCCTTTCTTGCATTTTTTTCCTTTTTAATCTGATTTTTCTTGTGCAGCATGATGAATATGGAAATGTATTTAGAAGAACTGCATATGTCTAGCCTACATTAGATTGCTTGCTGTCTTTGGGAAGGAGGGAAGAAGAGAGGAGAGGGAGAAAAATTTGGAACACAAGGTCTTGCCAAGGTGAATGTTGAAAATCATCTTTGCATGTATTCGGAAAAGTAAAATACAATTAAGAAGGAAGGAAGTTAAATTTTTATAGAGGAGTTTCAGTCAGGAAGGAACTAGATCAGATGGCTTCTAAGGCCTCTCCCAACTCTGACATTTTCTAAATTTGAAAGATATCTTTGGATCCACCAAAATCCATCTTATCAACACTTGCAGAGGATTTTTAAAAGTCTATGATTTTGTAAATCATCTCTTTACTATCCTGTAGTCTATAAGAGTTCATCATTTTCATCTGGCCTTGGAAGGCACTCCAATAGCCTGGCTGTCCTACCCCCAGAGCAGCCCACAGCTGTTCTGTGCATCCTCCCATTTGTCTGATTCCTATAGTGTCAGCAACCACTTAGAACCCCTTTGATAGACTGATTGTGACATTGGTCTTTCACAGCTTCAACAGACCTATGATGCTCTATTGTTCCAGATCAGCAGCTGCAAGCCTGTGTGTGTGTGTGTGTGTGTGTGTGTGTGTGTGTGTGTGTATGTGTGTGCGCCATAACTCAGGATTGCAGAGCCATCACGGGGGCTTTCTGGCCTCCAGATAACATCCTTTGGTAGCATCACTTGGACATGCAGCCATTTGGTTACGTACATCATGAAATGCAGCCACACAAGTTGTATTCAAGTCCCTTCACCAATCAGACCCTTGGCTGCCTCGGCGATAAAATCACTATAATGATGTTTACACTGTCTGATTATAATTATCAATTATAATGATTATTATAATGATCAACCTTGACCCGAGAGAAGAACTGAGAAGACTTCGGTTCCCTCCTTTCTTTGCAGAGATGGGGCACTATGGGTGTACAATATTTCTGCTACCATCAGGCATGGCTGTCTGGGGGCTGATTTGCTAAACTGCTTTTCCCCTTTTCTTTTTCATTCTCTGTTACAAGACTAACTCACTGGGGACGGAAAAGGATGCTTTAATAATGAAGATGATCTAAAAACCAAAGGTAGCAATAAAATGCCACTAAACTTATCCAATTCCTACAGGTTCTCTTAACTAAATGAAATACAAGTGACAGAGGTGTAGTTACTTGCCCAAGGTCACACAGATAACAAATGGCCAATTAGAACCCACATCCTTTGCCTATGAATCCAGTGTATTGAAACTGGTCGGGTTCGGATGCAACAGAAATCTCTTTTCCTTTAATAGGTTGGCAGAGGGATGCTACACACCCATCCTGCAGCCTAAATATAGCAGAGAGAGGGAGTACGGGGGCTCTTTTTATAGCCCAAAGTGGGAGCAAAAAGTTGCAATTGTAACAGTCTCCTGGTAGGGCAGCAAGGGATAGGAGAAGGGGAGGCAGCAGACCAGGGATGAAACCTAATCACCTGCCTTTACTTGTCACCTCCAATCTCTAGGAGAGTGGGGAGCCAGCAAGGCTCTCCCACATTTGGCATCATGGAACGGATACCTGGAACCAGGGCCTGCCAGTGGAGGGGAGCTCCTTCCTGCCAGAGTCCCACAGCCTGCCACAGCCACAGCGGGCTGGATTTTCCATTCTATTCTCTCCCTGCAACATGACAAATAAGCTCTGACCCACACTCAAACTCAGAGCCAACATGTCATTCTTGTTTTCTTTTGTTTTTCTTGGTTACCTGCTGATATGTGATCACAGAGTAGTTTTGGCTGGGAGGACACAGGGTGTAGGAACATTGTGAGGTCTGGAGTCAGAAAAGCTGAAAGTAAATGCCAGATCTGCTATTCACTGCTTAAGGGAGTGACCTTGGGCATGCTGTCTCTGTTCCTCTCCCCCTCCTCACTTTCATTTTTGGAACCCTTAGCCCACTTATCAGAGTCCTGGACGCTTCTCTGGTCATTAATGCCCTTCTCCCCAAATTTCTTTATAGCAATTTCATTTTTTTACTTAACTGTGTGTAAATGGTTCTTATCCAAGAGAAACTTTTTTCATGTTCACCTTCATATCCCTAGCACCTAGCACATACTATAAGTGCCTAATAAATGTTTATTGAGTTGAAGAGTTGATTAAGTTGGGTTGAACTGAATTCTAAGATTGGAATGCTGGATTTGGAGATAGGAGGACATGGAATCATGTTTCTTCAGATGTTGGGCAGGCCATTTAGCTTTTAGTTGCCTCATCTGTAAAATGGGATGGTTGGATGAGGTGTCCCTTCTAGTTCTAAATCTATCAAACAATGGCTTGGGTTCTGGTCCTGCTTCTGACATTTGTTCCCTGTGTGATGCTGCACAAACCCCTTCACTCTTTGAACCTCAGTTTCTTGCTTTGTAAAAGAGGGACAATGGAATCAGTTATTTAGAACAGGAAGAGATGGAAGAAGCCCCCAAATGCAACCCCTATTTTTATAGTCCAAGTAGCCCAGGTCCATAGTGGGTAAAGGACTTGCTCTGGGTCACATAGATCTTCAGCTGGCATTAAAAACTGAGTCAGCTGACCCTAAAGTCATCCTCAGTGGGCCTCCCATGAGAGCTCATATGAGAGCATTGAAAGGCGCTTTGGGGACTCAGATCTTGGAGGAAAAATGCTTCACTCACCTTAGAATGCTGTACACACACACACACACACACACACACACACACACGCACACATCAGTGGTGATCACTTCCTTCTCTGGGCATCCCTTCCACCACCAAGCCTATGATTCTCCATCAGGAGCTGTTTTGGGAGAGGGCATCACTAGGGCTTCTAAGGATGGGCAGGGAGAGGATGCTTCCCACTCTGCTACTTAGAGATGGCATAGGCTGTTAGCCGAGCGGGACAATGACCACACTGTAGGTAGGGCCATCCCTGCCAGTCCAGGTCACTCACCCTCCACTTGTCTTGAAGATCTGGCTCCCCTTCAGAAAACCACAAGCAAAGAATGCTGGCCTTTGGGACACCAAGAGTGTGTCGGTCTTCAGGGACAGCCTGGCCTTGGATTCAGCATTCACTTTGCAGTCATGCTTTTTTTTTTAGGACATACAAAGGTCAAAGAAAGGAAAAGGGTAAAAAGGATTCATCTGTATGTGTGTCTACATGTATATAATATATATGTCATGCTATTATGTATACATGCATGTGTGTTTCATGTGTTATATATTGTATATATATATTGCATTATATATAGTATATATATGTGGATATATATTTTATGTATATATATATATACATCTATATATCCTTTACAAGCCATTTTATACACCATTATCTCATTCAAGCTTCCCAAAACTTCAGTAGCTAGTTCAATATTGCAAATAAGAAGTATAAAGACTAGAACTATGACCTCACAAGGATGGGGACATTCAGAAGGAGAAAACTTTCCCCTCCCAATAGAACTGTGCTTCTTTGCCTTTACAATCTTAGCATAATCCCCAAAATCATACAGCCAATATGAGGTAAGACTTGAATCCAGAACTTCCTGATTTCAAGGTCAGCTCTCTATTTCCATGATTGTCAAAATGAGGTCCAGCAACCTCTGGTGGTCTCTCAAGCCTTTTCAGAGAATGCTTGAAGTCAAAACTACTTCCATAATCTTGCCAAAATGATTTCCATGTATTTTTATAATAGCTTTTTATTTTTCAAAATACATGCAAAGATAGTTTTCAATATTCACCCTTGTAAAACCTTGCATTCCAAATTTCTCTCCCTTCTCCTCCTCCTCGAGATAGCAAGTAATCCAATATATGTTAAATATGTGCAATTCTTCTATACATACTTCCATATTTATCATGCTGCACAAGAGAAAACAGATCAAAAGGGGAAAAATGAGAAGGAAAAAACAAGCAAGCAAACAACAACAAAAAGAGTGAAAATGCTATGTTGTGATCCACTCTCAGTTCCCACAGTTCTTTCTCTGGATGCAAATGGTTCTCTTCATCACAAGACCATTGGAACTGGCCTGAATCACCTCATTGTTGAAAAGAACTGAATCTATCAGAATTGATCATCATATAATCGGGTTGATGCTGGGTACAATGTTCTCTTGGTTCTACTCACTTCACTTAGTATCAGTTCATATAAGTCTCTCCAGGCCTTTCTGAAAAACCAAACTGCTGATCGTTCCTTATAGAACAATAATTCTCCGTAACATTCATATACCATAATTTATTCAGCCATTCTCCAATTGATGGGCATCCACTCAGTTCCCAGTTTCTAGCCACTACAAAAAGGGCTGCCACAAACATTCTTGCACATGTGGGGTCCTTTCCCTTTTTTATGATCTCTTTGGGATTCAGACTCAGTAATGGCACTGCTGGATCAAAGGGTATGAACAATTTGATAACCCTTTGGGCATAGTTCCAAATTGCTCTCCAGAATGTTTGGAATAGTTCACAACTCTACCAACAATGTATTAGTACTCCAGTTTTTCCACATATTCTCCAGCATTTATCAATATCTTTTCCTGTCATCTTAGCCAAGATGATTTCCATTTCTAATACACTAATTACCAACAGACACAGACACCCTAAACAAAACCTCTTTAGGAGGGGTCCTAGATAATTTTTTAGAGTATAAAAGGGCCCAGAAACCAACAAGTTTGAGAACCACTGCTACCATTTCAAGTTTTCCAATGAGGAAAGCCAAATTGAGAGATGAAGTAACTCAAGTAGCCATAAAGTGTCAGAAGTCGGATTTTAAACCAGGTCTTTAATCCAAATGCATCACTCTTTCCCTTGCTCCTCTCTGTCTGTGAACCTGCCCAAGGTCACACAGCATGACAGAACCCTCTTGTCTTCCACAATTTTGGCCTCCCATTCTTACATTCAGACAATTCTCCCGTGCTGATATCTTCCAGATGTTCCTCCTGACATTGTCAATCAATTCACTTTATCGCTGAGACCTTCTCTTAGCTACTCAACTGACAATACTCTTATTCTTCATTCTTCTTTCTCATAGCTCAATTTACCCATCATTACCTGCTGCTGTTATTCTATACATTGTTGGTGGAGTTGTGAACTGATCCCACCATTCTGGAGCGCAATTTGGAACTGTGCCCAAAATGCATCAAACTGTGTATATTCTTTGATCTAGCAGTCTCACTACTGAGTCTGTATCCCAAAAAGATCAATAGAAAAGAAATAACTTTTTATGACCCCATTTAGGGTTTTCTTGACAGAGATACTAAACTAATATTTGCCATTTCTCTCTCCAGCTCATTCTGCAGATGAGAAAACTGAGGCAAACAGGGTTAAGGGACTCTCTCAGGGGCACACAGCTAGAAAGTGTCTGAGGTCAGATTTAAACTCATGAAGATGAGTGTTCCTTCAGGCTCACTGGTCTATGCATTATGGCACCATTTAACTTCTTTTACATTATTCCCTACTTTGAATTAAGTTTATTTGCAATAGAATGTAGCCTCCTTGAAGGAAGGGGCTATTGAGTATTTTTTAAAACTCAGCTCTAAGTACAGAGCTCCTAGCACATAGTAGGCACTTAATAAAAAAACTGCTGAAACAAACCATTGATAGCAAAAGTGTTCCATCAACTAAGGCTATGCAAAAATAGACTAAGCTGCCCTGAGGAAATAATGAGTTTCCTGTCCCTGGATATAGTCAAGAAGATTTGGGCTTCTTTTAATCTTTTTTTGTGCAATAGACCCATTGGTGTTCTGGATTCAGCTTGCACGTGTTCATGACAGCCAACTTTAAAATTTTCAGTGTGAACAGTTATACCTCAGAAATTGGCAAATGTACAAATCAGGGCTTAATTTATGCCCTTGTTGATTGTATAGATTTGAGAAAATGATGGGGAAAATTCTAATTAATGAAGATTTAAATTAGTAGAGTATCCTATCTACATTTTTTTTCAAGAGGGACAGTTGTTAAATGCTTACCAGGACACAGTTCCCTTTGGCAGTCTAGTGAAACTTGTGAATCCTCTCTCTGAATAATTGAAGGAAAATTAAAATTTCAATAACAGGTTAATAAAACTTGTCTTATTTGATTCTCACAACATACCTTTGAGATGGGTGCTATTATTAATCTCATTTTACAGTTGAGGAAACTGAGGTAGACAGTAAATGACTTCCCATTGTCAGAGACAGTAAGCATCCGAAACTGGATTTGAATTCACTCCAGACCCAATAATCTATCTACTGCACTACCAGCTGCCTCAAACCTACTACCCTTTCCAAGCTCCCTTGATTTCTCAAGTCTGAACACAACTCCATACAAGTCCTCAGGCATCTTCTCATTGACAAATTCTGAAAGCCATGTTTATTTTAAGAGAAATGTATTCCATCTGCTTCTGATCCCGTTTCATTTAAATCATCAAAACTTTGCTAGGGTCGCAATTGTTTGGTGTCCAAAGAAACTCAGTAGAGCTTTCTCTTTTCTCTGGGAGGTGGGGAAAGTATCCTGATTTCACTATGATAAGAGGAAATCAGATGTTTTCAAGAACAAATGTGTGTATATTCAACTCAATGTTCTGGATGCAGGAGGGAAAAAAGGCATGTGATCTCCATGTGGCTGGACTCACCCACACTCCCCAGCCAAAGTGGAGCCAGGCAAAGCCAAATTTTCCTTAGAAGAGTCCCAGGAAAACCAGACTCATTGCAGGTGGTGGAAGATACTCTCCATGCAGGCAAAAAAAAAAGTGGGAAATATTCCTGGGTCAGTTCTCATTGGGCTATTAAAGTGATTGAATTGGTCAATCCAACTTAAAAAAGAAAAAAAAATGGAAAAAAAAATTCTGAGCTAGTTTCCAAAAGATCCTTTGGGATCTTTATTCTTGAAGTCTTTTTTAATAGGCTTGCTACTTATTTATCCTAGGTAGATTATGGGAATTCTTGCTGATGGGCAGGGATTTTGAAAGACGAGTCTTCAAAAAGTCACTATCCAATTCAGGATTCTTAGATGGAGCAGAAGCTAGAGTTTGTAGGAACGATGAAGGCAAAGAGGAAATGCTCCTGAGTAAGATCTTCCAAACAAAGAGGATTCTGGTCTCTCCTTTATTTCAATTCAATTTAACCAAGAACCACTAGGTGTTGGATATTTCTAGTTCTGAGGATGTGAACACAAAATGAATCATTTCCTTCCCTCAAAAAGTTTGCATTCTACTGGAAGGATACAGTGTGCACCCAGATAAGGATGTATCAAATATAGACAATGTAAATACAAAGTCATTTCAGGTAACTGGGAGGATAAGGAGAGGCCATATATAGAAGGTGGCTTCTCAGCTAGGCTTTGGAAGAAACTGAAGGTTCTATATGGTGTCAGCAAGCTTGGAGCCCAACAAAGGCCCTGAATCCATTTCCATTCAAACAGGTAATTTAGGGGCAACCTTACTGAAACAGCTAGGCCCTTTTTTAACTGAACAACTGAGGAGAGAGAGGGACAGAGCTGAGAAAGACCAGTGAGATCACTGAATCCAATCTCCTGATTTCATCAAGAAGAAGGCTGAGAACAAATAGGACTAGGTTATGTACCCAGGATCTACATAGTAAATATTGAGTGTCAGGTGGAAATAAGCATTTATATCACATCTACTATATGGCAGGCCCTGAGCTAAATAGTTGTTGGTTTGTTTTTAGCAAACATCTCATTTGATATGAATAATTTGCTGTTATTATCCCCATTTTACAGTTGAGGAAACTGAGGCAGGTAGACTCAAATCTGGCAGACTCAGTAACTAGATTTTGACCTCTTCCTATCTCACCTTGCTAAAGCCTGGTATATGCAAACCCTCCCAAAGACTTATCCCCGATGCAGCAGTCAGTTTCTGAAATGAGGAGTGTTCCTAAGCCTCTTGGGCCACCAGCCTTAGCTGGTGGGATGGTCTGATCATGGTTTATTCTGAAGGAGAAGATCATGAAGAGAGAACAGCTGTGGCCCACCGGGCTTGAGGCTCTGCAGCTGTGCCCATCACTTAGCACTCAACTCCCCCCAGCTTGAAGCCTCAGCCCACAATCTACAGCCGTGGCTCCCTTGCAACCCAGCCCTTGTTAGAACTGGAAAGAAGCCAGGAACAGAGCCCTTTAAAGCTAACTTGGCAGGGGCAGAGACTCAGCCTCAAAGCTCAGTGGCTACATAACCATCTCATAAATCAGTCTACAGGAATATCAGAATATAGGGCTGTGCGGAGCCAGGAGCCATTAACTGCAGGGTTTCGGTCTCTCCTACTCACCCACCCAATTCCTCAGAGGGAAGAAGATGGAATATGGACCCAGTGACAAGCTAGCTCACCACTATTAGGCTCAGTTCCCAGGAAATGATTGGTATTATTATGTTTCTATGATAATAAATCACCCTTATCTGGTGCCCAAGTGGTCGCTCCTGTCTGGAACACTCTCCCTTCTCAGTTCTGTCCCACAGAATCACTCGCTTCCACCTCCTAAGCAAGATCTTCCCTAGGAGGAGCCTTCTCCCTCTTGAAACTACTTGGCAGGCTTTGTACATTTCTATAATTTTTATTTACTTGCTTGGGCTCATGTCCTATCCTCACCCCCACTCCCTCAACATAAGATTCTTGAAAGCTGGCAACATCTTATTTTTGTCTCTCTACTCCCTATGGCCCAGTACCTTGCCAATAGTTGGCCTTCAAGATCAATCAATCAATCAATAATCATTTATGAAGTGCCTACTCTGTGCCAGGCACTGTGCTAAGCACTTGATAAGTGTTTCTTGAATTAAGTCAATAAACTAGTGTTTTAAGGTCTATAATAGTCAATAGAATAGTGCTTGGGGTCTATAATTTTTTCTTTCAGCAACCTTGTCTCAGATGTCAGACTTGAGCCCACTGGCTGCCTGTAGCCTACAGAGACTCCAAAGTGTGGCTGAACCAGATGAAAATTTTTAAGAAACTAAAAGATAATGTAATATTATATATATATACATATATAAATATAAAATGTTAATTTGTGGTTTTCTGAGTGAGTATGTGACTCAACAAGGATCTGTTCCTATTTGAGAAATTTATTATTATTAATATTTAGGATTACTATCTTAATAATGCAGGATTATTGCTTACTAGAATTACTATCATCTTCATTTTACAGAGAAGGAAACTGAGATTCAGAGAAGTGAATCATGCTGGCCACATGGAATCCAAAGCTGGTAAGGAAGGACAGGAGCCAGGATTGTACCCATGCTTGTTGCCTTTGTTGTTGAAGGGAATTCTTTTTTTTATTATTATCCCCAGGCTGACAACTTTCAGATCGACAAAGCAAATCCAAGTCCCCTTTTTTTAGACGTCCATTCTCTCGTCATGAACATCTTAGTGGATCAGGGTCATAGAAGGTTCTTAATAAATGTTTATTGATTGAATGATTGTTGTGAAAAGAGGTGGGCCAGAAGACTCTTGAGACTCGGTTCTGTGACTCCAAATCAGTTCTGTCTACTACATCAATTCTACCTCCCATTGAGTCCTTGATATACACTAACTCATTTTGTCTTATATCCAGCTTCAAAGAGTGTTTGTTCCATACAAGCCTCTTCAGAAAGAAGGAAATTGCATTTCTCCTTGCTCCTGGAGAAATCAGGTTCCAGGAGATTAGGGCAACCAAATGCCTCTGTTTCCTAGAAAATCACTGGGTACAAAAAGTCCTGGGATCTAGTCCCACATTCAACCACACTCATCTGCAGATCTTTCTGAAATAAGCAACATCTACTCTCCTCCCTTAGCCAGATTAGTACCAGTCTCTTAGATAAAATCATTCAACCTATCTGGACTTCAGTTTCTTCTCTATAAAATGGAAATGATTATAGCTACCTTGTCCATCTATGTTTGTGGGGATAAAAACAGATAATAGATATAAAACATCTTTGACCAAGCAAACTTCTATGATGAAAGCTAATTTTCATCTTGAGAATGACTTTGGACAGTAGCTTGACATTGACATCTTACCTCCTAAAGGAAAGAACATAATAATTCAATTTTGAACCTTATTGACATAGTTTCATAATAAGCCAAAAGGAGATTTCATCTCTTAGGTCCACTTCCCAACATCAAACTTGATCCATGTAAAGTCAGAGTTTGAGATTAGGGACTGATGATCTTCCCAACTGTACTTTACTCTGGGAAAATGTCAGTTAATAATACACATCTAATTCTTCACATGTATAGATAGGTAAAGGATTTCCTAAATCCCAAATAAACACACATGGTAACTATATATATTGAGTATAGGACAATCTCCAAAACATGCAAAAAATTCACAAGAGCACAAAGAAAATACAGAAAACACATAAAAAGATATCAATAATCCTAAAACAATAAACACAATTGTCCTCCCTCTTCTGTTATTTCTGATTTCCATAGGATCTTAAAATGAAGATACTCATAGTTTCACCTTGCTAGGTAGATAGGGAAATTTCCTTGAGGCTGCTAGACAGACAACTCCCCTTTCCACTAGACTTTAGCCAAATAATGACAATCCAAATAATCCAGTAATAGCAGATACAAAATCCAGTTCCCTTGTTCTGCAAAAACACAGTTTCAATCATTTGCTACTTCTCCTTTTGGGGACCACATGAGAAATTCTCTCTCTCTCTCTCTTTTTTTTTTGCTTTTTGCTGAGGTAATTGAGGTCAAGTTACTTGCCCAGGGTCACACGAGAAATTCTCTTTTCAATGAGAAGCATGGAGATCAGGAAATTTCCTTTTTTTTTAAAAAGCCAGATTCCAAGACTGAGAATTGGTGCTGCCAAAGAGGGAACCCTCAGGAGTTCTTATTACCCAGATGCACAGTTGCCCTCTCCTCCATTTCTAAATGATTGAGATGATTGCTGCTGGGGTCAAGAATTTGATATTGTCAATGAACTCTGCTCTCAGGCCACATGAATTAGCACATACAAATGCCATGTGCTTCTGCTCCAAGGCCATTCTTGGTGGCTACTGGGGTGGGGATCCAATCTCAACTTTTATCTCGGATGCCCTCTTAGGACTTCTTCAGATACAAGGAGAAAAAAGAGTGAGTAGGTCTATGTATTCCTTTTATATATTGCCATAAGCAATCTATAAAACTACAACTGAGAAATTCTTTCAATTTATCTTGGGGACAAGCCTTAGTCACTGATGCCCATTCTTCATAAGGTACCAAGGACTAAGTTCATAACATTTCATAGGAAGGCCACAAAGTTCCCTAAAGAGGTTCAACACAATCAATCAAAAAGCCTTTATTAAGTTTTTATTGACAGTTTCTCAGATAAAGACTATCTCAAATATATGGAGAACTTTGTCAAATTTACAAGAATATGAGTCATTCCCCAGTTGATAAATGGTCAAAGGATATGAACAGGCAATTTTTGGAAGAAGAAAACAAAAGCTATATATAGACATATGAAAAATGCTCTAAATCATTATTGATTAGAAAAATGAAAATTAAATTAATTCTGAAATACTATCAAGTATCTGGCAGATTGGCTGAAATGATAAAAGGGGAAAATCACAAATGCTGGAAAGGATTTGGAAAAATTCAGATGCTGATATACTATTGGTGGAGTTGTAAAATGATCCAACTGTTTAAGAGAGCAATCTAGAATTATGCCCCAAAGGTTATAAAATTGTGTATCTTTGACCTAGTAATATTACTATTGGGTCTGTTTTCTAAGCTGATCAGAGGGAAAGGAAAAGAATCTCTGTGTTCTAAACCATAACAACTCTTTGTGGTGGCAAAGAACTGACAATCCAAGGGAAGCCCATCAATTGGAAAATGGCTGAATAAGTTGTGATATATGATTGTCAAGGAATACTACTAGAATGCGAGAAAGGATGAGCAGGTTGATTTAGAAAGACATGGAAAGACCATATGAAATAATGCAGAGTAAAATGAGCAGAACCAAGAGAACATTGTATATGATAACATCAATATTATTTGAAGAGTAAATGGGAATGATTAAGCTATTATGAGTCTTCAAATCAACTATAAAGAAACTATGGAGGGGCGGAGCCAAGATGGCGGAGTTGAAAGGTGACTTTCTGCCTCTCCTCCGATCTTCTCTCAAATCAACAATAAAATAAGCCTCTGAACTGATCTTCAAGTCAACGAACTCAGAAATATTTGGGCACGGCTCTCTGGAGAACTTCATATCAGGTTAGTCGGACTCGGACAGAGAGATAAATAGACGAAACCCTGTGCAGGCCGGAAGTGAGGGTGGGACTCAGCTCAGCTCATCCTGGAAGAAATTCCAAACTCCAAACTCCAAATTCCAAACACCTGGAGTTTATCTGAGGCACTCCTGAGACTCTGCCCTGATTGGGGACAGGTGTTCTGGCAGACTTGCCTTGTTTAAGGAGTAATTCGGACTTAGTCCTAGCCCCCACCGGCCCAGCACCTTAAGTCAACTCGCCAAAGTGCCCCAGGGCAAAGCGTCTTCAGCCGAGGTTTTTTTTTTTCCCCTACCTTAAAGAGATATCCACTCTGTCTAAAAAAAAAATGATGAAGAAGCAAAAGAGAGCTCTCACCATAGACAGCTTTTATCAAGGCAAAGAAACGACCTCAGATACAGAGGTTTCTTTAGACAAAAATCCAGAAAAAAACAGCAAGGACCATCACTGGTCCCCGTTTCAAAAGGCCTTTCTGGAAGACTGCATAAAGAACCTCAAAAGAGAGCTGGAGGATAAATGGGAAAATAAACTGAAATCAGTGCAAGAAGGATACAGTATCTTGCAAGAAGGATATGATGCTCTGCAAAAGAGATATGAAAAAGACACCAATTTATTAAAAAATAAAATTAGTGAAGTGGAAAAAGAGTGCAGTGAACAAATTGGCCAGTTACAAAAGGAACTTAAAAAGGTAACTGAAGAAAACAACACTTTAAAAATAAGAATTGAACAAATGCAAGTGAATGACTCACTAAGACTTGAAGAATCAGTCAAACAAAAACAAAAAAATGAAAAATTAGAAGAAAATATGAAATATCTCCTAGGAAAAACAACTGACTTAGAAAATAGATCTAGGAGAGACAATCTAAGGATTATTGGACTTCCTGAAAGTCATGATCAAAAAAAGAATCTAAACACTATCTTCCAGGAAATCCTGAAAGAAAACTGCCCTGAGATTGTAGAATCAAAGGGCAAAATCACCATTGAAAGAATTCACCGATCACCTCCTGAAAGAGACCCCAAAATTAAAACCCCAAGGAATATCGTGGCTAAATTTCAGGACTATAGCACCAAGGAACAGATTCTGCTAGCAGCTAGAAAGAAACAATTCAAATACCTAGAATCAATAATTAGAATCTGTCAGGACCTGTCAGCTTCCACACTGAAGGATCGAAGGGCTTGGAACCAGATATTCCGAAGGGCAAAGGAACTTGGATTACAGCCAAGAATAACCTATCCAGCTAGAATGAGCATTATCCTCCAGGGAAGAAGATGGTCATTCAATGATATAGGTGAATTTCACCTATTTCTAAGGAAAAGACCGGATCTGAACAAAAAATTCGACACTCAAACACAGAACTCAAGAGAGGCATAAAAAGGTAAAAAGGAAAGGACTCTTGAGAACTTTATTTTTACTAGGGGGATACTCAAAGTTTGGGGGTATAATTAACTAAATATTACTTTGATAATATGAAAAAGAGAACTAGAGCAGAAAAGGTTGTCATACTGGGGAAAAGAGGGAAAAAGTGGTAAAATAAGATCTAAAAAAAAAGGAGGTAAAAACAAGGTAAAATCACTTGAAGAGGCAAAGAAAACCTAATATAATTGAGAGAAAGAGGGGAGGGAGACGAGCACTGTGTAAATCTTACTCTCATCAGGTTGGGCTCTAAAAGTGTATATCAGACATTTGATTTCACATAGAAGCTTGTCTGTTGCTAGAGGGAAGTGGGAGGGAAAGGAGGAAAAGTAAGGGACAAACTAATAGAAGGGAAAATAGAAGAATCAGGGGAAAGGAGTAAAAACAGGGGGAGGGGATCTAAAGGGTAGAGTATTGTTTGGGGGAGAGGGTCATCAAAAGCAAAGTACTGAGGTGGGGGGAAGGGAGAAAGGGGAAAGGAAAGGGGAAAACATAACTTGGGTAAATAAGATGGCAGGAAATAAAGAATTAGTTATTCTATCTGTGAATGTGAATGGGATGAACTCTCCCATAAAGCGGAAGCAGATATCAGACTGGATTAAAAACCAGAATCCCACAATATGTTGTCTACAAGAAACACATCTAAAACATAGTGACACATATAGGATGAAGGTAAAAGGCTGGAGCAGGACCTATTATGCTTCAGGTGAACAAAAAAAAGCAGGGGTAGCAATCCTTATCTCAGATCAAGTAAAAGCCAAGATAGATCTAATCAAAAGAGATAAGGAAGGAAACTATATTTTATTAAAGGGTACCATAGATAATGTAGCAATATCTATACTAAATATATATGCACCAAGTGCAATAGCACACAAATTCCTAGGGGAGAAATTAAGAGAGATGCAAGAAGAAATAGACAGCCAAACGATACTAGTGGGGGATCTCAACCTTGCTCTCTCAGAATTAGATAAATCAAACTACAAAATAAACAAGAAAGAAACTAGGGAGATAAACCAATTGTTAGAAAAGTTAGGTATAGATAGATCTATGGAGAAAGTTGAATGGAGACAGTAGAGAGTTTACTTTTTTCTCAGCAGTCCATGGAACCTATACAAAAATTGACCATGTACTAGGGCATAAAAACCTTAAAATCAAATGCAGAAAGGCAGAAATAGTAAATGCATCCTTTTCAGATCATGATGCACTAAAAATCACATGCAATATAAGGCCAGGAGAAAATAAACCAAAAGGTAATTGGAAATTAAATAATCTAATCCTGAAGAATGAATGGGTGAAAGAGCAAATCATAGACACAATCAATAATTTCATCCAGGAGAATGACAATAAGGAGACAACATACCAAAATTTGTGGGATACGGCCAAAGCGGTTTTAAGGGGCAATTTTATATCTCTAGATGCTTACTTGCATAAAATAGAGAAAGAAAAGATCAATGAATTGGGCTTATTATTAAAAAAACTAGAAAAAGAACAAATTAAAAACCCTCAATTAAATACCAAATTGGAAATTCTAAAAGTAAAAGGAGAAATTAATAAAATCGAAAATAAGAAAACTATTGAGTTAATAAATAAAACTAAGAGTTGGTTCTATGAAAAAACTAACAAAATAGATAAGCCTTTAGTTAATTTGATAAGAAAAAGGAAAGAGGAAAATCAAATTGTTAGTCTCAAGAATGATAAGGGAGAACTTTCCTCCAATGAAGAGGAAATTAAAGCAATAATTAGGAGTTTCTTTGCCCAACTTTATGCCAGTAAGTTTGATAATCTAAATGAAATGGAGGAATATCTACAAAAATATAGATTGCCGAGGTTAACAGAAGAGGATATAAATTATTTAAATAGTCCCATATTAGAAAAAGAAATAGAACAAGCCATTAACCAACTCCCTAAGAAAAAATCTCCAGGGCCAGATGGATTTACATGTGAATTCTACCAAACATTCAAAGAACAATTAATTCCAATACTACACAAACTATTTGAGAAATTAGGGACGGAAGGTATACTGCCAGAATCCTTCTATGAGACCGATATGGTGCTGATAGCTAAACCAGGTAGGGTAAAAACAGAGAAAGAAAACTATAGACCAATTTCCCTAATGAATATTGATGCAAAAATTTTAAATAAGATTTTAGCAATGAGATTACAGAAAGTCATCCCCTATGACCAAGTAGGATTTATACCAGGGATGCAGGGCTGGTTCAATATTAGGAAAACTATCAGCATAAT
>JAJPUD010003865.1:177333-190388 GCA_023553655.1 Myrmecobius fasciatus
AATTTCTTCGTCTGAAAATTGTCTGTTCATATCTTTTGACCATTTGTTAATTGAAGAATGGCTTGAATTCTTATATATTTGAGTCAATTCTCTATATATTTTAGAAATGAGGCCTTTATCAGAACTTTTGGATGTAAAACTATTTTCCCAGTTTACTGCTACCCTTCTAATCTTGTCTGCATTCATTTTGTTTGTACAAAAACTTTTTAACTTGATATAGTCAAACTTATCTATTTTGTGATTAATGATGACCTCTAGTTCTTCTTTGGTCACAAATTCCTTCCCCCTCCACAGGTCTTAGAGGTAAACCATCCTACATTGTTCTAATTTGTTTATAATATCATTCTTTATGCCTAGATCATGAATCCATTTTGACCTTATCATGGTATATGGTGTTAGGTGTGGGTCAATGCCTAATTTCTTCCATACTAGTTTCCAATTATCCCAGCAGTTTTTGACAAATAGTGAGTTTTTATCCCAAAAACTGGGGTCTTTAGGTTTATCAAACACTAGAGTATTATTGTCATTGAGTATTTTGTCCTGTGAACCTAAACTATTCCACTGATCCACTACTCTATTTCTTATCCAGTACCAAATGGTTTTGGTGACCACTGCTTTATAATATAGTTTTAGATCTGGTTGCTGCTGAATATTCTTTAAGAAAAATAGAGGTACTTAGAGAAAGGAGGTCCCTGGAGCTTTTGACTTATCAGGGAGATTAGAGTGTTGGTAGAGTATATTATTCTGCCTTTTTCTGCTTATAAAAAGAGATCAGATCTAGAGGTAAGTCAGGAAAGCTGAGTTCAAATTCTAGCTCCGCCTCTTAACTAGCTATGTGACTTTGAACATGTCACATCATCTCTATCAGTTTCCACATCTGTCTCTTCTATATTTCAATCTTTGATCTTATGATGCTAAAAAGGAGAAAACACTTCCTCAGACTTAAAGATTTATTCATTTTCCTGTATTAAATGTTCTGCCTTTCACAGGTAAAAATTCACTCTAAAAATAATTGAGAGAAACATGTGCTATGCCTGATGGGGGAGCATCCCAGATATTTGCATCTCTCTGGTAATCGTTATCTGACACCAGAGATTTTTTTTTCCAATTTGGAGATGATGAGATTCTCATTCAAAAGACCTTTGATATCCCACTTTCTGTCCATGAGCACAGCTTCACATTCAATGGTATTCTTCTCTTCTTGACCAGGAAGAGTGATGGTTCAGCTGACCTTGGACTCAGAAGACATGAATTCAGATCCTGCCTCAGATACTTCCTAGTTGGGTGACCTTGGGCAAGTCACTTAGCTAAACTTCACTTTCCTCATCTATTAAATGGGAATCATGTTAACACCTTCATGATAGGGTTGTTATGAGGATCAAATGAAATTATATATGTAAAGAGCCTAAAAGCACAATATAAATGCTATTATTCTTATAATTTCTCTCTACGCTCTTAGTGATATCACTAGCTCCCATGGCTTCAATTATTGCCTTGATGGATATGGCTCCCAAAGCTACATATTTGGCCATATTTCTCTCCTGAGACCCAGTCCTGAATCACCAACTGCCTAATGAATGGATATTCCCCCCCAAATACTTCAGAGACATTACATACTCAAAAATCAGTTCTTCCCACTCTACCCCTAAACTACTTTTCTTCTCTTTTTTTTTCTGGGGGTAGGTATGAAGAAATCAGGGTTAAGTGACTTGTTAAACACAACTAGAAAGTGTCAAGTGTCTGAGATGGGATCTGAAGTCAGGTCTTCCTGCCTTCAGGGCCAGGGCTCTAACCACTACACTACCTAACTGCCCCTACCTCTCAACTTCCCCATTTCTGTCAAGGGCACTACCATATGCCCCTTCAGTTACCAAAGTGAACAAAATCAATGTCATCCTCGATTCCTTACTCATGTATCTCCTTCTCTATGCTCACATGACCACCATGCTATTCCAGGCCCCCCATTACCTCTCACCTGGACCATTGAAGTATCCACTTAATTGTTCTCCCTGCTTCCAGTGTCTTCCCCAAGACATCTTTTCCAAAGTTGCCAAAATGATATTACTAAAACAGAAGCTTGGCCTTATTACTGCCTTGCTCGAGAAGTTTCAGGAGCATCCTATCATGGGTAAGATTAAATACAAACATAGAACCTGCGACAAGTGATGAAAGCTAAGATAAGGAGAAACACAAAACTTTGACTTGGCTTTCTTTAACTGCTATGAGCTATTCAGACAGTATAAATATGAGGGGGAATTAGCTACTTCTATTATAACCTCAAATTTACTTTCTTTTTTTTTTCTTTTTGCTGAGGCAATTGAGGTAAGTGACTTGCCCAGGGTCACACAGCTAGGGAATGTTAAGTGTCTGAGACCAGATTTGAACTCAGGTCTTCCTGACTTCAGGGCTGGTGCTCTATCCACTGCCCCACCAAGCTGCCCCAAATTCACTTTCTTTCTAGTGGAATCTGGTGGCTCTGTGGATCTTGAGGCAAAGGAAAGACTCATCAAATGTCCTACTTATTTGGCAAGCCCAATGTTATATCCCTTCTGAAGGAGTCTAAACCTTCAGTTTAGTTCCATAAAGCAAGCAAGACATCTGGATATCTTCATGATTTCTTGGATGAAATTTATGCTTAAGGGATTGTCCCCTCTGGCAACCTTTTTTCTCTCCCTTCCAGAGAGTTCAAACTACAGCAAAGTGTTATGAATATAGAGGACTATACAAGGTCCTGGAAAGATGTGGAATTCATCAGACAGGAGAGAGTATTGTATAATGCTGTTTACAAGTCACTGCATGTTCTTTAATTTTTAATTTTTGTATTCTCTCAGGAATGAATAAAGATTGTTCGGTGCCAGATATATACATTGCTACCTTGAATGTTTGTACACAACCCTTTTATCTACATCTGTAAGGGAGCTAATGTTGAGCTATATTTAACTTTTTTTCTTATCTTTGTCATTTCAGTACCTAATATGTGTCTGGCACATAGTAAATATTTAATAAATACTTGCTGAATGGATTGAATCATATTGTGACATTTCCCAGAGACAACTCTGGGATTGGGACACAGTGATTCAAAGAATGGGGGTGGAGGGAGCTCACTCCAAAAAGTGAAATCAGTCTGTGTATTCCCTGAGCTTGGTGGGCTAGATCCTAGGTTATATCAAACCTTTTGATACATTTAGCTATAGATTACCAACTAAATATCACTTTGGGGGAAAAGTTTGCCATCAGAAAGTTTAACAAATGAAGGAGGAGAAAGGCTGATTGTGCAAAAATAAAATGACAATTTACGACTCAGTATAAGAAGTTTCCTCCTTCTTCTCCAGCATAGAGAAAAAGCTTTCTTCCCCTAGACTGGGATCCACCAGAAAACAATCAGGTACTTGTTCAGTCACCTGTGAAGGGATGCTGAGTTTTCTTCAGTTTTCACGGAAGAAGAAGGAGAAGCAGTGGTTGAATTCCCTGGAATTCTTGCTCTGTGGCCTGGTATCCATGGATTGTGTCCAGTCTGCTTAGAAGAGACCTTCTCTCCCTGGCAGAACCCTGCGTGATCTATGTGCTAATGGTGTGTCCCAGGCAGCCACAGTGCTCTGGGACAGACAACGATACCATTAATGAGATGTCTAATAAATATTTGTTGAATGAATGAATTCCTCTACTCTAGTTAAGACAAATATGCATATCACAGGCATTCCCACACACACCCAGAATGAAAAGCAAACCCAAAAAACCCAAGGTCCGAGACTCAGTAACACAGACACCTTTAAAATGAGTTTAACAATTATTTATTAAGTACAGCTTAATACCGGCTACTTGCACTGTGATTCTTGAGAAATCAAGTTTTTGTTTTTTTTTTTAAAGACGTATTATCTAAAGGACCCACATGTGCAAAAATGTTTGTAGCAGCCCTTTTGTAGTGGAAAGGAACTGGAAACTGAGTGGATGTCCATTAGGAATGGCTGATTTAAGTTATGGTATATGAATGTTATGGAATATTATTGTTCTGTAAGAAATGATCAGCAGGATGATTTCAGAAAAGCCTGAAAAGACTTACATGAACTGACATTAATAGAGGTGTCTAGAACCAGAACATTGTACAGAGAAACAACAAGTTTATGGGATGATCAACTCTGATGGACCTGGCTCTTTTCAACAATGAGGTGATTCAGGCCAATTCCAATAAACTTGTGATGGAGAGAGCCATCTGCACCCAGAAAGAACTATGGGGAGTGAATGTGGATCACAGCATAGTTATTTTCATCTTTCTGTTGTTTGTTTGCTTTTTTTCTCATTTTTTCTTTTTTGATCTGATTTTTCTTGCAGCATGATAAATATGGAAATATGCATAGAATAATTACACATTTAACCTATATTGGATTACCTGCTGCCTAGGGGAAGGGGAGGAGGGAAGGAGAGGAGAAAAAATTAGAACCTAAGATTTTGCAAGGGTGAATGTTAAAAACTACCTTTGCATATATTTTGAAAATAAAAAGCTATTATTTTTTTTTAAAAAAAGACATATTCCCTGACCTCAGATAGCTTATTGTCTCCTAGGAGCCTTTCTCGAAATTTTCATGACACTGCTTTCTCACTTTTGTTTTTGTATCCAGAGCTTCTAACAAAGTGCATGGCACACAGCAAGCACTTAATAAATTCTTTTTCATTCATTTAGTCACCATGTACATAACATACATATACATATATAAATACAGAGACAGAGAGAGACTGAAGCAGAGAGAGAGAGAGAGTGTGTGACAGAGACAGAAAGACAGAGAAACAGAGACAGAGAGACAGAGAGAGACAGAGTCAGAGAAAGAAGATGGAGAAAAGAAAGAGAGAGAGGGAGGACAGACAGACAAACAAAGTGTGTGCGCTGGTCAAATTCTTCTCCTTTTCCTTGCTGGGAAAAGGGCATTTAACTACTCTCCATGTCTATAACTCTTTTCTTTCTACCTGGAAAACTGAAAGGGCTTTTTTTTTTTTTTTTTTACAAATATTACCTCACTTTTACTCATAACATTTCTAAGCAATTAAGATAGAAGGTCACCCAAGGGGCAGTAGAGAGAAGTACTGTAGAGCTGGGCCAAAGTGGTTGCCATCCATTATGAATGAAGAATTACACAGGAGAAATGGAATAAAGAATATTATCAGAGAGATATGACTAGAAACAAACAGAAAGATGAACCAATTCATCAGGAGGAAAAATCCTCTGCAAGGACTAACCTAGAAAGACAAATGAAGCCCTGGATGAAAATGGCGGCATAGTCTTGGGGAATCTCAGTTTGAAGGAGTCTCAGAAGTTGTCCAACCTAATTCATACTCTGGTCCTCCTGACTCTGAGTCTTGCATGCTATAATACTTTCCATAGTAGCCTCTCTCTTACTTGGTCTTAGTAGATGGCTCTGGTAAGACAGAAGCAACAATCTCTAAGCAAAAAAATATTTTTGTCTTGCAACCAGTTGCTCCTTAATAAAGAAGCAAATTTATTTCAGGAATTCTATGTCTGGAATTTAAGGTCTTATTTTTTCATTTTTTCTAAACCATGGGACAAGGAGAATGCTTTAGAAATAATTTGCTGAGATTTTAGCAAAGCATTTAATATCTCAAGGTATTAAAAAGGGAAGAAATATATGGGTCAATTGTTAATATGGTTAATTGATTGGGTTCAGAACTGATTCAATGGATTCACTCAGAGTGATCATTAATTATCAAATTAAAGCTCAGAAGGAGACCACCAGTAGAGTTCCCATGTTTCTACTAGGCCTTCTTTTCTAATTTCTCTCTCTCTCTTCAACGCTTCCTCTCTTTTTTATCTCCCTCTCTTCTCTTTCAACTGCACCCCAATGTCTCTGATAACACCTCTGTGGTGATGGGGAAAGGAAATGGAAATGACTCCTCTTTCAAGATTGTAGCAGTATTAATATGTCCCCTTTAAACTCAGCGCCAAAGTCTTTGAAAAGCTAAGAGCAGTTCTATTTTGCTCCTCAGAAGCAAGACATTTTTCTGGTTTCAGTGAACATGGCCTCCCAATCTAGGCTCCTTCCTTCATAAAGATTTTGTACCTATTGAGAGAAAAAAGGTGGGTATTTCTCATGCTGGATCCCACTCCCAATAACCACTTATGTACAGTATTTGTCCCAAGGGCATGACATTGGAAGGGGAACCTGGCCTGCATCCATCTTCAGTGTGTACCCACAGCCCTGATTGTCATTATTATAGAGACTTTTAAACAAACACTTTCCTCCCAACATCTTGGCAAACACCATCCTGGGATTCTGGGCCTGCTTAGGAAAGAAACATTGATTAACTCCCTAAAGACAAAAACTGTTACATACGATAATTATATCATAGATCCAGCAAAGAGAGGGACTCCCCCCAAAGTCAGTTAGCCGTAGAGTTATATCTCTAAAAAGGGAAGAACCTCAGAGTCGTTCTAGCCCTCTGATTTGTCATAAAGAACTGAGGCTAAGAATGGGGAATAATTTGTCAATGATCATATAAGGAAAAAGATCAGTTCATCTGACCAATCCAGCCATCTTTCCATAGTTTCCTAAAATTTTAATCTAGTATTGTGGTTTGAGGGGTGTGTGTGTGTGTGTGTGTGTGTGTGTGTGTGTGTGTGTATGTGTGTTTTTGAAAGAAGGGAAAGTTTTAGGTCCAAAGAAGACATAGGGCACATCACACTCTTGGAAAAAAAAACACCTTGAATTTTGTATAGTGTTTTACAAAATTTGCAAAACTTCTTCACCTGCTGATTGGAGTTTTCAAACTATGTTATAGACATCTTAAATTCAGCATGTCTAAATTGAACTAATTATTTTTTGCCAAAAACCCACTCCCCTCCTACCTTCCCTATAATTGTAGAGGGCAACACCATCTTCTCAGTCCCTAAAGCTCAAAATCTAAAGGTCATCCTGGATTTCTACTATCTCTCATCCCTCCATATCCAGGATATTGCCAAAGCCTGTCCATTTCACCTCCGCAGCATCTCTTGTCTGTTTCACCTTTGCAATACCTTTCTCCTTTGCAAAACCTCTTGTTAATTTCACCTGTGTTGCATGCATCTCGTCCATTTCATTTATGCAACACATCTTGTTGATTTCACCTCTGCACCATCTCTCAAAGACACCCCCTTATCTTTTCTAACACTGCCCTACACCCTGATGCAGGCCCTCAACACCTCCCAGCTGGACTATTGCAATAGCTGCTGGTGGGCCTGCCTGCCTCCGGTCTCTGTTCACTGCAAGTCATCCTCCATTTAGATGCCAAAGTCTTCCTACCATATCATTCCCCTTCTACTAGATTAACTTCCCATTACCTCTCAGATCAAATATACAATGTTCTTTTTTGGCATAAAGGCTGCTAAGTCTTTCATACCCAAAAGCTATCATCCTATATCTCTCTTCCCCTTCATAGCCTAAGAAAGTTGTCTGCAATAGGTGCCTTTTTTCTTCTAAACCTTCTGAAATCTGACTTCAAGTCTCACCATACAGCTCAAAAAGAAACTGTACCTAAGTTTCCAACCAAATTCGTGGTGATTTGCATGTTGCTGCTTTTTAGAAAGATACCTTCCTCACTCCTAAATGACAGAGAGAATACTGACAATACTGATGACCTCCCTGTGGGGCAGAATTGACAGATCTTCTTGGAGGAGAGACGTGTGTGGTTCAAGACAGACTCTAGGAAAAGAAAGAGAATGACTTTGGGATCCGTAGGCTTGTAGAGAAAGTTGGCTCCTTAACACGTTCCTGAATTCCAGAGTACCGCCCCAGTGACTTTAAAGATTTTCCCCATGGGTGAGATGTCATCTCAGTCCCGATAGAGATCTCATTTCTCTGAGTGGATGCCCATCAATTGGAGAGTGGCTGAATAAATTATGGTATATGAATGTTATGGAATATTATTGTTCTATAAGAAATGACCAGCAGGACGATTTCAAAGAGGCCTGGAGAGACTTGCATGAACTGATGCTGAGTGAAGTGAGCAAAACCAGGAGATCATTATACACAGCAACAAGACTATACGATGATCAATTCTGATGAACGTGACTCTTTCCAACAATGAGATGACTGTGCCAGTTCCCATGACCTTGTGATGAAGATCACAAAGAGAGGACTGTGAGAACTGAATGTGGATCTCAGCATAACATTCTCACTCTTTTTGTTGTTGTTTACTTGCATTTTCTTTTCTTACTGATTTACTTTCCTTTTTGATCTGATTTTTTTCTGCAGCAAGTATAAATATGTTTACACACATATTGGATGTAACATATATTTTTAATTGCTTGCCATCTAGGGGAGGGAATGGGGGGAAGGAGAGGAAAATCTGAAACACAAGGCTAGGCAATGGTCAGTGTTGAAAAATTATTCATGCATATGATTTGAAAATATAAAACTTTAAAAATTAAAAAAAGATCTCATTTCTTCTCATATATTTTCTGGTTAGAGCACTAACTTCTCTGATTTGTTTCCTATTTACTTGGATAAATGTATTTACTCACTATTTTTGATGGTCTTTAATTTGGTGACAAGGAAATATGCTGGTAAGTATAAACTAAAGGCAATTGGCCAAGAAAGTAGTTTTTGTTATAAACAAGTCTTGTTTTATGAGGCTAGCAATATTTAATGTGGGCTGGTAGATATAAATCTAGTTCATTATCCTTCTTGGAGATAAGTGAGGAAAGGATCAAATGCCACCTACATCAATTGCTCCCCTTAAGACAGAAATCATAGTCACCCTTGGGGATAGATGGGTCAGATTCTATCTATTCATACCACCTCCAAAGCCGTATTTGGACAAGCCTTGTAGACACACACATATCTTAAATTTCCAATGAGTTGTTAAAGTTCCAGGTCAGATGTGGAATTAGATTTCGTGCTTGGTTCTTAGTTTGAAACCTGAGAAATAAAAGTTTTATCCCTGAAGTCTGGTTCATTTTATTCCATTTACCTGACCATTCACTTATAATAGATGGTGCCCACTGAAACCTTTTCTGGTTTTCTTTCTTTTTTATTAAAGCTTTTTATTTTCAAAACATATACATAATTTTTCAACAATGATCCTTGCAAAACCTTGTGTTCCAAATTTCTCCCCCTTCTTCCCACCCACTCCTCTAGATGGCAAGTAATCTGATATCTGTTAAACATGTTAAAATATATGTTAAATCCAATATATGTATACATATTTATACAATTATCGTGCTGCACAAGAAAAATCAGATCCAAAAGGGAAAAAATGACAAAGAAAACAAAATGCAAACAAATAACAACAAAAAGTGAAACCTTTTTTTCAAAAGTATAACCATTCCATTATTTCAAAAATATGATTACCCATCCATGTCATGAGGCATCTTCTGCTCTCAGACTTCAGTATCCACATCTTCTCATCATGATCGTGATAGATAGAATGGTTGACAAAGTGATGGACTCGGGGCTGTGTAGATCTGGTTTCAGAACTCATTTCATACACTTATGAACTTGAACACTTTACAAAGCCTCTCTTGGTTCTCAGCTCTTCATCTATAAAATGAGAGACTTAGAATAAATGACCTCAATAGTTCCTACGAGCTCTCAATTTCTGATCCTATGATCATCATCTTTAATATTTATATAGCATCTTAAGGCCTACAAAATATTTTATCTTAGTAAGAGATGTGTTTTAGGACTCAATTTCCCACAAGAAAGCATCTTCCAGAGGGTTGTATGTAAGCTTGCAATGTAATGACATCACTAGATAAGGATTCTGATTGGTGAGAAGGTTTTTAAGTCACAATTAAAATTTAAAATCTCTCCTAGAAAGGACGGAAAGAATAGGTCAAGCAGAAAAGAGAGGCAAAAAGTGAGGATGATGCCCTCCAACTCCAGGATCATTTTGGGACCATTGTGAATATAGAACTTTCAGTGATTCTTGAAGATATGAAAGGAGTTCTGGGGGAAAACACCAATTCTAAATGTCTAACTCTAGAAGTCTGAGACCAGAAATAGTTTTCTTATTTTAAAAAACTATATTAGAAAGTTAGAGGTACTGAAGAGGAATTAGATTATAACTCCTTTCATACTAGAGGAAATTGAATTCCTTTGTGTTCAGGGGCAAAGAATGTTTTACTCTTTAATTCCCTTCCTAGTCATTTCCATATATAAATGTTTTGCTGTTGGATTTATATGTTCCAGATTTCACAAGAGAGTAATATATTTGATGGGGGCTCAAACCATGAGCTGAACAATTATCATCCCTCAACTGGTCACAATGAACTTGCAAAATCTCTCTCTCTCTCTCTGTCTCTCTATCTCTCTCTCTCTTTTTGTCTTTCAGTCTCTTTGTCTCTCTGTGTCTCTCTGTCTCTGTCTCTGTGTGTCTTCCTCTGTCTCTGTCTGTCTGTATTTTTCTGTCTCTGTCACTGTGTGTCTCTCTGTCTCTGTCTCTGTCTCTGTCTGTCTGTCTGTCTGTCTCTCTCTCTCACACACACACACACACTCATTAAATTGTCTCCTATAAAACTGGAGGACGGATTTCTTGGAAGGGGTGGTGGATTAGATGGCTTTCGAAGTGCCTTTCAGCTCTAACAATCTATAATTCTGTAAATCTGTGATTCTAATCTCTACCCCACTGGCTCCTTATCTTTCCAGCCAGCTTGGCTAAGTAAGAAAAAAAGGCTACAGACATTTCTTTCTTGAGCTCTTTAGTTCAGCCAGGAAGAGGTGGGTTGTGCTGCAAACTCCAGAAAATCTACCCTCAGAGGAAAAGGGGAGGGAATCCACAACCCACAGCTAATTTACTCGGGCATGTCAACAGAGGCCAGAACAAGCTATGGATTTAAAAGAGAAATCATTCTTTTCCTCCTTTCTTTGGACTCTCACACTTTAGTGGGCGCCTCTCCCTTTCAGGTGTGTACTGCAGCCACCACAGTCCCTCTTCTGATCTGCAGTCTGCCAGAAACTTCAGAGGAAAAATCAAAATGGGCTTCAGGACCCAGTTATAGAAACTTAGAAACTGAGACACAGCGGGAGTCCTCTAGGAGCAGGTATCCAGGGA
This sequence comes from Myrmecobius fasciatus, assembly GCA_023553655.1. NCBI lineage: Eukaryota > Metazoa > Chordata > Mammalia > Dasyuromorphia > Myrmecobiidae > Myrmecobius > Myrmecobius fasciatus. Next base: position 188,371 of record JAJPUD010003865.1, read on the forward strand.
GACGAGAAGGCTTGATCTCCCAGGGGAGAGCTGTCAGGAGCTAGCTCCCTGCTCCATTTAACTGCCCCCACCTTCTCTAAAACACAAGTGCAAACCTTTGCCCTAGGCACCCTCCCTCCCTTCCCCACCCTACTCCTGCCCCTTCAGAGAGGGGCCTCCTGCACAGCAGCTGCAGTCAGAGCATGGGACCTAAGGCTAGGAGGCTCCAGAACAGAACTGGGGCCATGCCACAGGGAGGCTTTAACAAGCCAGCAGGTTCACACTGGGGATTAAAGAAAAACAAGGCTGCACTGTGGCTACCGCCCCAACCAACCCCAGCCCGACTTCTCTTAAAGCTGTTATTTTTATGGTTGGCATCCAGTGACCAGAAGTCCATGAAAGGTGCCATTGTAGGCAGCCTGGAATGGGGAGGGCTAGGATTGAGGGAGCTCACTGGTCACAGCCTCAGCCTTGGAAGGTACTTGATCCAAAGGAAACACAATATTGTAAGAGCCTGGGGGTCATCTGGTCTAGCCCCTTGCCTTTGCCTAAATCATTCATTTACCTTGTTGGAGATTCAATAAATAGGTGAGAAATAAATATGTAATCCATCCTTCTGTAGTTTTAATAAATATATGAGCAGCTTCTCTCTGGGAAGAGAGCTGTAATGAAAACAGTCAATCAGTCAGTCCATATGCATTTATTAAACACCTATCATGTGCCAGGCAATGTGCTAATCAAAGGGTACAAAGAAAGGTTTAAAAAAAAACCCAGCTCCTGCCTTTAGGGAACTTACAATGTGGTGGAGGAGAAGACAACAATATACATAAAAGATACAGGAAGAGTAAAATAGAGGGAATTGATGGAGGAAATCATGGATTGTGAGAACTGGTGTCAGAAGGGACCTAGGTTCAAATCCTGGATCTGGCAGTTACTAACTGTGTGACCTCCTTTCTCTACATCTTGGTTCTCCCATCTAAAATGGGGGTGATGATACCAATAGTTCCTACCTCAGAGAGTTCTTGCAAAGATCAAATGAAATCATACAATCCTAAATTGAGAGCTGAGAGATTGTCGAGTCTAATGTCCTTGGAAGTTCAAAACTGACTCCAGAGCCTGTGAGATGATCAATGAAAAGTATTGAACAGAGAAAATACTCCTCAAGGAGGTCAAAGACTCACCCAAAGACCTCTTGTTGTTGTTCAGTCATTTTTCATTCGAGTCTGATTCTTCATGACCCTATTTGGGGGTTTGGGAGCAGAGATATTGAAATGGTTTGCCATTTTCCTCTCCAGCTTATTTTACAGATGAGGAAATGGAGGCAAACAGGATTATGTGACTTTTCCAGGCTCACACAGCTAGTGTCTGAGGTCAGATTTGAACTCAGAAAGGTGAATCTTCCTAACTTCAGGCCTGGCATGCTATTCACTATGCCATGCCCTAACTGCCCAAATATTCATACTGGAACTTTTTCAGGAGAGCAAAAAGAGCTAAAGACAAAGTGTCCCCTTGGGGGATGACTGAACAAAATCACTATGAATTATAAAATATATGGATCAGAGAACATCCCTGATTGAATGAATGATTAAAAAAGCATTTATTAGACATTTGCCACGTGTCAGGCACCATATTAAACACTGAGGATTCAAATATAAGGAAACACAACAGTCCCTGCCCTCAAAGAGCTTGTGTTCTAATAGGGGAAGATGATCTCCATAGCATAAGAAATGGGGAAGGCTTTGGCTCCCTGATTTAGAAATGACCATGGTTCCGGACATACACAAAGGCTGACCTGTCTGATCCCAGGCTTTCAGGAGCAGAGTCCATTTCCTCTTGAAAGAAGGATAAAAAGGATGGCTAGAGTAGGGAAGGCATGATTGAAATTAATGAGAAAATGGAGTAATTTCCCAACTGCCCTGATAATCTAATAGCTATCATTAACCCTTGCTGGTTACAGATCAAAGGGAAAAGTACCTTAACAAATCTAATGGGATTGTAGGGATTCAGGGATTCTGGGATATTCTGGGGTGAGAGCTTGC
>JAJPUD010003865.1:190398-203186 GCA_023553655.1 Myrmecobius fasciatus
ATTCAATTTATGTTGGGTTTTTTCCCACGTCCCCTCCAATATTTATCATTATCTTTTCCTGTCATCTTAGACAATCTGAGAGGTGTATGGTGATACCATAGAGTTGTCTTAATTTGTATCGATCAATAGTGATTTAGAGCATTTTTATATGACTAGAAATGGCTTTATTAAATCCAATTTATACACAAATCAAAAGAGCACCCCCAAAAAATTGGATTATAGAACCTTGTCCATTGGATGAGGTTAAATGGTGGGATGCAGGGAGTTTGCAGTAATTAGTCAGGCTCCTTGGACCTGCTAAAAGCAGGCTGTCCTCCCTCTGCAAGGAATGAGTCCTTGAAGAGAAATTCAATTCTTCAGGAGTCTCTTTTTGCCTTTTCTTTTGTGTCTCTTCTAGAGTGCCATAATAACTCTCTCTGTCCCCTCCCCCAACACATACAATCTAGAAGCAATAATTGCACCCTGTGCCACGGAAGACATGTGCTTGCATGCAGCCCAAAGGGGGAATTCAAGGACATAGCTTTCTGAAAGAACACCAATCCTCTGTATAGAGAGATTAGAAAAAAAGAGAAAACTTGGAGCCTGAAGCTGGGATCCTGAGATGAAAGATCTCAGGACAGAGACCTTCAGAGAACAGAATTTATGAGGCTTCCCATCAGTCCCAGGGCAAGACTTTTGGTTCTTTTAGAACGAGCCAAATAGTGCCCTAGCCGAGGACTTCAGCTAAGCCAGATGCTGGAGACAGTGTAGACTACGGCCAACTGGGGAAGAAATATACTCCACAGCAAGCAGACCCAGTAAGCCCAGCCATATGAAATGCACAGTTGATATATCAAGGATCAGGGAAGGGGAGTGTAAAGAGGTGAGGAGGGGAAGGATAGAAATGGGGAAGTATTAAGAGAAAGCACTATATCCCTTCTGAGTTTGTAAGCAAAGTGCCTGGCACACAATTGGTGCTTAATAAAAGCTTGACTGATTGACTCTATATATGAACATATGTATACCCCATTAAAAAATATAAAGTCCTTCACTAATGCATTGCTGGTGGAGTTGTGAAATGATCCAACCATTCTGGAGAGACATTTGGAACTCTGCCCAAAGGGCTATAAAATTGTGCATACCCACTGACCCAGCAGTGCCATGACTGGATCTGTGTCCCAAGGAAATCATAAAGGAGGGAAAAGGACCCACATGTGCAAAAATTTGTGGCAGCTCTTTTGGTGATAGCAAAGAATTGGAAAAGGAGTGGATGCTCATCAGTTGGAGAATGGCTGAAAAAGTTGTAGTACATGAAGGTAATGGAATATTATTAATAGTTCTATAAAAAAATGATGAACAAGCTGATGATAGAAAGGCCTGGAAAGATTTACATGAACTGACGCTGAGTGAAGTGAGCAGAACAGGAATACATTGTATATAATAACAGCAAGGATGTGTGATGATCAGCTGTGAAAGACTTGGTTCTTCTCAATGGTTCAGTGATCCAAAGTCATCAAAATAGACTTTGGACAGAAAATATCACCTGCAACAAGAAAAAGAACTAAGGAGACTGTAAATCAACACATGCTATGTTTGCTTCTTTATTCTATATTTTTCTCTCCCATGGTTTTTCCTTTTTGCTCTGATTTTTCTCTCCCAAGATAAGTCATAAAACAATGTGTATTAAAAATAAATAAATAAACTTCCCTAATGACCTACAGTAGAATCTTATATATATATATATATATATATATATATATACATATATATATGTGTGTGTGTGTGTGTGTGTGTGTGTGTGTGTGTGTGTGTGTGTGTATAGTCCTTGAGACCATAGACTATTAAAATTAGGCTCCAATCTAATCCAAACAGCAATAATGTGCCAAGTGTTATACCAGGTGCTTTAGATAACATGGCAAATCTTTTTGTTGGGGCAAAGAATTAGAAAATGAATTTTGGAACACAAGGTTTTGCAAGGGTGAATTTTGAAAATTATCTATGCATATGTTTTGAAAATAAAAAGCTTTAATAAGAAAAGAATTGGAAAATGAGTGGATTCCCATCAATTGGAGAATGACTGAATAAATTTTGGCATATGAAAGTAATGGAATATTATTGTTCTATAAAAAATGATGAACATATGATTTTTAGAAAATCCTAGGAAGATTTATATGAACTGATACTGAATGAAGTAAGCAGAACCAGGAAAACATTGTACACAGCAAGAAGATTATGTGATGATCAATTATGATAGGACTTGGCTCTTCTCAGCAATTCAGTGATCCAAGGCAATTTCAACAAACTTCGGATGGGAAATACCATCCTCATCCAGAAAGAGAACTACGAAGACTCAATGTGGATGAATACATACTTTCTTTTTTTTCTTATTGGGAGGTGGTTTTTTCCTTTTGATATGATTTTTCTCTCCAAACATGACTCATGTGGAAATATGTAAAAAATAAATGTACATGCATAACCTAAAAAGTAAAATTTATGAGAGAGAAAGAGAAAGAGAGAATAGTAAACATGAAAAAGTCCCTGCCTCAATGAACTTATATGTCAGCTAGTGAAGTTAAAAAATATATTGATTAAGCATCTACTATGTTATGCTAAAATCTAAGTTTACCAAAAAAGGTCAAAAAGCAACAACAACAACATAGTTCCTGCCCTCGAGTTTACATGTCAATTATTCAAATAAACAAGCATTTATTAAGTATTTATTATGTGCTAGGCACTATGTTAAGCTCTGGTGTTACATAGAAAGATTAAAAAAAAATCCACAGTCCCTCGTCTCAAGGAACTTACACATCAACTAGTCAAGTTAACAAGTATTTATTAAATGCCTACTATGTGCCAGGCACTGTGCTCAGTGCTTAAAATACAATTGCAAAAAGTGAAACAGTTCCTACTCTCATGGAGCTTACATTCTACATGCAACATGCATGCCAAAAATATAAAATTAAGTCAATTGGGGAGAGAAGTCAGTATCAACCAACAGGAAAGATTTCCTTTGCAAATGGGATTTGCTTAGACTGAGTCTTAAAGAAGTGAGGGATGCAGGTATTTGAAGGGATGTCATAAGGAAGAAGAATCTGAATTTTTCTTTTCTCTCTCTCTCTTTTATTTATTTTTATTTTTTACTGAGGCAATTGGGATTAAGTGACTTGCCCAGGGTCACACAGCTAGGATGTGTTAAGTGTCTGAGACCAGATTTGAACTCAGGTCCTTCTGACTTTAGGGTTGGTGCTCTAACCACTGCGCCACTTAGCTGCCCCAAGAATCTGAATTTTTCAAAAAAAGTTTCAACTTTTACTGTCCCATGTCTAGGGGCATGGGGACAAGATATAATGAGGCAGGTTTGATGTCAGGAAAAACTTGCTAAAGTAGAATAGGCTGCTATGGGAGGTAGTGGGTGGATTCTGCCCTTCAGGCAGGGTTTGGATGACCACTTGTGGAATATGTTATACTGAGGATTCTCACTGGCTATGAGTTGGACTCAGCTGCCACTGAGGTCCATTCGAATTCTCAAATTCTATGATTTTGTGATTCTGGGACTCTGCTTCTGGGATTCTTAAAGAGACAGATTTGATAAGGGAAGGTATTCCAGGCATGAGGAACAGCCCATGCAAAGACATGGAGGTGGGAGATACAAAGCCAAGTTGAAGAAAACTCAGGGTTTAACTTAAGCATTTCAGCACTGACTGGCATAGAAGTAGCAACACAAAAACTGGTCCTCTCTGCCAAGGTCTAGGTATGAAGGTTGGTTTCTTTCCATGAAGGCCAGTCTGCTGGCTTCCTTCTCCTCTGGAGCCAATTGGTTTTATGTTACAGCTGAGAAAATAAAGTGGGAGCTGTGTCTATAGCTTGTTGATAAAGTGATTCTGGGGGAAAATCTATGAGCACTTTTGATTTATGGGGACAGAACATTGGACCCTATGTTTATTTTACAGTTTGCCAGCCAGCTTTAAGAGAAACAAACAGAAACCCCTCTCCAGCTTTGCTGAAGCTAAGTAAACCCAGTTAACCACTGTGTTTATTCTGCAGGCAACACTGAAGGGACTGTTGTCTGAGAATCTGGGGATGGAGGCAGACGGCGAGCATCTTCTAGGACCTTTCTGAAAGAAGTTCTGCTGTTCTGTGTATACATGTGTGTACACATGTATACATGTATGTGTATTACATATGTGCGCACTGTGGAGAGAGTGTGCACGCATGTGCCAGTGTGTGCTAGTGTGAGGACAGAGAAAGGATCTGAGACAGAAGCACACTAGAGGTTTATGTACCTTCTGTCAGTCCGTGCAAGAGATGCTTCCTATGTGTCAGAATCCCAGACAACACTAGAAGGAACTCTACGGGTTATTGTGTCCAAGCTTCTCACTTTATAAAGACCAAAATGGGAAGTCTAAGCAAAAAAGCCATTTGGGATCATAAATTTGGAACTGGAAGGGACTTCAGAGGCTATGTCATTCCACCCTAGTTTATAAAGGAGGACATTGTAATCCAAGGAAGTTAATAGTTAGGTTTAAAGTAGCTGGTGGTACAGTGGATAGAATCCTAGCCTTGGAATCCAAAAGTTCAAATCTAGCCTCAGATACTTACTGTCTGTATCATCCTGAACAAGTCATTTCATCTCCATATTGACTCAGTTTCTTCATTTGTAAAATGAGGAGATTGGATTCAATAGCCTCTAAAATCACTTCCAAATCTAAATCTATGTTCCGATGTCAAAGAGTACCAAGCTAGTGTTTTTAAAATTAATGACAATATTTAATAATGACATAAAATTACTTCAGGGTTTTAAAGTACATTTGAACATCCCAACAGTCCTAAGAAATGCTCCTAGAGGTTCTATCAACCACATCTTACAAAGTGCCTTAAATGGTGGTCACATAACTAGTTAAATTCAGATATAGGGTTTGACTTTCTGGTTTCAAAATAAGTATGATTTCCATTATGTTATGCTTCTTCTGAAACTTGTTGTTCTTAATCGTTTTCAAAGAGGTGATGTCTTGACTTGCCCATGAAATGGATTTAAATAAAGCAGAGTTACACAAAGTCTTTCTTCCTTTCTTCAAGAATCCTCAAAGAACTCAAAGGCAAGACAGAAGTCAAGACTAATGGCCCAGAATGCATTGGGTGACCTTGACATCTGCAATATCTGACCAAATTCTAAGCTTTCATGGCCATTGGAACGAACTGTTCTCATTTGCCAATTTTTCAGGGGGAGATCTTCAGACGCTTGGGGTAGACACTCTTGTAACTCACCAATAGGTTTGAGACCCATTATTTGTACTCAATGGTTTAGCTCATCTTCTGAGATGACTTTACTGAAGTGTGGCTTCTGTGCATGCTATAACTTCTAGAACCCACAAAATCAGTAAAAAATAAATAAATAAACGAAACGAAACAAAACAAAAAAAACAAAATAAAAATTAAAAAACAAACCTCAAAACTTCTTGAACTAGGATTTGGATAGGAGAATATTAGTTTCTCTTGAGGGCAGGGACTGTGCTATTTGTTTTGGTGTTGTTTCTCCATGCTGGAGAAAGGCAATATGGTAGAGTGAATGAACTGTTGGCCTTGGAATCAAGAAGACCTGGAGTCAAAAACAAATTCTGAAACATACGGTGAGACCCATTATCTTACCCAATATGCTCCCCTCTCCCCCAGCAAATAACTTAACTTTTCAGTCCCCCAAGCAATTTTCTAAAGTTACATCTCAAGGGCAAAGTTGCATTGATAGAGAGAATTTCTCTCACTAAAGAACATTTTATACCAAGGAAATCAAAGGGTCAGACCAAAAAAATAAAAAAAACACAAAATCCACATTACCTAGTAGAGTAGGTAATATATAAATGTTTGTTGACTTGGAAACCTGTTAAAAGAGCCAACCGGTTGTATTTGGAGAGCAAAATTGGCTCTGCTTTGGGTTGTAGACAGGTGACACAATATTGTTATCCTTAGATTTTACTGAAAGTTGACTGAGTGGGCTGAACATTGGGCAATTTAAATATGCAGCACTGCCAATGAGAAATTTCTGATGTAAACACGTGGTATAGCCAATGGTCAGGTGGAGCTGGTAGAAACCAGACTAACCAGACTCAAATTTTTGCCAATTAGCTGCTACTCATTTCTTTTTATAAAATTATTTTTACCTGGTTAACAAGCATTTATTTTCTTTCCCTCCCACCTCCCTCAAACCCCACTAGAAAAAAAAACCTTGTAAAAAATACACATAGTCAAGCAAAACAAATTACTTCATTGACCATGTGCAAAAATATACATCTCATGCTAAATTTTGAGTTCAACACTTCTATCTGGAGGTAGGTAATCTTTTTCATCTTGAGTCCTTTGGAATCCTTGTTGATCATCCCCTTGATCAGAGTTCTTAAATCTTTTAAAGGTATTTGTCTTTTAGTGTATTTATTACTGCATAAATTTGTTCTACTTCTATTCACTTCACTCTGTAGCAGCCCATCCAAATCTTCCCAGTTTTCTCTGAAATGATCCCTTTCTTATAGCAAAAAAAAAAGCATACTTATGCTTTATCAGAGAAATTCCACAAAAGGGATTTTTCCCACTTAACTTTTAAAAAGTATGTCCATTTTATCTTCTGACAATTTCTTCCTTGCTTCTATATAATTTGTTAACAATATGATCATTTATATCAATACCATGTATCCAATTGGAGCTTACATCAACATATGGTATAAGATTAGGGTTTAAACATAATTTCTGCCAGACTGCTATCCAATTTCCCCAATGATTTTTGTCAAATAATGAGTGCTTCCACCAGTAGCTGAGTTCTTTGGGTTTATCAAATCTACTAGTTGCTTTTGCTTATATATGTTTCATATCTAATCTATTCCATTGATTGATATATTTTTGAAACAATATTAAATCATTTCTATGATTGCTATATTGTATTATAGTTTGAGATTTGGTACTCTATGTCCTTTTCCTGCTTATTTTTTTTCATTTTTTCCCCTTGATATTTCTTTTTTTTCTTCCAGATGAATTTTGTTTTTTTTCTAACTCTATAAAGTAGTTTTTGATAGATATTGTTATAGAACTGAATAAATAAATTGATTTCAGCAACATTGTCATTTTATTATCTTAGTTCTTTCTACTCATGAGAAATTGATATTTCTCAAATTATTTAGTTATGTTTTTATTTCTGTAAAGAGGCATTTGTATTTGTATTTCACATAGTTCCTGTCTTTCTTGGCAGGTAGACTCTCAAATATTTTACACATCCCTTGGGATTTCCTTTTCTACTACCTCTTCTGCTGATGCTGTTGGAAATATTCAGAAATGCTGATGAATCTGTACAGATTTATTTCATAGCCTACAACCTACCTTAAGTTATTATTTAAATTAATTTTAGCTGATTCTCAAGATTATTCTAAGTAAAACATCATATTATCTACAAAAGTAACAATTTTGTCTCCTCTTAGTCTATGCTTACTATCTTAATTTATTTTTGTTGTCTTACTGCTATGTCTAACATTTCTAGCACTGTATCAATAAGGAGGGAGAACTGTGGAGGGTGCTGCCCAGTGAGAAGGGATGATAAAGTCCAGAGGCATACAGCCAATGGAAAATGATGAGATGGCTACCCTGGGTGCCCTCCTTAAATGGAGGTTGTGAGAGGAGCTCTCCACTGTCTACCTTCCAATCTCTCCAATCAGAGGCCCCAAAGGCGTGAGATACTGAGGAGGTATGAGTTTTATATCCACCAGGAGTGTGATAAAAATATTTAACAACCAGTTCTCTGAAAAAAGGGCTGATGACACACTTTTAAGATTAATCTGCATTTTTAACATTTCCCCATCATTTTCTTAAGTCTAGATAATCAGTAAAACAATAAATCAAGCCCTTATTTTTAGTAGATACTTTCTCATCTGTCCATAGTGAATAAAAAATCTGCCTCTCCTGGTTTTTATGAGGTTGAAATCTTATGATTTGCATAAAGCAAATGTAAGCTTGAAAGTTCTAGAGATCCTCATGCATATATATAGACATATAGACACATACACACATATATACACACATACACATATGCATACACATACACACACATAAGACCTGAGTTCAAATCCTGTTAGACATTTAGTGGCTGTGTGACTCTGGAAGTCACTTTATCTCTACCTACCTCAGTTTCCCTAGCTGTAACACATGTATGTATGCAAACAAATATATCTCATGGCCCATAATTATTTTTGTCTAAACTTCTGGTTTTACTGGTATGGAAAAATCAAAAGATCATTGATTTGGAGCTAGATGATAACTTAGAGATTGTCTCATACAGCCTCTTTGATTTTCATATAGGAAAGCAGAAGCCAGAGGATCCTGAATAGTTTCTAAGGTCACCAAGGGGAAGCAGGTCCTTAACCTCTAGGTCCAGCTGTGTCTCTCCTCGTGTGAGTTCACAAATCCTCTGTGAATTGCCTTGAGCACCAAGGGGTTAAAATATTAGCTCAGAGTCACAGAGCCAATATGTGCTGGGGACAGGACCCAAGTCCTCTGGGCTTTCAGGCCAGCTCTGTTCTCTGATAAATCATGCTTCTTCCTACCTTCCACTTGATAAGCACTTAATTGAATGAAAAGGAACACATTCTCTAAATGGCACCATGTTTCCTAATTCTGTCAATTGATCTGGGATTTCCTGGAGGTGATGAGTCCTTCCACACAGGCAGATCTCCTGACCTTCTCATCCTCAGGGTGACCTTTCTCTGTCCTACCATAAATCTTCCATGGAGTATTCCTCTGAAGGCTTTCCCCTAGGTGGGTACCATGACATTCCTGGGGCTGCCCACCTGTCATCCTTCCTTGTCCTGATATGACTAGAAGGCCTCTTCCTCTGAGCAGCTATTTTTGGATATCTCTTCAGCTACCCCTTATGCACAAGCCACCATTAATTATGTAAGTAGCTTTCTACACATGTCACATGGTTCAGTATTACTCTTGGATCACCCATAATTTAATCTTTAAAGAGTAGAATGTTCTAATGTAGGATGGTTTACCTCTCAGACCTGTAGAGGGGGAAGGAATTTGTGACCAAAGAAGAACTAGAGGTCATCATTAATCACAAAATAGATAAGTTTGATTATATCAAGTTAAAAAGTTTTTGTACAAACAAAATGAATGCAGACAAGATTAGAAGGGTAGCAGTAAACTGGGAAAATGTTTTTACATCCAAAGGTTCTGATAAAGGCCTCATTTCTAAAATATATCGAGAATTGACTCAAATATATAAGAATTCAAGCCATTCTCCAATTGATAAATGGTCAAAAGATATGAACAGACAATTTTCAGATGAAGAAATTGAAACTATTTCTGGTCACATGAAAAGGTGCTCCAAGTCACTATTGATCAGAGAAATGCAAATTAAGACAACTCTGAGATACCACTACACACCTGTCAGGTTGGCTAAAATGACAGGAAATGATAATGATAACTGTTGGAGGGGATGTGGGAAAACTGGGACACTGATACATTGTTGGTGGAACTGTGAACAGATCCAACCATTCTGGAGAGCAATTTGGAACTATGCTCAAAAAGTTATCAAACTGTGCATACCATTTGACCCTGCAGCGTTTCTACTGGGCCTATATCCCAAAGAGATTTTAAAGGAGGGAAAGAGACCCACATGTGCAAAAATGTTTGTGGCAGCCCTTTTTATAGTGGCAAGAAACTGGAAATTGAAAGGATGCCCATCAATTGGAGAATGGCTGAATAAATTATGGTATATGAATGTTATGGAATATTATTGTTCTGTAAGAAACGACCAACAGGAGGGTTAGAGGCCTGGAGAGACTTGCATGAACTGATGCTGAGTGAAAACAGCAGAACCAGGAGAACATTATACACAGCAACAAGACTATACGATGATTAATTTTGATGGACATGGTTCTCTTCAAAAATGATGTGATTCAAACCAGTTCCTATTGTTCAGCGATGAAGATAGTCATATACATCCAGAGAGAGGCCTGTGGGAACTGAGTGTGAACCACAACACAGCATTTTAACGCTTTCTGTGAATATTTCCATGCATTTTGTTTTCCTTCTTAGGTTGTTTTTTTTCTTCTTCTCTTTCTAGATCTGATGTTTCTTGTGCAGTAAGATAACTGTATAAATATGTATACATGTATTGTATTTGTCGTATAATTTATCCTATTTAGCATGCATTAGATTACCTGTCATCTAGGGGTGGGGGTGGGGGAAAGGAGGGGAAAAGCTTGGGGAAAAAAAGTTTTTGCAAAGGTCAATGTAGAAAAATCACTCATATGTTTTGTAAATAAAAAGCTTCATTCAAAAAAAAAAGAGTAGAATGTTCTTCAAAGGTTCTGATAAAGGCCTCATTTCCAAAATATATAGAGAATTGACTCAAATTTATAAGAATTCAAGCCATTCTCCAATCGATAAATGGTCAAAAGATATAAGCAGACAATTCTCAGATGAAGAAATTGAAACTATTGCTATTCACATGAAAAGGTGCTCCAAATCATTATTGATCAGAGAAATGCAAATTAAGACAACTCTGAGGTACCACTACACACCTGTCAGATTGGCTAAGATGGCAGGAAAAGATAATGACAAATGTTGGAGGGAATGTAGGAAAACTGGGACACTGATACGTTGTTGGTGGAACTGTGAATGGATCCAACCATTCTGGAGAGCAATTTGGAACTACGCTCAAAAAGTTATCAAACTGTGCATACCATTTGACCCAGCAGTGTTTCTACTGGGCCTATATCTCAAAGAGATCTTAAAGGAAGGAAAGGTCCCCACATGTGCAAGAATGTTTGTGGCAGCCCTCTTTGTAGTGGCTAGAAACTGGAAACTGAGTAGATGCCCATCAATTGGAGAGTGGCTGAATAAATTATGGTATATGAATGTTATGGAATATTATTGTTCTATAAGAAACGACCAGCAGGACGATTTCAGAGAGGCCTGGAGAGACTTGCATGAACTGATGCTGAGTGAAATCAGCAGAACCAGGAGATCATTATTCACGACAATAACAATACTATATGATGATCAATTCTGATGGACATGGCTCTCTTCAACAATGAGATGATTCAAACCAGTTCTAATTGTCCAGTGATAAAGAAAACCATATATACCCAGAGAGAAGCCTGTGGGATCTGAGTGTGAATCACAACACAGCATTTTCACTCTTTTTGTTGTTGCTTGCTTGCATTTTCTTCTTCTTCTTCTTTTCTTCTTCTTCTTCTCTGGTTTGATTTGATTTTTCTTGTGTAGCACAATAATTGTATAAACACGTGTGCATATATTGGATTTTACATAAAAAAGAGTAGAATGTTCCACGACTCATATTCATGTTACATCATGAAATGTGTATATTTACAAGTATGCATATGTAATGTGTATCTACATTTGACCATTAATGCCTACATATATGTATTATGCTGTATTTACATGTATGTGTTGCAAATATATATGCATCGTCACATACACACCCAAACTTGCCTTGTTGGGAGTATATGTGCATGTGTGTATGACATATGGTACTACACATACATTGTGTAGCTATATGTGTTTTCACATGCAGTCAATATAGGTGTACATGTATTTATATGTTCTACATAAACATGTGTACATGCATACACACGTTTGATGTTTACATGTATTTATATAGGGGATACATGTTTGCTTTATATGTTTATACATGTATTTTCACATGTGTGTATATGCTAGTCCATAAATCTGCCTTGTCTAAATGTGTGTGTGCACATGCATTCAAACATGTGTGTAGATAGTGTGTATACAATATAAACTAATGTGACCTACATAAATACGTGTGTGTGTGTGTGTGTGTGTGTGTGTGTTTGGTCCAGAACAATGTAGGCAAACCCCACTGACGGCACTTCCCCTACCACTGCAGAGAAGCAGCTGATCTGGGTCTGGGGTGGGTGAGGGAGCTACTTATCCATTATGAAATCACAGTGGACACACCTGAGATATTTCCTGTCTTTGAGGCAAGATCTATGCACTTTGCCACACTGAACTGACGTGATTGGGGAGAAAAATACATTATAACCAAACCTCTGTATAATATGAAGATCTCTAAGCCCCAGAGGGCTGTTTATTTCTAGCTAGTAACTCAGCCAATGAGGGGTGGGTAGTACATAGAGAGCTGGTTTGGGGTCAGACGTTCTGCCTCGAACACATACTGGCCATATGATCCATGAGGAGTCCCTCACCTCTCAATGTCTTGCATTGGGGGAAGGATTTTCCTTACTTGGGAGTTCTCTTTATCAATGAAACCTCAAGTCCCTAATTCTGTCCCTATCCTGCTAAATCTCAAAATAAGTAAAGGATTGGGACGGTTCCTAGAAATACATTGTAACAGAATTTTAAATTGTCCTATATTAATAATTAAGAAAGACTAGACATTTTTCTTTTAAAAACTGTCCTAAAAACTTAAAAAAAAAATCCAACATTCAGGAGCTCGGAATTTCTCACACTCCAGCTCACTTCTGATTCTGGAGATTTTCTCTGGATGAAATCACTAATTGTTTGGCTCTGTGGAAGAATGGGGGGAAGGGGCTTTGCTGTCATTGTCAGGGAGTCCATAGTGCTCTTCCAGGTCCCCATACGTCGTCTTTATCCAATAACCACTTGCCACGGTATCCAAAAACCTCTCATCTGGGTTTTTTTCTTTTTCTTTTCTTCCTTCCTTCCTTCCTTCCTTCCTTCCTTCCTTCCTTCCTTCCTTCCTTCCTTCCTTCCTTCCTTCCTTTCTTTGTTTCTTTCTTTCTTTCTTTCTTTCTTTCTTTCTT
>JAJPUD010003865.1:212827-224111 GCA_023553655.1 Myrmecobius fasciatus
ATATATATATATATATATATATATATATATATATATATATATATATATCTCACATTTTGAGCTTTCTGAGCCAGGGGCTGTCTTTTGCCCTTCTTTGTAACTTCAGCACTTAGCTCAGTGCCCCAGAACACAGTTACCACTTACAACGGCTTACTTTGTATTTTTTACCTATGGACATGACGTGCCCCCATAGACTGTAAGCTTCTTGCAAACAAGTTATTCTTTGTTTTTATATTCTTAGCACTAGCCCAGGCACCTGCAAGACTTTGAACACTTGCTGGCTCATTGAGGATTTGACAGGTCAGCCCTGAAGGAAGCCAAAGATTGTGAGAGGTTTAAATGAGGAAAAAGTGTACAAATACAAAATAACCATAAGGTAGTCAGGCAATAAGCATTTATTAAGGACTTATTATAATAATAACAATAAGGCTTTAAGGTTATAAAATAATCATATATATATAATCTCCTATTATATAATTATAGCATAATAGATTAATATTACATATACAAATATACAATTGTCATATAGCATGTATATATATCATATAATATATCAATATGACTGTGCTATATAATATACATATATATATATATATATATATAATATGATATATTACCTCCCCACAACCAGGGGAGTATGATTTTATTATTATTCTCATGATACAAATAAAGAAACTGAGGCAAGCAGAGTTAAGTGACTTGCCCAGGATCACACAGCTAGCTATCAAAGGATGGATTCAAATTGAAGTTCTGATTTCAAGTCCAGCACCCTAATTACTGGACCAGGCACAGAGCTAAGGACTTTGGGTACAAAGAAAGGAAAGGACCATCCTGCCCTAGGATGTTCACATTCTGTTGTGTGGAAAGAAATTAGTAAGAAAAGCTCATTAGGTAAAAGAGAAAGCTATCAGAAGGCTTTTTATCTTCTGTCCCTGGGGTGTATGTCAAGGGATCATCTTGCTCCCTCTTCTCCCATGATGTCCTCCTAGTACCAATGTCCCCTCATCTATGAGATCTTATTTTGAAGATGAAACGAAATAATGGATAAAACACTGTGAAAACCTCAAAGTGTTGTATAAATGCTAGCTGTCATCATTATTGCTTTGATTCCAAGGTCTTTTGCCATCTCTTGCCATCCTCAGATGAATTTGTCTTAAGAAATCAAAAGAACTTATCTTAAAAAAAAAAAAAAGGAAAGATCATGGTGTAATGGAGAACCTGGAGCATCACTACCCTGAGCTTGAATTAAGCCTCTATAACATTCTACCACTGTGACCTTGGCCAGATCAGTTAGTCTCTTTGAGCCTCAGTCTCCTCATCTGAAAAATGAGGTGTATGGACAAGACAATCTAAAAGCAGAGTGCTAAAGTCAGCATAAGAAAGCCAATGGCTAAATTTTTATTATAAGCATTTATAATTCAGAACTTGGCAAACACTTCAAATTATGGTTTGATTCACTGTTTCATTGATTTTTTTGTTGATTTATATGCTAAGGAAAATGATAGTGAAAATGTGAATAATATAGATTAATTTTAAAAGTGCACCCAATATATATTCCCTTACAGACCCTGTTGTTAACATTTATCGGCACACTTCCTTGTAAGTGAAAGTCATCAAATTGTATTCTAATATATCTCCCAAAATTATGTTTGGAAAGTCAATTTTTTAGTCTTCTGGTTCTGTGTTCTATAAATTTATTGGAGGGTCCAAGTTTTATGATACTTTCCCCAGGAATATGCTGCTTAATTGTTAATCACCTTGGTTACTGAAATTATAGTTACATTTCTACTGGGGAGTGAGAATATGGAGACTTGGTAGATTGTCTAATTTTGCAGACCTGGACAGCTCCATACATTAGGCCAACTTAACTAACTTGGGCAGCTCCCTAGATTAGACAATTTAACCTGCTTAACTAACCTTGGAAGCTCCATAGATTAGGCAATTTAACCTACTTAATTTACCTGAGCAGGTCCATAAATTAGGCAGTTTAATCTACTTAACTAACCTGGGGAGCTCCATAGAATTGGAAATATAACAACTAATCTGGGGAACTCCATAGGACAACTCAACTCACTTACCTAACCCAGAGTGCTCTTTAGATTAGGGCAATTTAATTCGCTTAACTGATCCGGGCAGCTCCATAGATTTTGGCAATTTAAAGACACCAGGGCAAAGACCCAAAGGAATTGGATCAGGCTGCAGCTGAACGATAATGATTCTATGAGGAATTTCACACTACAACAGCCCAGGCGCCACTGAGCAGGAGCACTGGGACTTTCTGGGACATTGGCAGCCAGAACATTATAATGAGAGAAAAAAAGATCCTTATGACAGAGGGGACTACCAGCTCTCTAGATGCATGCTCCTAATCCCTCCATAGATGGAGTGGGCCCTTAAAAACAATTCTGGATCCCTTCTTCCTCTTCTGCAAACCAGAAGTAGGTGCAACCAACCCGCATTTCAAGGGACTTATTCATCACGGAAGCCAAAGAGGAGAACTTCCCCTTGGGATGTCTTGGAAACAAAATGAAGTGAAGAAGGAGCCAACGACGAATTTAGCAGAGAATGGGGCAGAGAGTTTTGCCAACAAAGTCCAGGCTCAATCGGGAGAGATAGTGTTTGATTCAAGCCAACCGTTCTACCGCTTCAAAACAGTAGTCCTTTCTTTAAGTTCAAGAAGACACGAGCTTCTGGCCTGGGCCAAGGGGAAGGACAGAATAGGAAGCTGGGCCTGCCAGTAGGACATATTTTCAGATTCAATAAATAGCCATCTCAATCATAAACAGGATTGTCGGCAGCTTCCCAAGAACATCCCGGACCTCGGCTTTCCCTGTTAAAATAGAACAGGGTTCTGGCTTCTTATTTGTTGATCTGGAAAACGACTCTAGATGCAACCTAGAAGGTGTTCTGAGAACAGAGAAAGGTTGAGGGTCTTTGCAATGTCAAAACCACACAAATACTCAAATATACTCAAGCAACTAAAAAAAATTCATTTTTTAAGTAGACATTTGGCATCCCATAGAAACAAAGTAAAATAAGATATCTGGAATCTGTCTCCAACAGAATCACAGATGTTGAAGAAGATGTCAGAGGGTATTTAATCGAATTTATCCCTGGGGGGACTGGGGAAGAAGATCTCTTCTCCAACATAATATCCTTTTCTTGAAGACTAACCAGGATGCATAAGAAGAGGAGAATTCACCATCAGCTCATTTCCTTGATGGATACCTCTAATTGTTAGGAACTTTTCACTTGCTTAGGTTTAAATTTGGCTTTCTACAATTGGTACTCCTTCTCTTTGGGACCAAATAGATAAAAATAAGAAATGGACCTGTGATTCCATTGGTATAAGGAACTCCCTGGGAGAGAAAGCTTCTTCCACTGATGCTAGTTAGCACCTTCTCTGCAACCTATAACCTTCAAGAGTTACCTAGACTCCTGAGAGGTACTTGCCCAAGGTCACACAGTACATATCAAAGAAGGGACATGAACCCAGGTTTTCTTGACTTTTTTGATGGCACATAGCAATTAATGAATGTTTATTGATTAGTGATTGATTCTTTAGCTTCAAGATCAACTGTTTTTAAGGTCATGCAGCTCCATAAGGCCAAAGGGCAAGTCTGATTCTTTATGTCTTTCAGATATCTGAAGGTAGCTCTGATATCTCCCAGAACCCTCTCTTCTACAGGCTAAATAGTCGACTTTCTTCCAAAGATTTTCAAGTGACAGAATTGAGTTCATTTGCGATTCCACTTCTCAGCTTTTGGATACTCTCCAATTTATCAACACCTTTCCTAAAGCAGGTAATTATGTCTGAGCCCAATACTACAGCTGACATTTTACCAGATTAGGGCATAGTAGGACTCTTCTTACCTCTTTATTCTTGGAAGCTATGCTTGCCTAAGCCTCCATTAATGCAAGTCTAGATCATCACAGCGTTTTTGGCCGGCACATCCCGCCGATGAGTCATCCTGATCTTGTAGCCCACAAAAACTCCCTGGTCTTCCAGTAAACCACATTCTCAGTATGCCTCTCTTATCTTGTACTTGTAAAGGTGATTTTTTAAAAATCCAAGTACAACTCTTCACATTTACCTTATTAAACTTTATCTTGTTAGGTGTTCCATCATGGCCAGAACTCTTCTAGAGTGTGTTAAACCCCAAATCAGGAAGACATGAGTTCAAATCCAGCCCTGGGCTCTTACTAACTGTATGACACAACCGCTATCTGCCTCAGTTTCTTCATCTGTAAAATTAGAATAGGGTATCTGGGTAGCACAGTGGATACAGGGCTGGACTTGGAATCAGGAAGCTGAATCTTCCTGAGTTCAAATCCAGCCTTAGACACTTCCTAGCTGGGTGACCCTGGGCAAGTCACAACTGTTTGCCTCAGTTTCCTCACCTCTAAAATGACCTGAAGGAGGTAATGACAAACTACTCCAATGTCTTTGCCCAAAAATGGGGTCACAGAGAAGCAGTCAAATACAACTAAAAACCAACTGAACAAATTGGGAGTGACAATAATAATAATAGCACCTACTAATATTAGCGCCAAAATTGATGTAAGGATCAAATAAGATGGCATCTGTAAAGTATTTTGCAAATGTTAAGATACTAAATAAATGCTAGCTATTATTACAATAAATATGTTATTAAAAGCACAATATTATATATTATATTTTAATACTAAGTACCTATTAAGTAGAATAAGCAGAATCTGAACCTAAACATTTGTAATTTGAAGCCCAGTACTCTACCTAGGATCCAAGATGGTTAGTGTGCTGGGCTTGAAAGTCCTGAGATCAAATTCTGCCTTAAACTCTTATAAGCTGTGTGATCCTGGGCAAGTAAGTTAGCTATTCTGGGTATTAGGTTTCTTATCTGCAAAATGAAGATGATAATGGTAGCACCTTTCTCCCATGGTTGGTGTTAGGATCAAATAAGATAAAATGTACCTAAAGTAATCTAAAGATAACATATACCTCAAGTTTATATATATATATATATATATATATATATATATATATTATTTCTTTTTTATTAAAGCTTTTTATTTGCATAACATATGTATGGGTAATTCCTCAACATTGATCTTTACAAAGCTTTCCATTACAAATTTTACCCCCAGTCCCCTTCCCTCCCCTAGATGGCAGGAAGTCCACTACATGTTAATTATATTAAAATACTCCTCAAGTTTATATTAATGTTAAATATTATTATATTATAATAATCATACCACACACTATTTTTCTTTCCTTTTTTTCTTCTTCTTTGAGGATGGGAGGAGAGGGGAGCAATCATAATTAAGTGACTTGCTACAGATCACACAGCTAGTACATGACTCAGGCTGGTTTTGAATTCAGTACTCCAGAGCTGGTGCTCTATCCACTGTACCACCCAGTTGCCCCCCGACTACTTTTCAATTTATCACATGATTTTTCCTTTTTTTATTGTTTTGCAATTGTTTTTCTGAATAGTACACAAATCTCCAAATTCAGCATTCTCCAAAGCTAATTTCTTGAAACTGTGCATGTTACGCTATCCCTCAATCCCCCAAATTTTCCACTCCTTTCTCTTCCCATCCCTTTCTCTTTTAGTTACAGCTGTGGCTCAGACACCCCAGCAGGCCTGCCTACCATCAGCTGTGCAGCTTAGACAGAGGGTGCATTTTTGGGAATCCAGCTGCCCAGGGCACTGTGTTATTCTGTCATCAACAAGCCTATTCTCTAGATGTCCTGCCAAACTCCACTCCAATGTCCTGCCATTATGGGATTTGGCTTCAATAGGCAACCAAAAAAGATTAAGACCCATAAAACTTTTTTTTCTTTTTAAAGAAATCCAAGTGAGGAAGAAAATCAAGGGCCACAATGATCTAATCATTATTTTCTTAAAGAAAACACAACACAAATACTCCTATATATAGCACATAGCTCAACACAAATAGAATGGATAGTAGATAGAGCTTAGATTTGGAGTCGGGAATAAGGGGGTCCCAATTCTGCCTGTGATCCTCATTTGCTGTGTGATTTTTGATAGGCCACTACTCTGAGACTCAGTTTCCTGATTTGTAGAATGGGGTAATAAGATAATAATAGCTAGCATGTATTTAGCACTTTTAGGTCTGCAAGCACTTTATAAATATCATCTCAATTTATCTTCACTTCAACAACCCTAGGAGGTAAGTGATATTATCTGCAATCAGGAAGATTTGAATTTTAATCCTTCTGAAACTTAGCAGCTGGGTGGGTCATTTAACTACTCTGAAACACATATAGGGTAATAATAAGTAAGAAAAAGAACAACAATAATAATAATTGATATTTATATAGTACTTTTTAGTTTGCAAAACACTTTACTCTTCTCAGCTTATCTCACAAGTCTTGGAGGTAGGTATTCTCATTATTATCTCCATTCTACAGATGAGAAAATGATAGAGCCAGCTGTGTGGCTCTGAGCCCAGGAGCAGAACAGGGACTCAGTTCTATGTCAAGGCTAGCCTGAAGCCTGCAGTGAAATAATCAGGGTAGGATTATATACCAAAGCAGAGCCTGAAGTTAAGTTCTCTGGACCGAAGATCTTCCAAGAGGGCTGATGGCAGTTGAGTCCATACAAAGTCAAATGAAACTGACATCTAGGTGTGAATGAGTCAACACAGGTCTTCCTCAGAACTGAACCTGGGTAAGAAATGTGTAAAACTCAGACCAGGATATTGGTGAGCAGACTTGATCCCAGATCACATCACTTTGGGAGCACTAAAAGCTTATGGATGCCCAACTATGCTGATTCTAAAATCCTGAAATAATACAACAATCAATATCCCAAGAAATGAGACTCAAGAGATCAGAAGCTAATCTCAGACATTCCTTCCAGAAAGGCACAGAGCATAGCTAAAAGATAAAGTCTGAAGGTGGCTGGAAAAATGAGCAAATAAAAAATGCCATCATACAGCACAATTATGGTGATAAGGAAGCTTAAAACACACAAGGATAAGGGGAGGAATAAGTAATTATTAAGCACTGTGCTAAGCACTTCATAAATATGATAGCATTTGATCCTCATCACAACATTGATACTATTATCATCCCTATTTTAAAGATGAGGAAATTGAGGCAGGCAAAGATTCAGTGATTTGTCCATGTCATATAGGTAGAAAGTGTCAGAGGCTGGATTTGAAATCTGGTTTTCCTGATTATAGGACTGAGCTCTATTTACTATACTAACTAGCCCAAAATAAGAGGATGACTCCAAAATACCCACAAGCAAAGCCTGAAAGAAAAACACAGCTTGAGTACAAGTCTAATCAGAATTACTAAAAAAGATGAAATAAAAGATATTTTTGTTTTAATAGCTAGTAATTGTTTTAGAAAAAACCCCACTGAGAGCATTAGAGGATAAATAGAGGAAAGAAATGAGAGCTATAGGAAAAAAGTGTGGGAAAAGAATTAGCATTTTGGAACAAAAAGTTCCAAATCTTACCCCAAAAAATAACTCCTTGAAAATTAGAATTGACCAAGTAATAGCTAATGCACAAAAATGAAATGTTTCCCATAACAAAAACACCTGACCTGGAAAACAGATCGAAATAATTTAAGAATCATTGGATTACCTGAAAGCATTATCAAGAAAACATGCTAGCCATTAAATTTCAAGAAATCCTAAAATAAAACCATTGTTAGTCCTGAGAACCAAAGGCAAAGCAGAAATAGAAAGAATCCACTAGTCATCTCCTGAGAGATCTAAAAATGAAAACTCCTAGGAATATTATATCCAAAAATAGAACTTATAAGTCAAAGCATACAAAGAAAGAATACCACAAACAGCCATAAAAAATTCAAGTAGCAAGGAGCCCCACTCAGGATCCCACAGTATTTAGCAACTATCACCTTAGAAGAGCAGAGAACTTGGAATGACAGCAAAGCTGAGCATAATCAGTGGGAACTAGGGCAGGTGGAATGGATTTTTAATGAAATCTTCTTAAATAAAATTCTTAAATAAATTTAAGCATTCTTAAATAAAAGATTAGAGCTGAATAGATACTTAGACATACAAAGACAGCAGTCAGTAGCAGCATAAAAAGATAAACATGACCAAAAAATATGGGTAGATCATACGTGTATCCCCTCAACATTCAATCATCATTAGGGATCACAGAGGAAGTCTAATTAGACAAAGGGTCTGAAAGGAATTCTGTTATATTTTTAGGATCTTGAAAGAAGAATGAAAAGAGAGATACACTATATAGGGGAGAGTGAGAAGAAGAATGTGGAAAATTATCTCATATATTTGGGTTCACAAGTCAAAGCCTATAATATAAGTAGGAGGAATTAGGAGGAGCAGATAACACTTAAATCTCACTTTAATCTGAAGTGCTAAAAGAGAGAAAAATACACAGAAATACACAAAACATCCACGTACAGAAATATATTTCACCCAATAAGGAAACAGGAGGGAAAGAAATTAAGGGAAAGGGGAGAATAAGAAAGAGTGTAGATTAAAGAATGTATTAGTCAAAAACAAAATAAACTTATAAAAAAGAGACAGGAAATAAAGAAATGGATAAGCATAAGACAATAGGATTGAGGTAAATATGGAATTAATAGTTATAACTGTGAATCTGAATGATTTTAATTTACCCATAAAATGGAAGAGGATAGTAGACTGAATTAAAAATCAGAAACCAATTGCTTAGAAGAAATAAGAAGAAAAACACTGAGTTAAAACAAGAAGCTAGAAAAAAAATCTATTATGATTTAACTGAAATAAAAAACTCAAGGATAGTAATCATGACCTCAGACAAAGCAACAGCAAAAATAGATCCAATTAAAAGAAATAATCAAAGAAACCACATTTTTTCCAGAAGGCACTGAAGACAATGATTACTATAAATACTAAATGTATATGCACCAAATGGCATAGCATCACAATTCCTAAAGGGAAAGCTAAATGAGTTCTAGGGAGATATAAACAGCAATGTATAATAGTTGTTGAAGACTTCAATTTACTTCTTTCAGATCTAGATAAATCTGACGAAAGTATAGATAAAAAAAAGAAATGAGAGACCTGAATAGAATTTTAGGAAAGTTATTAAGTGGGAATAGAAAGAAGCAAACTGATTCTCAACTGTGCATGTCACTTTCAACAAAATATAACAAACTCACAAATGCAGAGAATAGAAATGTTAAACACACAAATGGACTAAGATGCAAAAAAATGTATTCAACAAAAGGACTTTGAATCAAAGAATGAAAATTAATTGGAACAAAATAGTTCAATCTTAAAGAATAAGTAATTCAAAGAAAAAAATCATAGAAAAAATCAATAATTTAATTAAAGATAATGACAGTATACAGAATAAATATTCCCAAAAGTATTTGGCTGCAGTCAAAGAAGACTTAAGGAAAATCTTAAACTGCCAAAACATTTTCATTAATAAAAGAGAAAAATTGCAGATCAATAAGTTAGGCTAACAACTAAAAATGTAAAAAGTAACAAAATAAAAATTCCCAATTAAACACCAAAATTCTATTAGTCTAAGAAAACATTAACAAAATTAAAAGCAAAAAAATCCATTGAATTAATAAGTAAAATTAATATATTTTAAAGTAAATAAATAAATGAGTAAGCCATTAGCTTATTTGAATTTTTAAAAGCAGAAACTACCAGTATCAAAAATGAAAAAGGTGAATTTATCACCAATTTTGCCCAATTATATCCTAAAAAACTAATAAGTTAAATTAAATGAATAAATATTTATAACATTATAAATTACCCAGATTAACAGAACAAGAAACAGAGAATATAAATAACTCTATCTTAGAAAAGAAAGGAAAACAATCTCCAGAATCAGATGCATATAGAAGCAAATTATATCAAATATCAAATAACAATTTCAATATTTCAGAAATAGCTTGGGGGGTGGAGCCAAGATGGCGGATTGAAAAGGTGACTTTCTGCCTCTCCTCCGATCTTCTCTCAAATCAACAATAAAATAAGCCTCTGAACTGATCTTCAAGTCAACGAACTCAGAAATATTTGGGCACGGCTCTCTGGAGAACTTCATATCAGGTTAGTCAGACTCGGACAGAGAGATAAATAGACGACCCCTGTGCAGGCCGGAAGTGAGGGTGGGACTCAGCTCAGCTCATCCTGGAAGAAATTCCAAACTCCAAACTCCAAATTCCAAACACCTGGAGTTTATCTGAGGCACTCGGGACACTCTGCCCTGATTGGGGACAGGTGTTCTGGCAGACTTGCCTGGTTTAAGGAGTAATTCGGACTTAGTCCTAGCCCCCACCGGCCCAGCACCTTAAGTCAACTCGCCGAAGTGCCCCAGGGCAAAGCGTCTTCAGCCGAGGTTTTTTTTTCCCCTACCTTAAAGAGATATCCACTCTGTCTAAAAAAAAATGATGAAGAAGCAAAAGAGAGCTCTCACCATAGACAGCTTTTATCAAGGCAAAGAAACGACCTCAGATACAGAGGTTTCTTTAGACAAAAATCCAGAAAAAAACACCAAGGACCATCACTGGTCCCCGTTTCAAAAGGCCTTTCTGGAAGACTGCATAAAGAACCTCAAAAGAGAGCTGGAGGATAAATGGGAAAATAAACTGAAATCAGTGCAAGAAGGATACAGTATCTTGCAAGAAGAATATGATGCTCTGCAAAAGAGATATGAAAAAGACACCAATTTATTAAAAAATAAAATTAGTGAAGTGGAAAAAGAGTGCAGTGAACAAATTGGCCAGTTACAAAAGGAACTTAAAAAGGTAACTGAAGAAAACAACACTTTAAAAATAAGAATTGAACAAATGCAAGTGAATGACTCACTAAGACTTGAAGAATCAGTCAAACAAAAACAAAAAAATGAAAAATTAGAAGAAAATATGAAATATCTCCTAGGAAAAACAACTGACTTAGAAAATAGATCTAGGAGAGACAATCTAAGGATTATTGGACTTCCTGAAAGCCATGATCAAAAAAAGAATCTAAACACTATCTTCCAGGAAATCCTGAAAGAAAACTGCCCTGAGATTGTAGAATCAAAGGGCAAAATCACCATTGAAAGAATTCACCGATCACCTCCTGAAAGAGACCCCAAAATTAAAACACCAAGGAATATCGTGGCTAAATTTCAGGACTATAGCACCAAGGAACAGATTCTGCTAGCAGCTAGAAAGAAACAATTCAAATACCGAGGATCAATAATTAGAATCTGTCAGGATCTGTCAGCTTCCACACTGAAGGATCGAAGGGCCTGGAACCAGATATTCCGAAGGGCAAAGGAACTT
>JAJPUD010003866.1:3983-90843 GCA_023553655.1 Myrmecobius fasciatus
AGAGAGAGAGAGAGAGAGAGAGAGAGAGAGAGAGAGAGAGAGAGAGAACATGGAAAGAAGAAATAAAGTGTGGAGAGATGGAAGCAGATAGACATCCAGCATTCTTTGTAAGCCAGGGAAAAAGTGGTATTGAAAAACAGTCCCAGACCCAGATAATCTTAAAAGCCTCTTATAATGCTTTAAATTCAGTAGTCTCCTAAATTTGGGTTTTAAAACAACACTCTCTCTCTCTCTCCCACTGAATCTGTCACACAATAACCTAATTGTGAGGTGAGCATTTGGCTCTACCAAGATGTTTGATTCATCTCCATCATTTTGTAATTCTTCCTTCAGGTGTTCTTGTGAAAAACATTGTCGATCATTTTAAGAATGTTGCCAATAAAACTAATGAGAAAAAACTCATCATCTATTCTGGGGTAAGTATTTTAGTTTTCTCTGAGTTGAAACAAAAATAAGAAAACAAAAGAAAATAACTCTGTCTCCCAAATAGAATGTTTTCCATATCAAGTGAAGTCTGAAAGTATGAACTTTATAATTGTCTAACAATAAGGACATCCCTGATAGGATTGAAATATTTCAATCTCTATATAAACACTTTATAAGCCTTAGTTTATGAGTGAAAGACAGCCTGGAATATCAATTCATTTCACTCATCATTTCAACAGACATTTATTAATCACCTGTTATGTGGCAAGTAATCTGCTGGTTTAGCTAAAATCTCACCTTCTCTACAAGTAGCCTTTTCTGATTCTCCTTAATGCTAGTGCCATGCCTCTATTAAGTGCTTCCAATTTATCCTATACATGTCTTGTTTATACATAGTTATTTGCATGTTGTCTTCCCCCTTTAGACCATGAGCTACTGAAGAGCAGGAACTTTTGCCTGCCTTGTAAAAGTGTCTGCCACATGGTAGGCACTTTAAAAAGCTTGTCAATTTGACCTGATTAGGCCCTAAAGATGGAAAGGTAAAAAGAAAAAATTCCTGCCCTCAGGGAGTTTCACCTTCCTGTTAGAGGAAAACAGTATGTAAGCAGAAAAGTAACCACAAAATCCTTTCCTAGGATGGAGAGAAAGGGCATGGTGCTAGAGGACTGATTGACCTTGAAATCAGGAAAACCTAGGTTTAAGTCCCATCTCTTATACTGTCTGATTCTAAGAAAGTCACTAACTTCTCAAGTGACCCAGGCAACTCTCTAAAAATGAGTCACCAGATTTGTAACATTGGAAGGAGACTCCACACCTGGACTTCCCTATACCAATGAAATCAGTGAACCAAAAGGAGGTAGGGGAAGGGGGGATATCAGGCTACCACAGGGCTGTGAGCAGAGAAATACAAAGCTAAGTCTTTGGGCTTATAAAATACAATCTACTTCCAGTTTTCTGTGTGATCTTTAGTAGATCATTTATCCACCATTTTCTCCATTTGTTCATTCAAAAAGGGAACAGAATATTCTTCTAAATCCCGGCAGCATATGAAGCCAAACCAATAACTTCTAAGCACTCTGAAATATATATCCCTCTATTTCAATAATTATGTAAGTAACCCTCTTTAATTCTCATGGAATTTTATTCACAAATTTCTCAAGAAATTTTATCTCCAAATTGGTGCCTCGGGTAGTACAAAACCATTCAAAAACTTTGTTATTACTCTGCAATTGTCACATCCATGGATCCCCAAAAAGTTTATGATTATTCATTAAGGTAATGGAAAAGGGTAAACCACAGCTAAACCTGGAAAGTGTCTTTTCTTTCTTTCAGCATGACACTACTATTGGTGCCCTGCAGATGGCACTTGATGTTTTTAATGGAAAATTCCCCCCTTATGC
This sequence comes from Myrmecobius fasciatus, assembly GCA_023553655.1. Lineage (NCBI taxonomy): Eukaryota > Metazoa > Chordata > Mammalia > Dasyuromorphia > Myrmecobiidae > Myrmecobius > Myrmecobius fasciatus. The sequence goes on from JAJPUD010003866.1 coordinate 5,810, forward strand.
TGCTTGCCACATAATGGAATTATACCTTGAAAATGGGTGAGTATTTCTGAATTCTTTTCAAAATCAAAATCACTATATCAATTTGCTTGCCTTCTCAAGAAAAAGAGAGGAGAGAGAGAGGAGATAATTTAGAACTCAAAAAAAATTTTAATGAATGTTAAGAACTGTTTTTCTATGTAATTGGAAAAAATATAGAAAACTTTTCCAAAATCAAAATCAATGGCAAGCTAAGGTTTTAGAAGAAAAAATCATATACTGATCCATTCATGATACCTTCTAAAAGAATTTTTGTTTCTATTCTGAATTTAAATGCAAAAAAGGGAAATGTTTCCATACAAACAATATAAGAGAAGCCAATATGAAACCATGACTTTCCACCAGCCATGATTCTTAAAACATTCATTCCTAAGTAGTGATATATAAAATCATGAATTGATTCCATTAGCCATTTGGGAAGGAGTATAGTAACAAAGTATATCTAACAAAGAAGATAATCATAGATGAATATAATGTTGGAGCTGGAAGAAAACCGTAAAAAACTGATGAACTCACTCTTTCACAAGACCTGCTTGCAGGAAAAACTAGAAAATGGGGAAAGAGTTAACTAGAGAAGCAATAGAGAGAGTGACAGAAGACAAAATGAACAGTTTTTATTAAAGAAAATTCTAAAGTTTTTACACAAACAAATTAATGCCAATAAAATGAGAAAGGAAAACTGTAACGGGGAGGGGTTTTTTTGCAAAAAAAATCTTTCTGATAGAAACCTCCTATCAAAGATATATAAGAAACTAATTTAAAATCATAAGACTAAGAGCTATTCTTAAATAAATAAGTGGTCATAGAAGAAGAATTTTTCAAAAGAGGAAATCCAAGTTGTCAAAAACCATATGGAAAATATTCCAAATCACTAATAATTAGAGAAATGCAAATTGAAGAAATTTTGAGGCTCTATCCACCAGATTGGCAAAGTTGACAAAACAAGAAAATAATAAGAGATCGGAAGGGTTGAAGGAAAAACAGGCATATTGATACACCATTAATGAAGTTATGAACTGGTCCAGTCATCCTGGAAAACAATTTGTCCAAAAAGTTTCTATACTGTTCATCTTTTTGACTCAGTAATAATATCACTGGGCTTATATCCTTAAGAAAACAAAGAAAGAAGAAAAGGCCCTACATATATCAATATATTTTCAGCAACTCTTTTTGTAGCATCCCAAAACAGGAAACTAAGGGAGTATCCTCCCCTTAGTTGAAGAATAGCTAAACAGACTGTATATAGTATAGAATATTGGAATGGAACGGAATATTATTGCACCATAAGAAGCAACAAAATGAAGAGTTTCAGAGGAAACCAGGAAAAAGATCTCTATCAAGAAAGGCAGAATGAAATGTAGAGAACTAAGAAAACAACTGATACACAGTCAACAGCATAGAGAAAGCCAACTTGGAGAGATTTTAGAATTCTAATCAATGAAATGATAAATCACACGTCCAGAGGACTGAAGATACAACATACCACCCACCTCATGCCAGACAAATAATGTCCTTACAATGCCGGGCACTACACACATTTCTGAAAAATGATGAATGTGGGAGTTTGTCTTACTGGACTATGCACATATGAATGTTTTACAAGGGTTTTTTTTAATTGTTCAAGAAAAAGTAATGGTCACAAACCAATTTCCTTTTCCTCAAATTAATCTGGCTCCCCCCTTGTCATTTTATGTTCTAGTCAAACTTCATATGATTAGGAGTCAATATTGTGTTCAGTTCTAGGCATCCAGGAAGCATATTAACAACTAGACTGAATACAGATCATAGAAGAAACATATAGGATACTAATGCAGCCATGATGCATTTGGGGAATGGGGATCATAAAAAGGTCTGTAGACCAAATACATCAGTATTTTAAAGATGGTCACGTGGAAGGATTCAATTGGTTCTGCCTTGCTCTATGTAATTAGAAATATATATATATATATATATATAAATTTTCCAAAATTAAAATCAATGGCAAGCTAAGATTGTAGAAGAAAAAATCATATACTGATCTATTCATTGACTAAGTGACCATTTATCAACCATGTAGAAAGAAGACAATCTAGTGGATGATAGATCAGGTGGTTTCTGATGCCATTCCCAAGCTTTGCCCACCATACCTGAGCCCACTGGCTACAAAGATCATTCCAGGAGCTGTCTCTCCCTGGAAGAGGCTGCTAGGCTTCCAGCATGGAGGAAAAGAGGCAGTGCTAAATATACATTCAGGCATGTAGTCAGAGATCTTATATCTCCTGAGATCCAAGGATTACAGAAAGAATTGCAGGAAGACATGAAAGAGAAGTATCAACCCATTCCAGAGAGAAGGAAGTTAGACCAGACATCTGTTTTGTCATCCCTAAAAGAATCTGGGCAGTAAGTACCTTGCTCCAGGGCATTCTCATAGCACTACCATAGCTACATGCTCTTGACTATGTACCTTCCAGTGAGATGAAGAACTGACGAATGGTCATTGAGGAAGTTCATCCCCTGCCTCAGTGTCTCCTTGCCCCTGCTCAAGCAGGAAGTCAAACAGTTACAGTCTAAAAAAGATGGTATCCAACAGCATTCAAGGAATTGACTGATATTAATTACTCAATTAACATAGGTAAAGCACTATTCCAGCTGGGGAATAGAGGGATGAGAAATAAATAGGTATAACATGCCATCACTGAAATCAAAGAATATTAGAACCCAAATATCTTAGAACCCTGAACTAAAAGATATTTGATAGAGAAGTCATGTGATATGGTCATAAAGTCAATGGTAACCCTAGGCAGATACAGTTTGGTACAAAACTGGTACGTCATTCAGTACATAGAGATGGCCCTGGAAATCTTTTTTCAAAATAAATTTCTATTAAAATCTTTTTTTAAAAAGATCACCTACCTGTCTCTCAGCACCCCTCCTCCTCTTTACCTAGAAAGCTATCATATAGCAAAGACTATTTTAAAGAAATATTTTAAAAAAAGAAGAGAAAAATCTAGCAAAACCAATCAGTACATCAAAAAAATCTCAAAATAAATGCAGTGTTACACCCTGGAGGACTTTCACCTCTGCAAATGAGTGACGGGAGGTGTCTTCCCCTACCTCTTTGTAACTCTACAGCATTCATTTTCAGTTATTTTGTCAGTGTTGGGTTTTCCATTGACATTGCTGCAGTCACTGTGCATATCATGTTTTTGGTTCGGCTGACTTCACTCTGCATCAGTTCATGAAAGACTTTCGATGTTTCTTTGTTTTCATAATAATCGGTGTTTCTTAAACCAAGGTAATATTCCATTATATTCATGTACTACAATTTGTTCAGCCATTTCCCAATTGATGAGCATCTTCTTTGATCCCTTTGGATATCCTGAAAGAAAAATATATCCATGTAAGAGAGAAGAGTCTGCTAGAAAGGGAAGCAATATACTTTAAGGGAAAGAGCACTGTCTCTTGCCTCAAAAGATGTGGGTGGTCTTAGGCAAGTCACCTAATCTCTAGGCAAAATGAAATGGTTGGACTGAAGATATAACATACCACCCACTTCCCACCAGAGAGATAATGCACTTAAAATGCCAGACACAATATACATTTTTGAAAATAGCCAATGTGGGAATTTTAAGGATCTTATTTTGGTTTTTTTTTATTTGTTCAAAAAATTAATGGGCACAAGACAACTCTCTTTTTCTCAAATCAGTCTAATTCTCCATTCTCTATTCTAATAAATAAAACACTGGGCCTAGAATCAGAAGACCTGCATTCAAATCCAACCTCTATAAGATACTTGCTAGCTGGGGCAGCTAGATGGCGCAGTGAATAGAGTACCAGCCCTGAAGTCAGGAGAACCTGAGTTCAAATCTGACCTCAAATACATAACACTCCCTAGCTGTGTGACCCTGGGCAAGTCATTTAACCCCAATTGCCTCAGGGGAAAAAAAAGATACTTGCTAGCTGTGTGACTCTGGCAAGTCCATAGCCTTTATTTGTCTTAGTTAAAAATAGCAACTCCTCTTAGGGATGTTGTAAGGACCAAATGGAAAATTTGTAAAATGCTTAGCACAACACCTGGTACATAGTAAGTGCTATGTAAAAGTTATTATTATCTATAAATTGGGAATAATAATAGCATCTACTTCCCAGGGCTGATGGAAGGATCAAATGATATAATTGTAAAGCATTTAGTATAAAGCCTGGCACACAGTAGGCACTCTATAAATGTTAGTTGTTATTAGTTATACTCACTGAGGTCCCTTCCATTTCTATGAGCCTATGAAGTTTCCAGAGATTCCTGATGATAAGAATACTAGAGCCCATCTGACACAGGAGGTGAATAATAAAAATATTGAATTGAATTTTCTCAACATGGGGGTTTATAGTTACACAGTACACTACATATTGATGTCCTGGATTCTGGAACATGGATTTTTGTTGTTGTTGTTGTTAAAGGACTTGGTTTCAAATTCCAGCTTTTCCACCTAGACTTTGTGGAACCTTGGACAGCTCTCACATCACCTGTCCAAGCCTCTGCTTGCTCATTTATAAAATCAGGGGTTGAACTTGATGTGGCCAATTTAAGCAGTCAGAATTCTACACCAGCCTGTCAGGTGTAGACAAGGAGTGAGGTTGCAATAGGGTCTTCTCCGGCCTCTTCAGGACTTGGTCTCAGCCTCATTCCCTTCTGCTCCAGAGACATTTTGCCTCCTCTTCCCCTTTCAATAACCTGAATAAATGTTAAAAATAGGATAAGGAACATTTTTCTACTCAGAAGCAATGACTCGAGGGAAAATATTAACCAAGGACTGCAAACATGGAGAAAATCTTATTTTTGGTTATGTTTGTTTCTGATTCTCATATAGCATCTCATGATGCTATATTCTACTTCAGACATAAGAACAAGGGACAAAAGCAATATACTTTAATGGACAAAGGTCTGAGTTAGTGCCAGGTTCATGGGTTCAAAAGCCAGCTTTGCTGCTCTTCCCTGGGCAAATCACTTCACTCTTGGGGCTTCAGTTTCCTCATCTGTAAAATTACATGAAAGGACTAGAAGGTCTCTAAAGTCCGTTCCACCTCTCCACTATAACCCTATTAACCTATATAATGTTTATATATTAGTTATATGTATAAATGTGTGTATATTAAACATAGACACTGGTGACAAATGTATAACATTTTAAAGCAGTGATGGACAGCAAGTGCCTCTAGGGAGATAGGCAGGGCAAAGCCTCTAAGCTTATTGAGCAAGCTCAAGCAGCTTGCTCCCCACCTCCCCCAGTGCTCCTGTAGATAGATGGAGCTTCCCTAGCAACTCGGTGTCCTTCAGGGGCATGGCTTTCACTTTCCACATCATTCATTATTTCCCTTTCTCCACAGAATGTATCTGGCTTTTCAAAGCCTAGAATGACAACCAATCAGACCAAGAAAATAGGAGAGGAAAAGAATGAGGAAATGTCCTCATTTTGCCCCCTAGCAGCTTGCTGTCCTTATCATATCCTGATACAGAAATATATGAATTTTGAATTTGTATGTCAGGCTGGTCCTAGACTGATATTACTCTCCTGTTTTGTCCCACTGTTCTAAATTATCCCCCATGCCAACCTGAACCAACTGTTTTGGTCACTCTGGGATGAAGAACTCACTGTCTCTGTTCCCCTATTTATAAACACACACACACGTGCGCATGCGTGCTTGTGTGTGCCCATATCTGAGCATTTCTCACAATCAAAAACTTTATCACATTTGCTTAAGAAATAAACTTTCAAAATAAAGGTACTTCCCAATCCTAGAGGGAAGCATTAAGTTCAAAATAAATGAATGACCTCCCACAAGATGCCTTAATCTAGAGAGAATGGAGGGGGAAAGGAAAGGAAGGTTGCCTTATCTCTAGCCAAAACCAATATAGCTTTCCATAACTCAGAAGCCTAGAACTTCGGGGAAGTCGACAGATAAAATAAAAAAGACATTTAAGGGAGAAAAAACCAAGGAACAGAGTAGAGGAAGGGAAAGGAAGAAACATCCAGATAAATAAATGGCAGGGACATGTGGATTGGGTCACAAGTTTATAAGTTTAGAGCTGGCAGGGGCCATAGCAGTCAAGTCCAGTCCTCCTCATTTGATAGATGAAGAAGCTGAGGCTCACAATTAAGTTTCTTGCTCTAGTTCATACATGCTGCTGACCACACTCTAGCACAGATGCGAGGAAACATGCAAGAGACTGCAGTCTATATTCAATCTTCTGGATTAGCAGCAACTTTGAAGAAACAATGTTGTATAATGGAAAGAGAATTAGATTTGCAGTCAGAGAAAATGAGTTAATCCCAGCTCTGTTAGGTATTAGCTGGTCACAAAAAAAAAAAAAAAAAAATGAGTGAAATACGGGACTAAGGGATAGGGGAGGACCAACTCCTTGCCCACTCTATCTTGGCATTCAGCAACCTCCTATTCTGACAACTCTCCAAAAATCCCTCCTCCTTCCCACCCAGCTTCCCTGCAAAGAACAGACTTTCTCCATTGAGATATCCCTAATTCCTCCCCACTCCATTAATGGCCAATATCTTCTACCCATTCCCTCCCCGCCAAAACTTTCTCTTTGGGTTTGCCCTTCCCCTCAAGGCCACAACACAGACTTCTCCCGTCCCTCCAACCCCAAAGTAGGCCAGTCCTTAAAATAATTATCTTTCACTTCCTGTGTTGCAGTCCATCTAGAGAAGAATTGAGAGGCACTTGAGCTGTACAGGAATTAAAAGTTGCTGTCTTTTATGTCCCACAAACTAGGCAATACAATGTTGAAATGTACTACCGGAATGACACGCAGCAGGATCCTTATCCCCTCACCCTCCCAGGCTGCACATCCAGCTGTCCACTGAAGCAATTTGTTGAACTGGTCTCCCCTGTAATGACAGAAGATTGGTCAAAGGAGTGTTTCAGCCTTAGCAAAGACCAAGGTATTAAGGAAGCTAATCAAACATATCAAGGAAGTTAATTCCTACTCAAGAAGCAACAACAAGAAAGCCTAGCAATTATTCACCGCTTCTGGATCACCCTTTTAGCCATCACTCTCAGTGGCTAGGGGGAAATGGATTTTGGTGGTGTGTTTCAGGGAACTCCCATTCTGTATGAAGGCTAGACTTTTCCATCTACTACTACCTTCATTCACAAGTATACAAAGGTGATGTAAGGTCTGTCAGACAGGTTTAAAATCAAATTGGGGAGAAAATGGTAGAAAACCTTACAAGTTTTTCAAGCTTCATGAGGCTCCTCTAAGCATGTGTGTGCTCGATTGACCTCATTAGTGTTCATTTGTTCTGAGAATAACTTGAATTCAGATTAACAGCACTAGGTGTGGCTAGCCCTTTAAGCACCAGGTAGAAGAATATGTCCTAGATGCAAACCCATTATCTTCAATTCTCAAGGGTCGGAGGAGTTTGAGTGATCAGATGCCAGTGAGGAAATAGACTCCTTATAAACAGAACCTGACAACAATAGGCAAGAGTGCCAGTCCTTACCTCTGGAAGTTCCCACCTTCCTAACAGAAAATGATGGTAGCTATGGAGAGGAAGAGCTGATAAAAATAAGTTGAGTCAGATAAGGGGTGGGGTAGCAATATTTATATAAGGTCAGTGGATAAGAAAAGTATGCTAAGATACTAACAAGTAGGACTGGGTGATGGGACTCAAATCCTAATTTGGATTGTCCTATTCTGGGAAACAGGTCGTGTCTTGTTTTGAATTTGGTTATGGATTTGTGGGTCGTTTCTAAAATCTTGAATAACAGAATTTTAAAAAATTAAAAAAAGACTTCCTTGATCCATCTGGCTTCTAAAAAACCAATGAAAAAGCAACTTCTCTTGTGGATCTTGATTAGTGAAAACAATCTGTCAGAGTATATCATGTGCATGTCATGTGTAGATAGATAAGATGGATAGATGAATATAAGGGGATTAGATGGTTGGAAAGAGAGGAAATGGATAGAAATAGATCATTACAGAGGAGAGGTCGGGTGAGGAAAGTGGGAACATGACTTGGCACAGGAATTATGCCCCAAAGAGATGAGAAACATGCTTTTTCTAGAAACCACCAACTTAGGGAATATAAAAACTGAAATGGGTGTGGGAAAGGAGGCTTCATCATGTTTGGTGAACTTGATAAAGTCAGAAAAGATAAGGCCTTTCCAAGGGATATGCAAAATAAAAACTTCTTGGCATATAAATAGTAAATTCTCAGGTTGTGGTGAAATCTAGAGCATGGGAACCAAACCCTATGCATGCATGTCTCAATTCAAAAACCAAGTAGGGGCATGATAAAGTCTAGGAGAGCAGCCAAGTAAGATGGGTCTCCTATGCCCCTTCCTTAAATGGAGCATCTAGAAAGAGTTTTCTGATATGTACCCCTCACCTTTTCCAGTCTGAGGGAGGTAGAGACTCCAAGGACACAGGGTACTGAGGAGCTATCGGTTTCAGAGTAGATGTAATCTTACAGAAGGCGTTTCCAGAGACCTTAATTAAGCTTAGGGAAGCAGCAAGGTGGGATATGATTAGATGGGTGCTGTGGGCAGATTTCTGCACCTAAGAAGTAACTAGAAAAACTGATATTTCAGTGAGCAAGTGTTTACCCACAGGAGACAGAGAATAAAAACTGATGTGAATTTGACACAAAAAATGCCTACAGGATATCGCAGATAGGAGATCTGAAGGCCGAAAGGGAGGGACTTCTAAGGGATGGTTTCCTCTGGATGCTAAAGTCACAAGTAGAGCTTCTCCCAATTAATATGGCTTAATGTGGAGAGAAGTGGACAGCACCTCCCAAAGGACACCTCTTCAGTCCTCTCTTACCAGAGAAACAACAAATATGATGATGATTAATTATATCAACATAATTTGAGGCATAAAAGAAGCATCAGGCTCAGATCTAGATCCTAATGACAATGACAAACATAATTTTTCCCAGTCCCTCAATGAGTCATAGATGAAATAAGAGGAAGGGGAAAGGGAGAAGCCAGTATTAGGAAATTCAAAAGGTGATTTTAAAATGGGACTTTTTAAAGTAGTGTGTATACAGGAGTATGTATTTTTGTAAATGGTATTAAGGTCCTCTAATATAGATTCCAGATAGCCCAGATCTCATAATATTATGAGAGGGAAATTAAATAATACCATAAGGGTTTTTAAAAGATCCATGTTTACCAAGGGAAAGCATTTAATTTGGATTTCACTAATACTTTGTGATCACTCTGACAGGATCTGAGATTAAGTTGATTTAAGATGACATCTACTCAAAAAAAAAAAAAGAAGTAAGAGGGGAAATGGGCAGGGAAAGATTTGCAAAGCAAATACATAGTCTAAGTAATATTAAAAAGGAAATGCAGTCTACTGGAGGACAAATTAATTTGAAGCATTTTAAAAATACAATGACATGTATTTAACCTAATTGGTATCTAACCAGAAGTTAATGCTACTATAGGTTAGTATGTGTATTACAAACTGCTCTTATCTTTTCATTAAAGCAGGCCTTCTAACAGTGAACATTTGGCAAAACCTATTTTCTTGACATAATATTTGACAACAATAAAGCTTGATTTCATTCAAAATATTCTGTAATTCAGAATTTTCACCAGTCTTAGTAGGATTCTCCATTATCCTCCTTTGTCCCTAAATTGTTCTACTGTTTGTGTAAAGATTTTTTGGTTTGTCATTTTTTAAACTAGACATAGTATTCATTCATTCAATTGTGTCTAATTCTTTGTAATCCCATGGACCATAGCACACTAGGCCCTTCTATCCTCCACTATGTCCCAGATTCTGTCTAAGCTCATGTCTAATTTGGCATACACATAAAGCAAATGCTCACATGATCCTGGACAGTAATGGGGCAACATAGAATACTGACAATCTAAAAAATGAACTATCTACATATAGTACTCTAATTTGTCTCTTCCTATAACTTGAATCTTTAGTTGGAATATTAATGGTAATGGCAGTATCTGCCTTATCTTACTAATAACCCCTATTTGTCTCTTGCTATAACTTGAATCTTTAGTTGGAATATTAATGGTATTGGCAGTATCTGCCTTATCTTACTAATAACCCTTATATTACTCCATTTGACAAACATAAAATGTTTAGTTTCATCTAATGAAACTAAATGCAAAAAAGTCCTAAGTTAGCCAGAAAAATAGATTTTAAAAGTGATTAATTGCCCTTTCTCCCCAATTCTATATAGCCTTCAAAAAGACCAACCTTCTTTGTCTAAGATCACCTCACAGAACTAGAACTTCAGCCCAGGGCTTCTGATTTCCAGTTCAGTGTGTCCTCAGCCTTGACAGATCTATGAGTCAAACATCCCTCTTATAACAAATAAGTTTATTCTTTATCTCCATAAGAATATATATATGTATGTGACAATATATTAATATATTTCAAAAAGGAATAAATGGTTATATATGTGTTTTTCTTTATTTTTGGAGATTTATAGGCCAAAAACAATTAATTAGCAGTTAAGAAAGATTTTCCCTTACTTAATATCTATTTCTGATTGTCCAGCTATCAGGAGACTAGATGGAAATGAGAAGACAGATTAGAAATCAAACTGGTTGGAATTTCTTATCTTTCTATAAAAAGGATTATTTAAGAGTTTCTCCAGGAATACAAATTCTCATAAAAATGAAAACTGCCTCCTATAAAACCCTACCCAATTCAAAGAGATAGGAAGAAGAGACAGGAGATACTCATTTCTTTTAGATCTGCTGCCTGACTACTTCATGACTGGCCCTTCCTTATTTCTTTTATGCCTAGAATTCATGTGTCATTGCCCATTTCAAGGCTAACAATTTCAAGGATCTGAAATTTCAAGGGATGGCAGAAAATGAATTCAGTTGTTGCATGGCTCTAGGATCTTAATAAAAACTGCTTATCTGCCTTTTTTTAATTTTTCCTAGCTCTGAAGATAGCACTGACTGCCTTTTGCCTCTCATCTGGTATTTTGATGGTGTTGCTGTTTATCCTCTTCCATTTTGGACCCTGCAGAAAGAGGAACCCCTATCATTCCATTTAAAAGGATGATTAAAGAATGGAGGAGCTATACTAAATTCCTAGTATGACAGATCTGTTTGTGATGCAACCCTCAAGAAATGGTATTCATCTCAGGGGGATATTTCTGCCTAAACTAATCTGTTCAATTCTGTTTAGAGCTTGAAATGAAATCACAGCAGTTCGATACCTGCCACCAGATTGACAGCTATAGGCTCATATACTTGGAATTCAGCGGTCACCTCAGAGCCATGAATTGAGATTGACAATTTTATCCGGCTAGGGAGGGAGGTGGCTCCCTGATAAAGGATTGTTGTGTCTCATACAGGTAATGTTATTATGCCATCTCACCAAGAGAGCAAAGTGATCAGTGTAGGGCATAGAAGAAACCCAACTTTAGATCACCTTTTTCCCAAAGAGAGTGGAAAAATGCATGCCTGGACAAAGAATAAAGGTAAAGGAAGCTAGATAAAGAGGAAAGATGAAAGGCTAATGTTGTAAAAGATAGTTTTCAAGAACTAAAGATCAACCATAAAGTGTAGATAACTTTAAAAAAAAAAGTTAAGATGTAGCTAGGATATAGAAAGAGAAAATATAGTTTGAGTTGTAACAGATTTCTATTTAGAATGTTTTCAAAGAAGGTACTCTACTTCCTTAACTTAGAATATTATTTTTTTAGCTCTAGTTTCATCCAATATGATGTTAGAAAAGAAAAAGGAGGACTAAGAATTGGAAATGTCTGCAATGAGAAAACAACTAGAAAATTCATGGATCATAATTCTGTTTGCAAGACTATTGTTTAGGTTTTTATTTTTATCTGGTTTTAACATAAAGGGTCATGCCATAACAAGCGTTAAGAATGACTATGATCAAATGGAAATATATTTCAACTTTTGCAAATTTCATATCTTGCATTTTATTATTCTGTACCCAGGCTCAGCCCTTATTTTCTTAATGGCACATTTCAGGCACATATTTCTTCATCTTTAAAATGAGGGGATTGGACTCAATGACCACCAAGGTCCCTCCTAGTTCTAAATTTTATGATTCTCTGATTTCATGTTAATAAAAGATTAGCTTTGGACTATGAATGGAGTAGCCAATTCATGAATTGGCTAATGATTTTTCTGTGTTGGATATTAAGATGTTTAGATATAGTATTCTTACCTCAAGGATAATAGTCAAAATCTTTTCATGAGACAGTGATATAGATGAGAGTGCTAGATTTAAAGTCTGTAGATCTGAGTTCACATTTTGCCTCTGAAACCTACTGGCTATGTAGCCAACCTCTCAGTTCCCTAGGCAAGTCTCTAAGATTATAATTGGAAGGGCTGGTCTGCCTTGTTCAAAAAAGCACTTCCCTGGGAGCCCCAGCACTGATGAAATCATAGGTTTTATCTACCAAAAAGGAAAAAAAATTTATACCCATTTAGCACAATTAAAGATGGAAAAGGAAAGCAGATATCTTGGGAAACTCTGCATTCAGATTTTTAACCAAAGAAATATCAGAAGTCCAAAGAACATGTAATGCCCAGATTCAGACTTACTTGGCTGTGTGAACTTTAAGCAAACCATTTAACTTCTGTGTGCCTTCACCCTAAAATAAGTCTAATAATCACATTTTCCTCACAAGATTTTTGTGAGGATCAAATGAGAAAATATTTGAAAAGTGCTTAACACAGAATACATAGCAGGAGCTTTGATAAATCCCTGTTTTCTTCCTATCCTTATCTTTCTGTCTCTGTCTCTCTATGTCTGTCTGTCTCTCCTCTCTCTTTTTTCTCTCTCTGGTTTCTTTCTTCTTCTTCCCCTTTCTTCTCCTCCTCCCTCTACTCCTCCCTCCCCCCTTGGAGTTTGTTGAACACAATCCCATCATTTTTTTAGTGGAGGAAACAGGGACTGTAAGAGGTTAATTAAATGACTTGATCTAAGACCTTAAGTCAGTGGCAGCTTTGCAATTTGGAACAGCTATATGGCCCAGTGAATAGACTGTTAAACTTGGAATCAGGAAGATCTGAGTTCAAATTCAGCCTCAGATGCTCACTACTAGAGTGGCTCTGGGCATATCATTTAATTTGTTTCAGTTTCTTCCACTGCAAAATGTACATCTTGATAGCACCTCCCTGCTAGGGTTTTTGTGAGGTTCAAATGAGAGAATGTTGTGGAGTACTTTATAAAACTTAAAGCATAATGCTAGCCTTTATAATTTAGATACTTGGAGTATGGGAGGAGTGATCTCTTTTTCTCTCCTCTCTCTTTTCATGATAAAAAGAATTCTATTTACCATTTCCCCCTCCCCCAAAATCCAATTGAGCCTCCCATAGATGAAAATTAGGTTTGCCCAGAGCTACAATGGAGCTACAATGTTGACAAATGCTCTAATTATTTTTTAAGCTTTATGCCAGAACGAAAAACTGATGGTAACAAATGATCCATAACAATAAACCAGAGAGCACAAATGCAACCTCTAATATTTGTCAGAACACAAACTGATCACATGGCTTCCAGATCCAATTTCTCAGAGATGATCTAAATTGGCTACACTCACAAAAGGTGACTTTTTTCAGATGCAGCCAAAATGATACGGTTTTCAGGATATTAATCATCTATCTTTGCATCATAATAAATACTACTCACAATACAATCCTCAGAACTTCAGCAAGCACAATTGCTCATTTTATGGACAGTCCAGATAGGTGATTGAATAAGATTAGCAACCAGTGTCAAGGGGGATATAGGGAGATTTTATAGGAGGCTAGATTGCCTAAAGTAGAAATATTAGGGCACCTTAGGGGAGAAAAAGAACTAAGTGAGAACATTTGACAATTAGTCTATTTAAGACTAGAATGATTACTGATGGGAAAGAAAGCCATTTGTCCCCTCAGGGCCATTAAGACATTTCAGGTGTCCTGGGAAAGAATTTTATCATACCTAATCAGGTTCCACAAAACTCAAACTGTAACAGCCCACATGTTTTCCCTTTTATGCTAGCACCTTCTGCTTTCCCTCCTCTTAGGGGCAGCTAGGTAATATAGTGGATAGAGCACTGAATCTAAAGTTAGGATAGTCCTGAGTTCAAATCCAGTTCAGATGCTTATGAGTTTTATTTATTTCCCTAGATAGCAAAGACCATGCTGTCTCCGTTTTTTCCAAATGTAAAATGGGGAGGAAAAAATATGGAGAATAATAGCACCTACTTATCTCTCTCTCAGGTTTGTTTTAAGGTTCAAATGAGCTCATATTTTTAAAGCTCAGCACAGTGAGGGGAACATAGGGGCTTGATAAATGTTTCTTTCCTTCCTCTCTTTAAAAAACAATTTTTTCCAATCATCATGAATTTTTTTCTTCCTCTCATTTTTTCCCTCCATTAGAAAAAAAAGAAAAGGAAACTTTCATAACAAATAAAAGCTGTTGAACAAAATAATTCCCTCCTCTCTTCAGGCTTTCTGCCCAGTTTTTGTCTTTTTTCCTAGCCCCAGCTTTGCTTGTGTTTAGGGAAATTTTCAAGTAATAATAGCTCAAATGTATTTAGCACTTAAAGATTTGCAAATGTAAATATGTTATCTTGTTTGATCTTTTCCACAATTTTGGGAGATAGGTGTTATATAGTCCCATGTTGCGGGGTGAGGAAAAGGAGACCCAGAGAGGTTAAGAGCATCCAAATCCTATATTCCCCACTGTACCACCTCACTGTCTCTCCAAACAAATAAACCATTTGTGCCATAGAATCAGTGTCTTTTAGACATTAGACAAGAAATAAACTTAGTTAAGTAAAATGTTTTGTTGCATGTAAAATCACACTTTCAATTTATAGAATTGAAGAAATAAAATGGTCCATTTCTTTTATAATGTGTGTGCATCTTTTTTTTCCCTCTGAATGATAGATATTTCCTTGAAATACCTCATAGTCTTGAACATAGGAACCTAATCTAAAACTCCTTATCAGCCACCAGCCTTTTGCTTTACTTTATCAGGGACTAGGAAGGCCTATCAAGTCCACTGAAGGCAGCTAAGATATGAGGTGAGAAGAAAAAAGGCCCCTGTGATTGCCAAGGGGGAAACCACCATGATTTCATCAAACTGAGGGACAGGGTGAAGTGCTGAAGGTGAAAAACAAGAATGGAATGATAGTCAAGCATCTCTGCTGTGGGTGCCAAATTTGTGATCCTTGAGCCTTTAAGTTTTTTTACTTACAGCTGGTGATGTAGATGGAAAAGCCAACAGAAGCAAGCATGGCAGATTGGGGCAAGTGCCAGGTATAATCTGCCCACAAATGCTGTGTACTGTCAACTGAAGGAGAGAGGGAAGAATCCAGACCCTCTGTAACACTTCATTTCTGTGTGTGTGTGAACATATACTTACTGATGGCTATTTTCACACTGATATGTACCTGTAGTAAGATCACCACCAGTGTTACACTTAAATTATTTTAGGCTCTGAGGAGTAATCCAGTTAAGTTCCCTTAGTCTCGGCACTAGATCTTGAGTTCCCAGTCATGTGTTTCTATTTATATAGCCAACAACTCACAATAATGATGTTTTTAGATCTTAAAATAATCTTTTATTTAACAATAAGATAAAGAAATTCTGACACTATCACACACACACACACATACGCATACCTGTGACATGAGTTCACAATCCTACCAATGCACTCAGTATATATAGGAAGAAGTGAACATCCATTTATAGAAGAAATCTGTCAAAGAGGCTCCTAAATAAGGAAAACCCATATATTCAGAATAACTCACAACTCTGGCAGGATAAACTTTGATATCCTCCTTCTGTCCTAGAAACTATCCTCCAAGGTTCCCTGATGAATGTGCCTTCTATATTAAACAGATTCTTCCACTGCTAAGGTAAGCTGACCCACACTGGGACTGACCAACCCCAAACTGGGTATGAACTTCTCAGCCAAACTAACTGATCTGCTGAGTAACTTCTCTGGTTCTCTGCAATCTATAACTTTCCTCAAATGGCCTTCCTCATCAATAACTGTAATACCTATTATTTCTAACTTAAAACTTAGTTTATGCCGTTCTGAAATATGACTCCTTTCATTTTCTCCTCTCTTCTCTATCTTTTCTCTCCTTTCTCTGGGTTCAGATTTTGGGTCCTCTCTGCATAGGAACTTAGCATATGGTTAATAATCAAACTTTCATTTGTTCATAATCCATAATCAGGAAGTAGTTCTTTAAGAGTAATATAGCTTCTTGGCCTGAAGTTGATTATTTAAGTAACTTAAGTAACAATTTAACTTGTATTAAGTGTATGACTGTTGCCTGATTTTCTAGTCCTAACATTCTAATTAAAGTTTTATATGATATTCTATATAATGAATCCTGGCAAAATCCAGGAAGATGGGGGCTGAACTAATCATTTTATTAAGTAATCTGACCCATCCCTTAAACCAAAGATATCAAATGCTTGTATATGATCTACAATATTTCAAAGTGCCACTAGCCCCAGATGAAAATATAGAAAACACTTAACAAAATAAATAAAAATAGAATAAAACAGATAGTGTTATTTTCTAAGTTAATAGTCACCTGCAGGAATCCTTTTGTTTGGTTTAACTGCCCCCCACTCCTTCCCACTTGAGTTTGACATCACTGCCTTAGACTAAGGAGGTAAGCACTAGCTAGCTTAGGAAGAAGAATAACCAGTTCTCTGAAGCCGAGAATTTGGCAGTTAACCCAGAGTTCCTTCTGGTGATAGATGGTCCTCTAGAAGTATGATATATAGTACTTAATTCACACTCTACTGTTGGATAGGATATGATAATATCCCTTTGTGGCTACACTGAGTCTTTCTTCTAAATTAACCTAAAATATATGAGTCAGATCTTCTTTGTATATAATTTATAAGAAAAATAATTTGACAATAGAGATGATGTTGGTGCTACACCAGGTCAGAGTATCTGGGCCCAATGTGTCACGTGCATCTGAGCAAAGAAGTTTATATTATGCCCCCAGAAAGAGACCTTATCTCAGCCAGAACTTTGGTAAGACAAAGGTTCATTGGACTGCCTGCTCCCTCCATTGAGTTTCCTCTGTGCTAGCCTTCCACCCCTGCTTGCAGTTTTGTATTATTGCTCTGACCTCCTTTTATGAAGAGCATCCAAGGAGAGAGAATAAGCTAGTTACTCTTTTAGATTATAACTTGGACTTCACCAGTTTTGAATGATTGATCTGACCTCCTTTTATGAAGAGCATCCGAGAGATATATGCTAGTTACTCTTAGATTATAACTTGGACCATACCCATGCCTACTCCTGATGTGTTTGTTCCCTCCATTCCTGATAATTATATTTAATCACAAGTGTCATTATTAATTACTGTTTTCATAAGGGCAGATATAAGGCAATGTTGTTTCAAAACCAAAACTAACCCTCTACCCACTCCCAGGCAATGGTCAAGTGGGAAAGCATCAAGAGACCCTCAGCCTGTTCTCTCTCCCAAGTGTGTGAGCACACACACACACACACACACACACACACACACACACACAATTCCCATGGGTTTTTAGGATTCCTTGATTGTTGTGGTTTTTATTCAGCCATTTTTTTCAAGAGTGCCAACTCTTGTTGGCCCCTTTTGGGGTTTTCTTGGCCCAGATACTGAAATGGTTTGCCATTTCTTTCTCATTTTGTTACTGTTGTTGCTCATCCTTTGTTTCTGAGAGGGACCAATGACATCACCAGTGAGGTCTTGACTTGTGCATCAATAGGATTTAAGTGCAGTCTTGCCTCACTCTCTCTTCCAGCCATCAGAGAGCAGTGGCAGGATGGAAGTCAGTGGCTAGTGATGGCCTGGGATCCAGCAGACGACCTTCATGTCTTCGATGTTATGACCAAGCTCTAACAGCTCCATAGCTTGCGTCGCAGCCACCTTTGTGGCCATTGGAAGAGATCGCCTATTCAGGTGGGGGAGGTCTTCACCTGCTTAGGGTAGACATCCCCCAGCTCCGGATGCTCTTGAAGCCTATCGGTTATCCTCAGCCTGGTTTGGCCCTTCTGCCAAGATGGTTTTACTAGAGTGAGCCCAGTGCACGTGCTAGGGCTTCTTAGAGCACCTCTCAGACTTGTAGCTCACTTTACAGGTGGGGAAGATGAGGCAAACAGGACTGCATAATTAACCATCTCTTGGGAAATAGGAAATGCCATAGTCCAGTCTCCACAGCACTTAGGGACATTGTCCCAGGGATGGCTTGTATACCACTTTATGGCATGCACTTTAATAGCTTTACAAATAATTTCTTTTTCCGGCCTGGTAGAAAAGTATTGTGATTTTCCACCACATTTTATAGATGGGGAAATTGAAACAGACAGAAGTTGAGTGTCTGGACCATAGTCATATTGCTAGTAAGTCTGAGGTTGGATTTGAACTCAGGGCCTCCTGACTCCAAGCCTAATGCTATTCCCACTGTGCCACCTTGTTGCCTGTATTTTTAATCCTCTTTTGTGGATGAATTATTTGTAACTCAATGAAATTCTTCCTTCCTTGTGATTAATTCCATTCACTCATATAACCAAGAACAAATGCTTGTTGCCATAATCCATCAGCCTCCAAGGTGTTCTTCGTTTCTCTAGGAGTACAATACCTGGTTCACAGTCTGCTTCTACATTGCTCTCACACTTAGGGACATTAATAAATGGGTTGTAGGTGATGCTGGGCAAGTTGATTCAGTCTGTTTGCCTCAGTTTTCTTATCTGTAAAATGAATTAGAGAAGGAAATGGCAAATGACTCCAGTGTCTTTGCTAAGAAAACCCCAAAATGGGTCAGACAATCCTCTCAGACATTTTCTTTCTTCCCCATTCATCAACCTCTTTAACTCCCACAGCCTTCACCTTCCTGCTGCCTCAGCCAGCCATATGAGAAGGGTATCCCTTGGAGCTCCCCATGACCTAGAACTGCCACCTTCCTCCTGTCACAGGGAGGGGATTGTCTTCCCAGTGCCTGGGACCATCCCCTAGGCAGGACTCAGTCACTTGAGTACTTTGCTCTCTCCCTTGCTTCCTGGATCTTCTCTAGTCTAGGAATTTGATTTCATTAATCCCTTAGGCTCAGCCCCTATCTATTTCCTCCTGTGTGCTGTGTGGATCTGCCTCTATTAGTAAGCCATTTAAGTGGATTTGGAAGAAGATAATATCCCTGGCA
The DNA here is from genome assembly GCA_023553655.1 of Myrmecobius fasciatus. Taxonomy (NCBI): domain Eukaryota; kingdom Metazoa; phylum Chordata; class Mammalia; order Dasyuromorphia; family Myrmecobiidae; genus Myrmecobius; species Myrmecobius fasciatus. The sequence goes on from JAJPUD010003866.1 coordinate 25,016, forward strand.
TGAGTAAATGCAAATAAGCAGCCATCTCAATTCCTCCTATAGCTACCATATAGAATCTTACTCTCAACGGCTCTTTGGGATGAAAAAACCACCACCAAACACCAGTTCATGTGTGTCGTGCAAACCTCCGAATGATCAGCAGGTGCCAGAGAGGTACTCCGAGTCATTCACAGGGTTCACACTGCCTGGAAGCTACAGCTCTCACTCATGACCTAACAGCTGCACCTGGGCTCCCTCATCCTGTCTCTATATGCTGCTGTTCATTGGCTCAGGTAAGCAACACTTTACTCACCCCACTACACACATCAAGGTTTGGTTCACCTCCTAGGGAGAGGAATAGCTGTCCTCGGGGCCAGGCTGGGTTTATTTATTTTTTTCCTCTAAAAGGTATAAAAGCTATTCCTAAGAGTGGATGGGTCCAAGGGTCTAAGGTTCACTGACGTGGCTTCCTGGGGCCTATGAGGAATCAGTGCAGTGCCCCTCTCCAATCCGATGGATGTCCTTCTACCATAGGAGTCACCACACTCAACCCATCCTGCTGAGAGGACCCAGTTTTGGATAGAGATGGGAGAAAGTATATCTAGCTGGACCAATCCTGTAGCCTGGCCAAATATCCTTCCAGTGCTATGGCTACATAGCCACCTGTTTTAAGTGTTATACAGTCTACAAATCTGCTTCCATTGCAAACCCAAACTCAGGAAATCCTAAAAAGGAAGCTTGAAAAAGAAGTTTCTTTGCCAGGCACAAAAGCAAGCCAAGACATAAAGGAAAGCTCTCTCTGCCATTCTCATTCTCTCTCTCTCTCTCTCTCTCTCTCTCTCTCTCTCTCTCTCTCTCTCTCTCTTCTCTCACACACAGACACATTCATGTTCTCTGTCTTTCTTTCTCCCCTTGAAAATCTACAAATGAATGACATCCATGTGTCCTCTCACAAAACCCACTTAGATGAGCCTTCAGCATCCCAAGCTGTACTAAGTATTTTATAATTATTATTTCCTCTGATCCTCTCAACCACCCTGTGAGGTAAATGCTATTATAATCCCCATTTTACAGATGAGGAAACTGAAACAAATAGAGTTTTAAGTGATTCTGTCATGGTCACAGAACAGGCACCAAAGTTTCAAAGGTACGGTTCAAACTTGGGTCTATCCTACCTCTAAGGGCCATAATTCTTTTTATTGTTGTTCAGTCATTTTAATTGTATCTGGTTCTTCATGACCCCCACTTGAAGTTCTCTTGCCAAAGACAATGGGGAAGTTTGACATTTCTTTCTCCAGCTCATTTTACAGATAAGGAAACGAAGGCACACACTCTTCCTGACTCCAGGTGCTCTATCCACTGCACCACCTCACTACCATATATATTCTTTATATTACACTATGCTGCCAATATGAAATTAAGGAAACAACTGAGAGAAAGATGATATTTTTTCATTAGTACTCTGTTATGAAAGGTTATTTTTCCTATTCCCTAGCATCTTTGTATACTTCATCTTGAAATGATGACTACTGCAAAAATGATATGAATTTAATTTGGCCAAGAAACAAAGTCTAGAAAGCTTGTTAAAAATGTGACTTTGATTGAAAATTTCTTTCAACCACCAAATATTGATTGAGAATATTGAACCAAAATGACTTGATTTGAGAAAAACAATGGGATCTATAAATTACAGGTCAACTATAATCACAAATATGATACTGAAATTAATTACATATCATTTAAAGTGTATGAAGAAAGATTTCCCATATGAAGTCAATGTAAGGTGTCAGAATTATTAGCAATTAAATGTAAGGATGGATCTAATGCCAAAAAGCAAGTCATTTTAATTTAATGAAGATAGATGTTAACAATAAAAAGTCTTTCATACAGAATAATGATGTTGAATTTAAGCGGTAGCAAGGGTTACCGAGCTTGTTATAAATTCCTTTGATGTCACTGATAGTCTTCTGTGTTCTTGAAATCATACAGTCCAATTACTCTCACTGTAACTAGGTGGACAGATGGTCACTCTTCATAAAATTGTACCCATTTGCCCATGATAGCAAGGCAGAAGTATAAGTAGACAGATCTGTACCCCACAGGAGAAAATGTAGGCAGTCTTAAAAGCATCATTCTGGTTGTGCTCCCTCCCTGAACATCTGGTTCTTAGAAATGGTGGTGTCAGCAGCCTTGGCCCACTTTCTCCAAGACATCCCCAATGGAGACAATGGTAATGGCATGAAGACTCTACCCCAGGCCTGATTCTTCCCCCTTCAGAAGCATCACAGATACTTTCTGTCATCCCAGACAAGGCTTCCTCTCCCAGTGGCTGTATTCCCAAGCCTACTCATGCTCCTTCCCTCTATTTGCCACAGATGCAAAAATCATTAATTATGGTTCTATGCCAGGTAAGTTTGTAGAATTTGTAAGGTTCATACGCCACCAATGATTCCTCTGCTCTCTCTAATGCCTTACTCCTCACTGATTTCCAAAAGCAAAGGTCTTCAACTTATTATTAGAATTCAAGTCTTGTCCTAGCAACATCAATTCTGTGTTCTTTAAGATCTTCTTGGATCTTGGTCCTGGCATCCAACATATTATATATCATTACTAGTTTCATGTCATTCTAAAAACTGATTTGTTGTTCAGACATATCTGATTCTTCATGACCCCATTTGGGGTTTTCTTGGCAAAGATTCTATAGAAAGGATACTGTCATTTCTTTCTCTTGCTCATTATACAGATGAACAAACTGAGGCAAACAGGGTAAAGTGACTTGCCCAGGGTCACACAGCTAGGAAATGTCAGAGGCCAGATTTGAACTCATGAAGGTAAATCTTCCTGACTCCAGGTCTGGTACTCTATCTACTATAGCATATAGCTGTTTTTAGTATTAGTGATTCCTCACAGCTTAATTCCACCTGAAAATATGAGAAGAAATCGTATATTTCTCTCTTTTTTAACCAAAATAAGCATACTTCACTTTAAAAGATATCCAGCATACATAAAACTAGATTTACAGCAAAATTAGTTTTACATTAATTATATTACAATTAATTACATTAATTAGGTTAGGAGAATTTGTTTTGACAATAGAAACTTTTAAACATGCAGACTTTACAAAAAGCAAATGTACATACAACCTTTTAGGATATCTACTAAGAAAAGTGAAGTGCTTAAAAGTAGTACTAGGTTTCTGCTGATTCATTCCTACTATCATGTCCTGAGGTCCTGATGACAATAGCCCTGGATCTGCTTGTGAGGCAGCTGCTACAATGACCACAAAGCTGCTTTCTTCTTCCAAATTAATGCTGAATGTCCAAGCTTGGGCTCATCTGCCACTGCTGCCAGCTGGTGGGTGAGGCAGGGTGTGTCAAGAGTTCAGGGTAAGCACTACTCGGCCTATTCTCCAAAAAGATCAAAGAAAGAGGAAAAGGACTCATATACAAAAATATTTATAGTAACTCTTTGTAGTGACAAAAAATGGAAATTAAGAAGGTGCCCATCAATTGCAAAGTAGCTAAACAAATTATGATATAGGAAGGTAATATAATACTATTGTTCCATGAGAAATAAAAATGGGGATAATGTCAAAGAAACCTAGGAATAATTATATGAAATGATGCAGAATAAGTTGAATAGATTCAGGAGAACAATTTATATAAAAACAACATTACGAACACAACTTTGAAAGACTTAAGACTCCTGATCAATGCAATGACCAATCATAATTCCAGAAGATTCATGATCTTGTACGACACTCACTTCCTGATGGAGAGATGAAAGACTAAGGATGCAAATTTATACACACACACACACCACTGAGAGAGAGAAAGAAACAGAGAGGAGGGGGGACAATCAGAATTTGTTTTTCTTGACTATTTGTTAAAAGGGTTTTATTGTTTTTCTTTTTTTCTTAATGGGATGGGAAGAGAAGATGAAAGGGAAAGAAAATACTCATTAATTAAACATTTTTAGCAATGGTATAAATATCAAAAGGTGAGAAAATAGTAGCCAGCATAAAAAAGGACTAAGGAAGGAGGGGGGGTGTTACCAAGTTCAGTAGGAGATCATTACAGGAGGAGAGAACATAGTGCGGGAAAGCTAAAAGGGGAGCTAATCAGGAACATTACTGATGAGCTAAATAAATAAGGGCTTTGGAAACACATGAATTCAGAGAGATTAGAATGGGCTTTGCAGATGCAGTAGCAAGAGAAGAAAGCTTTGAATGTTCTCAGAATGCTCTGAGTGACCTCCTCTGTAAGTCTGCCCCAGCTAAATATGACAGATCTAGACGTAGTATCCCCTAGAGCTTTCATAGACCAGAACTCTCATCTTTGACACAGCTTGAGGCACTGAATTTCAGTGAATTTATATTGCAAGGAGACAATATTGTTACATTTTTAAATTATTGGGAGTTTTTTTTCATACAGATAATTCCTAGGAAATTAACTCTTTGTAAAAAAAAAAGAAAGGAAGAAAGGAAGAAAGAAAGAAAGAGAGAAAAAAGAAAGAAAGTAATGCTATTAGCAAGCATTTATATAGTACTTTAAGTTTTGCAAGGCATTTTACAAATATCATATCATTTTATCCTCACAGCAACCCTGGCAAATTGATGTTATAATTATGCCCATTTTACATATAAGAAAATTGAGGCAGACAGAGGTTAAGTGACATAGAGTCACAGACCTAATAAATGTCTAAGGTTGAATTTGGATGCAGATCTTTCTAACTCCAGGGTCATTGTTCTAGCCAATGTATCACCTAGTCAATTAAAATATAGATTTAATATTTAGTCTTGAGTCAGTAGGACCTGGGTTCATCCACATCTCTCTTAAGCAAGTGACATACCCACCCAGGGCTCCATTTCCTGATCTGTAAAATGATCAGATGGCTTCCACTGTCCTTTCTATTCTATGTCATGAGGAAACAACAATAGGCCAGAATAATCGACATAGGAAGGAACCTCGGAAGTCTAACTATACCTGAGTAGAAATCCTCTCTATAAGTCTCTCTGGGCTAGCCTCAGTCTCCCCCAGGCAATCTGATTGATAACACTGTTTACATTTGCTGGACACTGGGAAAATTGAGAGCGGGGTCTAGCACATGCAGTGGTAATGGTGGTCATGGTTATGATGATGGCTAGAGCTAAAAGGAATTTCAGAGGTCTTCTAGGCCCACCTTCTCATTTTCTTTTTAGTAGATGAGGAAACATATTCAGAGAACTGAAGAAATTGGCCCCAAGGTCACAAGGAAGGACACAGGTCCCACCAAGTATTAGAGGTAGATTTTGAATGAAGTTCCCCTAATTCAGGAGCCCAGAAAGCTCCATGATGCCTTCTGATGGTGACTTGGATCATTATGATGGTGACATCTATGACAGTCAAAGAAGCCAGGCAGCACAGTAAAGTTCATCCTGCTTTTATTTATAAAGGCCTTTTAATTTGTGGCCAAAAGGCTGTGTCCCAGAGCCCCCCCCAAAGCTGGCTTCACATGCTCTCACGAATAGTTAACCCTGATGAATATTAGAGGTAGTAAGGCGGCCTCTTTGGGTGCAGTAATGTTCATCCTTCAAGTAGATCTAGGCCATGTCTATTTGGCCATATAATCAAATATAACCAAATCTTGGCTTGCTAAGATGGCTTTCACTGCTTAAGGTCAATGAAGAAAGATCCTAGAGCAACTGAAGATTTGAGTAAAATCAAGCTCTGCCCCAAAATCCCAAGATATGATCTCAGATGTTATCTGAAGTGAAATGGAGACTTGACAACATGTGGCACATTGACAAATGGGGCTTTTTGTTTTGTTTTTCTTTTTTGTATTGAATTATCCAGTTTGGTTAACTAGATTAATGAGCATTGCCAAATCTCCCTTTCCTGAACCTCATGTTGTGTAGTCACTGCCATAATATTTCTCTGTGAATGATACTGAAGGCCTAGGAATTTTTTTAAGAATACACTAATTAAGAGTACATTTTAGAAAAAGCATAAAAACAAATTTTAGTTTGTTCCAGAAATCAAAGCACATGGCAGTAAAATTAATCAAGCTAAATGAGTTCAATCTGAATGGGAGAACTCATATTTCCAAATTAAAATGAGGCATAGTTTTACATACTATTTAATTTTAATTATTATTTTCCAGAGAAATAAGCTAAAAGAAAAATGTTAGTAACTTTCTTTGTCAGATATTCAAACACATCAATAGATCTTTGATTTTATCAATACAGATGTCCCTTCCAGTGAAACGGATCCTAACATCCATACCTGTCCATATTTTTCTTTATTTTAAGGATTACCATGCCTACAGAATTGATCACCAAAGACCAGCCTATTGATGATGAGCACCTCTGTATTTAACTAAGCTAGTCTTCAATAAATAGACACAGCCTGTTGTCAAGAACTTTCTCATGATTGAACTTTCTCAGATGGTTGAACTTATGTTCCACTAGCAGAGTGTGGAAGAAGCCAACCTCCCCTCCACAACACCATGAGGTACATGTTAATATTATATAGGAGAAAGTCAGACATGGAAAAGCAAAAAACTACTAGATCTATGATACTCAGTCTCCAATTCTGATCTCTCTTCTGAACTACAAATCCACATCTGCAACTACCTATAAGGTATCCTCACCATTATGTCTCATCCGTAGTTCAAATCCAACATGTTCAAAACCAAGCTCATTATCTTTCCCCCTAAATCTGTTCCTCCCTCTGACGTTATAAATTTCTGTCTCCAATGTCATCATTAATACAGATTTCTTGGGTTTAATCTTTGATTCTTCCTGCTACCTTATGTCTTTTACTTAATTAGCTACTAATTGTTAGTCCTTCAACCACTCTCATATTCCTCCTCTTCCCTTCTATTTCTTCTCCTATCTCCTCAATACAGGCCCTTATCTGCCCCTGGAATATTGCCATAGTCTCCGAAAAGGTCTTCTCATATGTATTCCTTCCTCTTCTAATATGTCCTTAATGCCAAAGTATTCGACCAATTCCAAGGGCTTCCTCTTGCCTCTGGAAAAAAAATATAAACTGCTTTGTTTCTTTTTTTTCTTCTCTGTTTACCTTTTAAAGGCCTACACAACTTGTCTCCAACCTGCCTTTCCATTATCATAGGACATCACTCTCTCTCCCAAGCTCTGAGATCTAGCTAAACCATTCTTTTCTTTTCCACATTCACAATATTTTATTTCAAGAGGATTTGAACACAGATCATGTAATGCCAAACTCAATTCTCTTTCTACTACATCAACCTCTCTCTTCCAACTCAATTACTATGTCTCCCATAAAATAGTCCCTGATTTACTTATCAGCAAATAAATCTTTCTTTCTATTTGTAGATTACCACCTTGAAAAGTCTGATTTGATGAATATTACCATCACTTCAACTGGCCCTGAGTTATGTTAGCTATAAAAGTGAAGAGACAAGAGAGGAGAGAGGATCCAGATGATGATAATATTCAGAATCCTACAATCATAGCAGAATAAAAGTTTCCTGGGTTTTTTTTTTAAACAAATGCCCCCAAGTCAAGGAAAGGGAGATAGAAAACTAGACCGATTCCTTACTTCTGGTCCTTTCCCAAAATTTCTTTGGAGCCTTCATCTCTGACCTGGTCAATGAATAGATCTGGCCAAGAAGAAATAATGCTCCCAGAACTAGATTAGTTGCACAATTACATAACCCACATGGACATCTTCTCTGGCTCAATCATATTGCAGACATTCCAAAAACCCTAGTAATGAATGAGTAGTGAAGTATATGTTGGAGTTTGACAGGGAATTGTGGCTACCTGTTGATTACATCTGCTCTATATAATGTTTTCAGCAAAGCAAGGAGAGAATCTGTGAGCTTTCTTGAGTCCCAAGCAATGATATGATAATGTAGGCAATCCCAAATTCTACCATAAAGAGAGAGAAGATTATATTTAGCTGAGCATTTTGCAAAGTTTCTCTATTTGCAATATTAAGGACTTGTCCTCCTGAATCTCTCTCTGGTCCAAAGTGGGGAATCATTGATTTATTTATTTTTTTACTTATAAGGGGAAGCATGAGATTTCTCTCTTTGATCTAGTACCTAGACAACAGAGAATTCAGAGAACTTGTGAGTTCACTACATATGTTGGGGCCCATAGTAACATAGCTTGACCTCAAAATCTGAAGCAAGTGGGATATATGGAAGAAGCCATAAGACTGCAAAGAAAGAAAAGAAAAATACATGGGAGTATGTGGGAAACGGTAATAATATAGTCTCCTTATTCATAATGGCATGCAGACTGGTTTATGGGCAGATGGTCTAAACCTGTTTATTCTAAGTGAAGATATCTTCCATTATGTCAAGGCTGAACCCAACTCTGAACCCAACCCATCACAACTCTGACTCTGACTGAAGATGAGACACAATCCACACATATTACAATATAAACTACATTCATCCTGGCTAATTCATCTTGAATAGACACACCAGCACCTCTGAAGCTAGCTCTACTAGAACAGGGTTTTACATGGTAAATTAAGGTATAGAATAAAAATAACACATTTTGTCATTTTTGCCCCTGTTGGAGCTGGTGAATTCATTAATTACAATCTCAGACATTAAATTGATGCCAAAAGTGACCTTCACTTTCACAGAAAACCTATGCTGCTCAATAGAAGAACATTATATAATATGTAGTTTTGAGTCCACACCACTTGTTGAGGTGCAGGGAAGTCCCTTTGATTTAGGCAGGGGTTCTCAACATTTTCTTACATCATAGATGCCTGTGGCTATTCGGAGAAATTTATGGACCCCTTCTCAGAATGTTTTTAAATAGAATAAATAAATAAATAGGATTACAAAGAAATTAGTTATACTGAAATAAAATTTACAAAATAGTTAAAAAAAAAAGTTGGCTGCTGCCACTCACCAGAGACTAGAACCATTGCCTCCATGGAGGGACTTAGAACCTTGGAGAGCTTTCTTTTAAGGAAAAGGATATTTCATATAAACTAAAAAAGATGCATAATATTTAGAAAGACTCAAATAGCTTTTGTCAAGTATTATTTTGAATTAAGCCTAACTTGTTCAGAATAATATCTGAATGACTGATATTCTTCTGTTCTTTCTTCTAAAATGAAACCAAGTTTAAATATTAAAGGACAGACTTGAGAATAAAACTTTCAAGTGGATGTAATGTCTTTTTTTCCCAAGGAACTCCAAAAGCATCTTTTCATTTATAACTCAGCAAGCATATAGAATTTTGTCTTTTCAGAGTGCTTCATCATGATGATTGTGTGACTTCTCAAGACAGCTTTTGCAGCAGAATGTCACAGGTGTCTCCAGTTTAAAAATGAGCAAATTGAAAAACAAAGTCATGTACTGTACTCTAAAGTGGTGCTTTTCTGATTACATGACACTTAAATGCAGATCTAAGACATTTTCCAACTTGACATCTCTTATAACCTGGCACGAATACTCCCTGAACTCATGTGCCCAGAGTCAGAAGTAACTCCAAAGAGTCCCCAAAGAGTATTCAGGTCAGTACTAGAAGGGATGCTAGGAGTTTTGTGGCTAGAGCATTAACTAGGATAAGGCACATGGAGCTTTTCTTCTGGGCATCACATTTAGAGAGCACGGGTAATATTAACAGTCCTTCATCAGCATCACAGCAAAATATTAGCACCTAGATACCACATATGAATTTCTTTTACAACTTTTCCCCCCACTTATTCCCAGTCTGTCTTTCTACCTCTCTCCACCACATATAATCCAACTTTCTTGCCCCAGACAGGGTCTGTGCTACTTGTATCAGCTGCAAAATTTCCTTGTAAAACCCTGCCTGTATTTGCCTTCAATCAATCAATCAACCAGTCAACCTTTATTGAGGGTACATAGGCATAGTGCTAAACTTCCATGCCCAAATTATTTTCATTTATAGTCCAGTTTCAGATTGAGAAAAATCTCAGGGCACCAGGTACTGCCACGGATTCTAAGAAGGCACAGAGGGGAAAAAGCATCCAGTCAACCCATTGCATTTGAAGGAATGTAAAAGAGGTACAGGGAAGTGATACAATTTGTACCCAGTGACACAGGTGATATGAAGCAGAAGCAAAATCTGAATCCTTACACTAATGGGTTATTCCCAAAACTTGTCAAATCTCTTCTGAGGAGACCATGACCCCTGAGAACACTACAGAACCAATACACCAGTCATTGCAGATCATCCCTAGCCAGAGTAATAGTAGGCCTCCTAGGCCAAAGGCTAGGAATGGACATTGAGCATGCCTTTTGGCTGGGAAACTTCCCTGAACAATACACTATGGCTTCTAGATGTATTTCACTCTGCAGTTTGCTATCACTAGGATACTGGCACTCTTTCAGCCACTGAACATGTGCGATGTGTCCAGAACTGTGGAGGACAGAGATTTACTTCAGTCCTTCAAGAACTCATGATTTAATCAGTATGAATACTCCTTTCACTGAAGCAGATTTTTATTTCATCTTTATCTTAGGAGCATTCAGCAAAAGTTTTAAAAAAAAAGGTGAGATTTGATACATGATCATCTGTAAAATGGGGATAATAATAGCAACCTCTGGAAGTTGTGAGGATAAAATGAGACAATGAAATGAGAAAAGAATTTTGCAAACCTTAAATTCTAACTATTATTATCATTATTATTATTTTAAGGATAAACTTTCAATTCATTCATGATTCTGCCATCAGTGAAATTAGGGTGTCAGAGTGAATAAAAAACCTGGATTCAAATACTATCTCTGACACACACTGACTACATAATGCTGGACAAATCACTCCCCCTATCAATGACAACTACAAAAGCTGCAAAGAAATAACTGATGTTCATTGATGGATTTTCCTTACTTGGGAGTTTCTTATAACTAGGAAATCATAAATTCAGCATTAGAATGTGCCAACTGAGTCTTTTTATCCCAAACTGTTCAGCACCAAGAACAGCTTCCAGCTTTGAGGATGCCCACCAGTAGTCTGCATTACTTCAATGTCTCTGAGCTCTGTTTTCCCAGGAGTAAATCAGAGGATAAATAATTCTTATCAAGACACTAGACTGATCTAAACATTTTCATGCAATAAAGGTCTGTGCCCCCCTTCCTCCTAGTGAACTTCAGTTGCTAGGTGGGATAAGAGACAGGCTTATCTGCTAGTTCCTGGGTACAGGCCGCCATCTACTGACTGTATTTGCTTGCATGCTTTTAGACAATGGTTTTTAATCTACAAAAAAATGACTCTGGACCTGTGATTTCATTGGTGTAGGCCAAGGAATTCCATTTAGGAAACTCTGCCAATGCAGGCTCACACTTTCTGGGCAATGTGTAGTTGGAGAGAATTGCGTACAGCACTGAAAAGAATTTTTCTAATCTTTTTCCTTTAAAAAAAAAAGTATTTAAACTCAAATACAAAATGAGAAAAAAAAAATAGAAAAAGACAGACAAGGAAATTTTTTTTTAATTGTCATGTATCCAGCAGAACATCACGGAGGATTTGAAATATGTAATAAAACATTTCCATTTCAAGAAAGCATATATAATAATAGAAGACCTTATATTCATATGTCTATCTTTTCTTTGCTTCCTTGTAGGTTATTCTTTTGTTCTCTGCTATGTTTTTTACTTTATTCTTTTTTCTTCTTTCACCTTCCCATGTGTTCCAAGCAGGCTACAGTTAAGTGCAGATATGATTATACATACCTATGTGTGTGTACATATACTCCCACATGTATGTATTTGTACATACATGTGGGAGTATATACATATATGTGTGTATACACGTATATACTCCCACATATATGCACACATACCTTACTTACATACTTATACATATATATACACATATATATACTTATACATATATATACACACACATATATATATATACACATATACATACATAGACATGCATCTAATATTATTATGACTGACATATAATGTAGATTTTTCTCTTGACTGAATCTTTAAATTTGACTTAATCCTGATCTCCACTGAGATTTCCTTGTGATTGTGTTTGTATACATCTCTTATTTCCTAGTCCTGCTAATTCTTCTACTTTAATTCTACTCTTAACTGGCCTAGTTATTACTTAACCTCCCTCCACCCTCCCTTATCTTCTCCTCCCATCCTTTTCCTTCCACTTTATCTCTTTCCCATTAATCTACACACCTTATTCCAATCCTATTGATTTACACATCTTTCTATGCCCCTACTTTATTTATTCCCTCCTCCCCTTTTAAAATAGATTTTAGAGGGTACTATATCCTTTGTGATATATAGATATATATATATATTTAACCCATTCCCAATGTGAATAGGTTTTCAGAACTATCAACTTTCCTCCCCTAACTAGTACCTCTATATCTCATTTATATAGCATAATTACTATTTTTACCTTTTTAAGGCAGTTTTGCTTTTTAGAGTCAGATCATACTCAGCTCTGCTCCAATCTTTCTTTTGGACTACCCAATTAATAATATCAATCTTAGACATATGGTTTACATTTCCACATGTAAAATAAGTTTGTCTTCATTCAGTCTCTTGAAATTAGTCTTTGATGATGACTGTTATATGTTAAATTTTTTATTGAGTTCAGGTTTGTTTGAGACAAAATCCTGAAAATCTGCAAGTTCACTGAATGTCCATTTTTTTCATTTAATATTATACTTAATTTTGCTGGATATAACTTTTTTGGTGGCACATCTAGTTCTTTTGAGTTTCAATACATGATATTCCAGGACTTGCAGTTGTTTATTATAGCTGCTGATAAATCCTATATAATTCTAATTGTAGCTCTAGCATATCTGAATTGTTTTGTTTTGTTTTGGAGGGGGGTAAGGGTGTTTGTTGTACTTGTATGATTTTCTCTTTGATCTGGGGTTTTGGAATTTAACAATAATGTTCCTCTGAACTTTCTTCATAGGATCTCTTTGAGGTGGTGAGCCATGGATTTTTTTTTCCCATTTCTACTTTGACCTCTTTCTATCACTTTAAGACAATTTCCTGTGATTATTTCCTGAATTATTGTGTCAAGATTTTTTTTTCAGTCACAAATTTCAGGCAATCCAATTATTCTTATATTTTCTCTTCTTGATCTGTTGTTGTTTTTCTTATGTTTCATATCCTCTTCTATTTTTTCATTTTTTTATATTTTCTTTTGCTATTTCTTGCTCTCTTATACTTTCACTGACTCCACTTTGCCCAACTTTAATTTTCAAAGAATCATTTCCTTCTTTAAGATTCTGGACATCCTTTGCTTACATTGTGTTTCCTTTATCTGATATATCGTTTGTGTAGATAAGATTTTTCTTGCACACCAATGATAAGTTTGGAAATATGTATACATATATTCGATTTGCCAATATTTTAACATAATTAACATGTAGTGGATATCCTGCCATCTAGGGGAGGGGTGGGGAGTTGGGGGGAAAAATTTGTAACGGAAAGCTATGTAAGGGTTATCGTTGAAGAATTACCCACACATATGTTATGCAAATAAAATAAAAATTAAAAAAAAAAAAAAGATTCTGGACATCCTTTTCTGGTTGGTTGATTTACTTTTCATAATCTTGTTTTTCTTGAATGATTCTTTTTTTATTATTAGTTTTTTCTCAGTCTCTCTCATTTGGTTTTTAGTCTTTTTTGAGTTCTATAAATTCTCTCTGGGCAGGGAGTTACTCTTTGGAGAAGGAGAGGCTTTGTTTATTTTACTATCTTCCTCTGAAGATGAACGGGTCTTCCTTTTTTAAAATTTTTTAAAATGAGAACTCATTAGTGTAAACACCTCTATTCCTGGAGTGAGAGAATGGTACCTCTGTCTTCAATTCAGTTCTTCCATCTAGCCTGCAACCTCAAAACATGAATTTCCCCCTCCTGTAAGTGCATGAAGCCAGCAGCATCCCTACCCTACTGTCCCTGCCCCCATGGAGTAGCACTGAAAAGACCTGACCAAAGTCACCCAATCAGCATGTGCCAGAGAGACGACCTTGAGGTCTTCCAGGCTCAAAGGCCAGCTCTCTGTCCTTTCTGTAACCCTGATTCATGTGCAAAATAAGTAGCACATAATTAAGTTTATCTTGTGAGGAAAAGAGAAGGCATATTTGGAATCATCTCCATACTCACATAGTTATTCAAGGGGTTTTCTTAGCAAAGACACTAATGGTTTGCCATTTCCTTCTCCAGCCCATTTTACAGAGGTGGAAACTGAGGCAAACGGGGTCAAATGACACAGTCAGTAACATTTAAACTGAGGAAGATGAGTCTATAACCACTGTACTACCTAACTACTTAGTATCACAGTATCACAGTACTTATGGCATTAAATTCTGTTCAATATATTTTCTGTCACTGAAGATTTTGAGATAAGCATTTCTTTTGTATGTAGGAAATAGCTGTCCCCTACCTGGGAGAACAATAGATAAAGTACCAGACCTGAAGTCAAGAATATCTGACACTTAAGAGTTGTGTGACTCTGGGTAAGTTACTTAACTCTGTTTGCCTCAGTTTCCTCATCTATGAAAGGAACTGAAGAAGAGAATTGGCAAAATCTTCTTTGCCAAGAAAACCCCAAATGGGATCACAAAGAGTCAGATATGACTGAAATTACTGAACAACATCAAACCTCTTTTACATTGTGCATTGAGTACTTCTGTCATATTGATTAGTTTTTCCTTTAAAAGATGATGCAATCATCCTTGACACTTAATTGGTTCAGGGAACTAAGGCTGGAGCAGAATCAAGTCACCTAAGGCATTAAAATCCAGGAGATGGAACTTCCTCCCATGCTACAGTTTAGCACTCTCTTCTGATCTGGCATTTCATCCTAGATACACAGGCAAGGGAAACTGCACTTATCAGCCTCAGTTTCCTTATCAGTAAAATGGGGGTAATGATAGCACTTTTCTGCCAGGGTGGTTCTGAGGACCAAAGGAAATAATATTTGTAAAAGCTCTATGCAGGGGCAACTAGATGATGTAGAAAGGACTGTTCCTGGACTCAGGAGATCCTGAGTTCAAATCCTGTCTGGGGCATATACTTGAGTAAGTCACAACCCCAAATGCCTCAAAAAATCAAAATCAACTCTTTGCAAATCTTAAAGCACTCTATAAAAGCTGTATGACTTATTGAGTACATTGTAGGAGGCTCTTGTTCAGATACTATTGGACCAGAAGAGTGCAATCATAAGTTTTGAAATGGAAAGGGTCATCTTGCAGAGCCTCGTTGTTTTAGAGATGAGAAAACTAACAGCAGAAAAGCAATCTGTCCAAAGACAGAAAGTGGAAGAGTTGGCATTTGAACCCAGATGCTCTGACTTCAGACTCAGCACTCTTTCCATCCCAATTGATGATGACCTCTAAGATCCCTTCCTAAATCTGAGATTCTGTAAATCACAATATTCTGATATTAGGAACTAAAATGGGCCCCACTTACCATAGCATGGCCTTAAAATAATTTGGAAAGTCAGGGACCTAATTCCTTGTACTAGTATCTAGCAGAGTGCAATATTTACAGAGACTGTCAATAAATATTTGTGGGATGAACGAATGGGGACACGGATGAAGTACTAATCTGACAGGTTTTTCTGGAACAAGAAAAGACAGTATATTTTACCAAACCTTTGCAAAAGGATTAGATATGGTGAGCCTATGTGTCTCTTTTTGTGGCTGGAAAGTACAGTTTTACCTCTTGGGACCTGTAGGCAACCTTTGACTTTCATGTCTGCCCTCTCTTTCACCTCATTTTCAACTCTTGGAACTCCTCTCTCCTCCAGTCAAGATTCAACTCAGAGGCCACCACCTTTAAGAGGCATTGCCTGATTCCTTTAGTTGTTAGTGCCCTACTCAAAAATTATGTAATTTCATTTCTTTATTTTTAATTATATTTTCCCAATTACTTATAAAGACAATTTTTAATATTAAGTTTCAAATTTTCTTCTTCTTTTACTCATCTCTCTCCTCCCTAAAACACTAAGCAATTTGATATGTTATACTTGTGCAATCATGTAAAACATATTTCCATATGAGTCATGTTGTGAAAGAAGCCATAAGCCAAGAGGGAAAAAATACAGAAAAAAAATAAAGAAAATGAAAATAGCATGCTTCGATTTGCATTCAGACTAGACCAGTTCTTTCTCTGGATATGGATGACCATTTTCTATCATTTTTTGGAATTGTCTTAGATTATTATATCACTGAGAAGAGCTAAGTCATTCAAAGTTGATCAGTGAACAAGATTGCTGTTATAGTGCTATGTAGTTTTAAAATATCCTGTTAATTTGTCAATAAATATGTTGCATATTCACCATCACCAACATCCCTGCTAAAAGTAAGCTCCTTAAAGACAAAAATTTCTTCACTTTTTGCATACATATCCCTTACATGGTGATTGGTAAATTTCCAATTTTGTTGATTGGTTAACTAATTAAAGATGATCTTGCTACATATTCCAGAAAGCAAAAACAAAGCTTCTTTAAATGTGTGTTCCCTCTAACTCACCAACAGGAAGGAATTCAATTCAATTTTATTCACCAAGCATTTATTAAACACTTTCTTTGTAGGCAACATGGTGTTAGGTGCTAGGGATAAAAAGTAACAGTCCCTGCCATCAAGGAGCTTATCGTCTATTAGGAAAAGCACAACATGTATCCATAAAAGGAAGTCAAAATATATACAAAGTAGTTTTCAGAATATCCAATGGAGTAAAGTGCAGGTGCAAATCTAATATGAAGGATTCAATTATTTGTTAATAATAGAACAGGGGTTCCAGAGGGCATAACAGAAGGGAAGGGTCACCAGAGACAGGTTTGACATAAATGGTTAGAAGGAACAAGGAGCTGTAAAGAAAGGAGCTTTGGTCTTGGCAATTTATAGCTCAAAAGTATAAAATCTTAATGGAGCCATCCTTTGATGGCTAATGTTCATAAAAGGGTTTATTTTATTCTTCTGCTTATTCTAAACAAGGTTTCATTTCTCCCTTTCATATTGGGAATATTGAATGGCTTCCCCAGATGTGGAAATGAAAATTGCCTATCTTGTTCTCGTCCTTTACATTTGGTTATGTCAGATGGGGGCAAGAGCAGAGACGGGGGGTCAGGCAATAGCCCTGGAGAACTTTCCTCTCTCAGTGTGGAACAGGTATGTCTTTTGGTTTGGGTTTGGGTTTTTCTTCTTAACAGTTTAGCAAACAGTCTTTTGAAAGTGTCAGAGTGGTTGGTTTTATTCCCCTCCCACCTGCCCTGGGCTGGCTAAAGTCCTTTCTCAAGGTGCATGGTATGCATGAACAGAGAAATATCATTTAGTACTACAGTTGTGTGGTTGAGGGAAACACTGATTTCTCTTCTACCAAATGGTAGAGCTGTCTCCAAGTCTTAGAATCTAAAAATTTAAGGTTTGTTTTTAAAGTGTCACCAAAAAAAGGAGGAAAAAATGGATAAGACATACCAATTAAGTCAAGGAACAGGGGCAAGAAATGGGTACTTTTGGGCAGTTATTTCGATCCACATATGTAGTCAAATGACCTATAAGTTAGTTGGATTTTGCCTTAAATTCTCTGATTGGTCTGTCTTTATTAATGGATAGAGTAAAAGTTGGAATCAAGATGAACTAGACTCAAGTTCTCCTTTTGATGTATATTCTCAGAGCAAATCACTGAACCTCTCAGTGCCCCAGACACCCCTCAAAGACTTAATTGCAGAATATTTGCTGATCACCATTAGTGGAGACGGTATCCTTATGATGTGCCAATGTACCAATAAAATCAAAGATCTGATTTTTTTTTAATAGTCAAGTGCTAGATGATAACCCAATCTCCAGCCTTATGGCTCTATAGATAGACAGAGCCACATGAGTCCCCCTCCCTTTGCTGATGCAGATGCTGCTGCTGAAGAGCCTTTGTTTATATCTTAGCTCCTCTTCTCCTATCACTTTTCTTGACACATTCATCAATGTGACAAGATAAAGTCATTTTTAATCCTCAACATTAAACACTGGATATGATGCAATATTCCTGCTTTCAGGGAATTTATAAGAAGGTTTCAGTCTGAAGGTATCTAATGAGAGGTAGGTTTAAGAAGCTTGATGATGTATACAAAGAGAGTATAATGACACACTTAAAAGGAAGAATGGGTAATGAGATGCTTAAGAGGAAGTGTTATAATGAGTTCAACATGGTAAAGATGGAAGAGAGTAAGGAGAGCCTAGAAATATAGATTGTAAGAATTGAGAAGGGATGTTAGGACATCCTTAGGAAACTGAGGTATCATATATGAATGGAAACAAGTACTGAGGTATATCTTTTTAAAGATTCTACTGATATGCAAAAAACATTAAGCACAGCCCTTTGTGAATACTGTGTCCAATTTTTTTCATATATTAATAAAGACAAGAAAATATTAAAAAGATGGGAGAAAGGATAGAAAACAGTTGCAAAGAAATCAGGCACTAGAGAATTAAATTTACAATGAAAGACTGAAGGATCCAGATTATTTAGTCTGATGGAGAAAAAGATGAGAGAAGATTTCATATCTTAAAGGGTCCCTTAATGACTCAGGAGAGTAAATTCATGACCTGACTCAGCCCCCAACATTCCAAGGGAAGAACTGGATGAGGTGGAGAAAGAAATGGCAAAGTACTCCAGGGCCAATGGGGTCATGAGGAGTCAGTCAGGGCTGAAAAGACTACACAACAACATTTTTGGAAGAGGAAGACATTAGCAGGTGGGAGTAAGATGAGTTGAGTAAAGGCTCCAGTTAGAAGTAGCACCTGAATGGTCTTAAACAAAGCCAAGCTGCAGGGTATATTGGGCTTAGGAGGGCCAGGGCTGAGAAAATTGGACTTCATTGTCTTGAAGGTTCTTTCCAGTTTCAATTTATATTTCTATGATCCTCCTGTTGATACTGGCTCCATGTTTGAAGCTAAGTACTTGGGCATCTCTGAGTTGGTCAGTTTCCTCTTCTATAAAACAGGAGTGATAACACCTGTAATGTATGTGCATGTGTTGTGTTCAGTCATTTTTGTCTGACTCTTTGTGACCCCATTTAGGGTTTTCTTGGCAAAGATACTGGAGTGGTTGGCCATTTCCCTCTCCAGCTTATTTTACAGATGAAGAAACCAAGGAATCAGGGTGAAGTGACATAGCTAGTAAGTGTCTGAGGCCGGATTTGAGCTCAGGTATTCCAGATTTCAGGCCCCATGTCCTAAACACCCAGCTGTCCCAATATCTGTAACAACTATCCCCAAAAGAGTTGTTGTGAAGTGGAAATAAGGAATTGTTCATTATGTAGGAATAGCATCTGGAAAGATTCAACACCTTGCACTTAGGGTCAAACTCCTAAAACTTTCTACCTATGTGAATGTGGACATTTCACTTCTATATCTTCCTAGGTTTCATTTTCTCCACCTTTTTAGATGAATGGAAGGGATTTGATGGGTGACCTTGAGAGGATCTTCTAGCTCAAGATCCAAGATCCTTTTCTACAAAAGGAGATAAGAATACCTAAATATCTGTTGTTATTATCTATGTAGCAGAGATGTGGTGAGACACAAAAATAAGTTGTTTATTGCTAATAAATGTTAGTTATTATTTTAGAGGGCTGTGTGATGTTATACAAACCATTCAACTTTTGAATGCTCTGGACAACTCACTAGGGCTCCAGGTGACAGAGAAGATATCAGTCTGCAATGGAAGAGCTAGCTGGTTCTTCACCAGATGTGGTCCAAAAACAGTCTGACAGAGGGCTGCTACTTGGCAAATTATCCCCCTTCCCCCAAAGTTTTGAGGGTGATCTAAAGGGAGATTAAAAAAGAGCAAGAGTAATCTGTATCCCAAGTGCAATGAAAGCAGAGATCACTCTAAAAAAACTGGGAAGAGCCAAACCTTCTCTTCCATTCAATGACTTCAGTCCAGTCCAAAGTGCTGTGAATCAACTGGATCTGAATAACTGATGTCCATGAGGGATTGTTGACTTTCCATGACAGATACCAATTTTTTTCTCATGGATGGTCTCCTCTTTCACTCATGGAAGTGGATTTAGTTAAGTTGTTGGACTTTTGTTTTTATTACAGACTTGACTAACCTCGACAAACATGAATATTTCCATATCCAAAAAACTGTCAATGGGAAAACCTTGGACTTCCAGGATCTGCCTTTGAATTCTCCTTCTTCCAATTTTTCTTTAGGTGATATTGGGCAAGTTATTTCATCACTTTGGGTTTCAGACTCTTTATCTATAAAATGGGAAAAATAGAGTGCCTAGATAGTGTAGTGGAAGAGTACCAGCCCTGGAGTTCAAATCCTGCTTCAGATAGATACCTGGCACTTACTTAGCTGTGGGACCCTGGACACATCACTTAATCCTCATTGTTTTATACCCATTCCCCCCCCCAAAAAAATGTGGTGGGATGAGGACTGCAAATGAAACTGTGGATTTCTTTTGGGGGAAAAGGGATATGTATGATATTTACACAATAGGGACAACAACTGCCTTGCTCATTTGTGGAACTTATGAACTTTCTTCTGCTCTCTGCTATGTAATTTTAATGTTTCACTGAGTAGTCATCTTTCTTTCTTTTCAACACTATAACTACCCTTCATCTGAATCTCCTGCATTTTTCCTCATAAAAAAATTAAATCTCTCCTGTGTCACAAGGATAGAAATGTAAAACAAATTCATGAGTTGACCATCTTTGAGAATACATTCTCCTTTCTGCATCTATATTGTTCAATTATATCTGACTCTTCGTGATCCTATATTTTCTTGGCAGATACCAAAGTGATTTGCCATTTCCTTTTCCAGATCATTTTACAAATGAGGAAACTAAAACAACAGGGTTAAGTGACTTGCCCAGGGGTCACACAGCTAGTGAGCAGCTGAGGTCAGATTTGAACTCAGGAAGATGAGTCATCCTGATTCTAACCTTGGCCCTCTATCCACTCTGCCACCTAAATGCTGCAATCTAAGTCCCTACCGTAAGTTTGTGTGATGGTTCACAGATGCTTTCACTTGGAGGGACTTAAAAAATCATGACCTTTTGTGTAAATCTATGTAATTTTCTCCTCAAGATCTCTATCTTCTTCTTTCTTCACAGAAAGGAAAGAGGAAAAATCCAAAATTATTTGGAAGTCATGAGATTAGCTTCTGAGAATTTTAATCTAAAATGAAGACCCTAATTTCCTTTCCCTGATTTCCTTTCTCAAATCTTAAAAAAAAAACAACAAAAAACAACTCAAACTTTAAAAATACTAATTGCAAAGAGATTTTATAAAGTGCTTTGAGACCCCAGGCAACCCACTGATAGTCAAGAAGGGAGGGTGAATTCCCTGCCAGCTGAAATTAGCTAATCAAATGTATACAGATTTCTCTTCTCTTTCCAAAAACTAAAATTCTAGATGCAATTTAAATGATCTTATCTTCATCTAGCAAACATAAATGTAAGTAACTAGTAAGCAAAGCTTTTTAGTAAGATAGAGACTTAGTAAATACCTTTGTTGGACAATACCTTTATTGGGGCAATAAAAGAAAATAAAGGAGAGTGAGAAAAAATCACCATTGTTCCAGTGGTTTTGCAGAGAGGCCAGGATACAGTCACTCTTGGCTAATTTGTCTTACTAAACTAAGGGGAACCAGGGAAGCAGAATAGTTTCAGTCCCTCTCCATCTTAGAGTCAGTCTCCTGAGAAAGGATTTCGATCTCTTATTCCTATGGTGCTCTCTCTCAAATTCCCATCTGGTTTCTCTCCAGAAAGGTTCTGGATTCCTACAGCTCAGCTTCTTGAACTATGGGTTGCAATACCATATAGAATCTCATAACAATGTGGGGGTGGCAAAATTATAAATCAATAGCAGTAAATGCTTGATTTGGATACTTATCTTATATATTTATTCCCTGGAGTCATGTAAAAATTTTTCAGGTGAAAAGGAGTCACCAGTGAAAAATACTTAAGAAGCCCTATTCCTGAAAACTCAGCCCTGCAGTCATGATCCCATAAGTCCTTATTTTAATTCTTGTGAAAAAATGCAACTCCCATGTTCTTGGAGTACAGCCTTGCCAGAAGGGCATTACAGAAGAATTTTCTCTACAATACCTGCCTTCACATGATCATGAAGTGGCTGCCTTCAGAGTAAAAAAAAAAGGGAATGATTAAAAGATTAGTACAACTTTCTCCATATATAAAAGATGATCAATTTCACATAGTAATTCACCTTTGACTTAGTAGGATAAGTCCAAGGGAGCTGAGACATAAAGAAGCTAATTTATTTATCCTGGGTCACATAACAAGTGAATCTCAGAGGTGGACTTCAAACTCATGTCTTCCTGGCTTCAGGTTCAACATATTAAAAAAATGTCAATATAGGATTTCAATGAAAAATTATTTTAGGTTAGTAGTTACTGGATGGTCAACTCCAGAAATCAGTCATAATAATGGCTATTACTGTCTCTCCTTGCCCCCAAAAGACTTCAACATGACTTATACATTTTTTCTACTTTTGCAGGGACATGAGTGAGGGGAAAATATTTATTCTACTTGGAATAAGAAAATATAGAATGATGGGAAGTAGAAGGTCTATTAGAGGCAATAACTGGGTTTATAGTTGAAGAGCTGGAAGGGACCTTTGTATAGCCCAGGACTTCTTAAACTTTTTCCACTATCGATCCCTTTTTTGCTCCTTTTATTTGTGATAAATTTTCACATGACTCCAAGTACATAGGTATATAAAATAGACATACAAATCAAACATTTACTGATAATAAATCATAATTTCATGGCCTCCATATTCACTTAGGAGACCCCACATCGGGTCATGATCCATAGTTTATGAAGCTTTGATCTAGACCAACCCTGATCCCATCTTTGACAAAGAAAAAAACTTAAGCCAAGAGAATTTATAACACTCCCTGGTCACTGATGAGAAGCAAAAGACCTGGAATTTACACCTCAGTTCCCAGATTCAAATCCATCCCTTTCTCCAACAAACCACATAACTTTCTAATGTGACAGGAGCTGATTAAGACAAAAATTTCTTACGAAGAGGCAGCACTGATATAGTGCTATAAAATTTGGAAGCTGTTGTCATTTTTAAATCATGTTTGACTCTTCATGATCCCATTTGGGATTTTCTTGGCATAGATACCAGAGTAATTTGCTGTTTCCTTCTCCAGCTCATTTTACTGATGAAGAAACTGAGGCAAACAGTGACTTGCCCAGGATTACACAAACACAATAAATGTCTGGGGCCAGATTTGAATTCAGGAAGATGGTCTTTCTGACTTCAGGCCCAGCACTCTGTTCACTTCACCGCATAATGTTTGGCAAGTGCTTTACAAATATCTCACTTTATCATCATAACAATCCTGGTATCATCATAACATGTTATCATCATAACAATTTAAATGATTTGTCCATTATCACAAAGATAGTAAATATCTAAGGCAATGATTTTAATTCAGGTTTTTAGGATTCCATGTTTTAGCTCCAGATGTATATATAGACTGTTTCAACCAAAAGCAGCTCCCAGAATTATTCCTAATGGCTAAAAATAAAGTCATCCTTCTTGTTAAAGAATAACTGGATAAAATGAAGTATGATTTTAAAAAGGGTTCCAGGTACATCTGAAGAAGATGGCAGACCCTCTAAGATTAAAGAAACAAGATTCTTCTGCCTGTTCAAACAGCCTTAGAAAGAGATAAGTACTGGTACTCTTGCTAATTACAATGATTAAAATGAGAGTTTCAAATTATTTATATAAATCCATTCATCCATCATAAATATCACAGGACTTCTACACAGAACAAAATTAACTGCTTAACTCAAACTTCTACCCTACCAAGTTTAGGATGAAAATTATAACCTTGTCTGAATGATTAAGAAAAGTACAAAAGAAATTTTTATTGATTTAACTATTAACTGTTACTAATTTTAAAATATTTAGTAAGGAGTCAAGAGCCAAAGAATTAGCAGACTGTTGCCACCATGGACAAAGTTCTGGGTTATTCTTTTGATATCTTGGGTGCTGCCCCAAAGATCCCTGGAGATGGTAGAAGGGAAGGAGGCAAGTGGGTGTGCATCTGCTCTATTCAGCTGAGCATGAAGGTCATCTGAGTAGATTCCAACCCAATCAGTGGCCAGCGTCATTTTTCTAAAGTACAGTTCTGATCATGTCATTTGCTACACAGTGAGCTCCAAGGGCTCCTTATTACTTCTTGTATCAAACAAAAAGACCATTTCTTATTATTTAAAGTTCTTCCCTTCCTATATTTCCTCCATATTATACTATACTTTCCTCCATATATCCTAAGATTCAGCTACAAGGACCTGACAGTTCATCAAACTCCATTTTGCATTTCTCTGGCTTTGGACTGACTACACCGCATATTAGGAAGTTCCACCCCACTCCTGGTTCTTCTGGCTTCTTTGTCTTATGTCTTAGTGTCTGCAAAAGACCTTTCTTTCCCAGGCCCACCAGCTGCCGGTGCCTTCCTCTCTCACATTACTTTCTATCTACTCTGTATATATTTTGTACGTACCAAATTATTTGCATGTTATCCCCTCTTTGTATCCTTAATGCTTTGTACAATGGCTGGCATGTTAGGGGCTCAATAATTACTGGCTGGCTGATGTGTAGCATAGTGGAGCTGTGGGTAGTAACAGAAGGTGAGAAGAAGAGTAGATGAAGAAGGAGGACACAGCATAGTAAAAATGACCAGAACTCTGTTCATGGTAGACACATTAGACTCATTATTCCTTGGTTTTCTTTGCCTCTGAAAAGTTTTAAATGGCCATCTTAATAGCAAATGAGGGAATCAAATAATTCTGAAATTCTAAAAAAAAAGAAAAAGAAAAGAAAGAAATAAAGAAAGAAAGAAAAGGTCAATACAGAAGAAAAAGGTGGCAATGACAAAAATGGCACCAGAAGTGATAGGGGAAGAGTTACAGAGGCTTCAATAAAAGGCAGACAGAAAATCAAAAGGGCAGCTCCATCTAGCAAAAATTAGGAGAAAAAGATATGAACAACAAAACCCTTTCATATTCTCCCAGTTCAGATAAGCTAATGAGGAGCCTCCAAAGCTTAGGCCAAACAACAGCAGCCTTGGGAACTTCCTTTGGAAAAGAGGATATTGCTCCATCCCCTGGGAGTGCCTCAAACTCTTTTACTGAAAAGATGAGTTCACCCAACTAGAGATTCTAATAATTCACAGAGTTTGGCTTTTTTTTTTTCAAACAGACCATGGTTCTCAACAATCACATCACTAACTGCCAGTAGGCTCACTCTCTCTCATTCCTTATAAAAAGGTAAGAATTTATCCCTGAAGATCACATGAGGAATCTGGAACATCAAGAATTGAATGACTTCCTGGAAATTATGAATTGTGTCAATAGTAGAGAAAGAAAAAAAAAGGGGGGGGGAACCTTTGTCTAAGGATCCTAAATTCTATCACCACCAAGCAAGCCTTCAACTCCTGTGAAAAACTGTTTTCCAGAAGCAGAGACTCAAATCATCATTAGGAAAGTTGTGAGTGACTTGAGATGGAGAGGATAGTGTTCCTAGCTCGAGAGGAAAAAAGCCCTTCTCTTACCTAATCTTAGCTGTACTGTTATTCTAGGATACTCCTCCCACCAGCACTAATCTTACACAGTGAACACTGTCCTTCGAGTCTGACACAAAATTAGAAGGGCCATGTAGGCACATAGCAACAGAGAGGCATGGGGGAGTGCAGAGGGGGAGCAGGTGAGGACCCCCAAAGCTAGCTAGAATTCTGAGGCTTCTGGCTTATGACTACCTGATGCCAGGAACAGAAGGCTGTAGGCAGAGTGCACTCAGTGAATACCCCAGAAGCAGAAACTTCATCAAAGGAATGCCTTATTTTATCCTATTTCTGCTTTTTGTCAGTAAACACCGTGTGTTGCTTTTGTTTGCTGGTTGAGCCAAAAAGGATTCAGGACTTCCATTAAAAAACCTATTATCTATCAGCCAAGTGCTGAGTCAGCAGCCCCAACTCCTGTAACATCTTGTATTAATCATCTTACAGAGTTTCTGGCCAAGTCAGGAAACAGTTACAATGCTCTGGGCCACAAGGAGGAGGAAAAGCTGGATAAAGGAGGAAGGATGAACTGGCTACTAAAGAAGGACCGAAGGGGCTCTTGGGAAGTGTCAATTGGAAGGCTGTGTAATGGTCAGTGCAGGAAGAAGACATTGATGAATTATCAGTGGATGGAAAATAAAGTTTTTAATGTTTGGCAAACATCTATTATACATTCTGACGTGTTCAGGGAATTAGAATGCCAACTGAGAGCCATTTAAAAAACACAGATTTAGCATCTGATTATACTTTAAAGTAAACCTTTATAGAACTGTTTAAGATTTGCAAAGCATTTTACTTATTTGTATAACAACCCTGCAAGGTGCTATTATTATTCCCATTTTTACAGATGAGGAAACTGAGATTCACCATGCTGCAGGCATCTAATAGACACTGAATTGTGAGAATGGTAATCACCCTATTACTCCAGCTCATTGCCACAGAATTTAAAATCTATTTTCTTATACAGCATGGTAATTGGGGAAATATATATAGAAGAAATGTACATGTTTAACATATATTGGATTATTTTATATCTAGGGGAGGGGCTAAAGGGAGGGAGGAGAAAAAATTTGGAACCCAAGGTTTTGTAAAGGTGAATGTTGAAAACTTATCTTTACATATACTTTGAAAATAAAAAAGCTATTATTTAAATAAATAAGAATTTTAAATCTATTCTATAAAAATATAGCCTATAAAAGAGCTGAGGCAGTGAGTGAGATGGCACAGGACAAAGAATGCTGGACTCCCCATGGGCAAGCCATTTAACTTCTTTCATTATCAGTTTTCTCATCTGTAAAATGTAAATTATAACAGCATATACCCTGCAGATTTGTCAGAAGAATCAAGTGAAATAACATGCAAAACATACTGTAAATTTTTAAAATTTATTAAACACCATCTATGCTTCAGGTCCCAAGCTAAGTGCTTGACAAATCTTATTTGCTCCTCAAACCAAACCTGGGAGATAGGTGCAATTATCCTCATTTTACCTATCAGGGAACTGAGGCAGGCAGTAGTTAAGTGACTTGCCCAAAGTCATATAGCTACTAAGTATCTAATGTAGGATTTGAATTCGAGTCCAATACTCTATTCAGTGCAACTCCTAGCTGTGTTGTTCCTTATAGATAGAGAGTTCCTTCAGATACCCCTTTTCATGGATGGCAGTGTGCTGACTGGAAAAAGCCTAGAAATAATGCAGAATTCTTCAAGGAGATTCATAATCACTCAAAAAAGTTTGGCCTTAAAAAAAAATTTGGCTTAATGCTCCATATAGGAAACACCAAGTGGATGAAAATCAGTATCCAGACTACAACATAATAGACAATGTCAATAGGCATCAAACCCATCTAGTTTGTCTAGATATTGTGAATGGACATTGTAAAGGGGCAATGAACAGAAAAAATTAAATGGGAGAAAAGCAGACTGGATTGTCCTTGGCAAACTGCAAATGATTCCAAGCTTCTTCTACAAAGAAAGGCTTATCTTTTACACACTAATATTCTTCCAGCTAACATTATACAAGATACATTCAAAGCAGATAAAAGACTTTGGATGGGAAGGCAATACAAAAACTGTCCTTGACCTTAAAGAACTTACATTCTACTGGAGGGAAAAAGATAAAATTGATTCTGTATCTAATATAACAATCTGTTCTCAACAAAGGTTGGATAACAAGTATGTATCAGTAGTCCTCAGATTTTTGTAATTGAAAAAAAAAGGTAGTGAAGTTACTACACTAAGTAAATTTTTGTTTACTATATATTTTTGTTTTTTATGTGTATGTATATACACTATATATTTTTACTGTAAATACTGGACATGACAATGGCTTCATAGCATTTCTAATTTCCTATAAGTTATCCTTTGCTTCTTAATATTTGATTAGAAAGAGACTTCAGCAAACATCTAATCTGCCTGATTTTATAGATGGGGAAACTGAAACCCAGATTAGGAATAATTAATTGCTTGCCCAAAGCAATAGTAAGTATAGTAAGTCAGAGTGGTTACTTGAATTCAGTTCTCCCAATTCCTATATTCTAAAATATTCTTATATTCCCATATTAAGATACATTATTATATTTGAATATTCTGATATTAAAAGAAATTTACCACATGGCCCTAGGAACCAGTAATTTCCCATCTTAATTGAATTTGCGATATGACTTTCTCTATTAGATTTGTTTTCCTATATAAGTGGGTGCAATTGCTTTTACTGTTGGTTGCAAAGGGGAAAAAATGATGGGCAGTTTTGATATTTTTCTCCGAGATAAGCAGTTGAAATTATATGATGAGATTTTAGCTACATATCTTCTACAAATACAGTTCATTTCCCACCAGACTGATCTTCTCTGAATTTCTTTTTTTTTTTTTTAATTGTTAAAGCCTTTTATTTGTATAACATATGTATGGGTAGTTCCTCAGCATTGATCTTCACAAAGCTTTCCATTACAAACCTTACTCCCAGTCCCCTCCCCTCCCCTCCCCCAAATGGCAGGAAGTCCACTATATGTTAATAATGTTAAAATACTTGACAAGTTGTGCAAGAAAAATCCTATCTACAAGAAAAAAAAAATCAGAGAAAGGAAACATAACGCAAGCAAACATCAATAGAGAGCATGAAAATGTTATGTTGTGGTCCATATTTCATATCCCTCTCTCTGGGTGTATATGGCTTTCTTCACTGAACAATTGGAACTGGTTTGAGACAATTCTTTCTTGCAGAGAGCCATGTCCATCAGAATTGATCATCACATAGTATTACTGTTGCTATGTACAACGATCTCCTGGTTCTGCTCATTTCACTCAGCATCAGTTCATGCAAGTCTCTCCAGGCCTCTCTGAAATCCTCCTGCTGGTCGTTTCTTATAGAACAATAATATTCCATAACATTCATATACCATAATTTGTTCAGCCATTCTCCAATTGATGGGCATCCTTTCAGTTTCCAGTTTCTAGTCACTACAAAAAGGGCTGCCACAAACATTCTTGCACATGTGGGGCCCTTTCCCTCCTCTAAGATCTCTTTGGGATATAAGCCCAATAGAAACACTGCTGGATCAAAGGGTATGCACAGTTTGATAACTTTTTGAGCATAGCTCCAAATTGCTCTCCAGAATGGTTGGATCCGTTCACAGTTCCACCAACAATGTATTAGTGTCCCAGCTTTCCCACATCCCCTCTAGCATTCATCGTTATCTTTTCCTGTCATTTTAGCCAATCTGACATGTGTGTAGTGGTACCTCAGAGTTGTCTTAATTTGCATTTCTCTGATCAATATTATTTTGGAGTAACTTTTCATATGACTAGAGATGGTTTTAATTTCATCATCTGAAAATTGTCTGTTTGTATTCCTTGACCATTTATCTATTGGAGTGGCTTGAATTCTTATAAATATGAGATAATTCTCTATATATTTTAGAAATGAGGCCTTCATCAGAATCATTAAATGTAAAGATGATTTCCCAATTTAATGCTTCCCTCCTAAACTTCTCTGAATTTCAAACTCTTCATCCCGGAAGTACCAGATGCCTTGGAGCTCTTCCCTCTGATTGGAGAGTGGAGGGCTCCTTCCAGAACATTCACTGAAGGAGGGCATCCAAGCAAGCCATTTCATTTCCCATCAGACTGCACTTCTCTATCATGTCCAGAAGCTGGGTACCTTCTCTCTGTCTTCTTTTCAGCTTCCTTTTATGTGCTGTCCTCCCCACTAGAATGTAAGCTCTATGAAGGCAGAGACTGCCTTGCTTGTACTTGTATTCACAGCACACAGCAGTGACTGGCACTCACAAAAAGCAATTATAAATGCTTGTTAGCCAGTTATCTAATAAAAGTCAGAATTTCACTAGTGTTGGGGAGTTTCATTTGCTTAGTGACTGACCTATGAAAAGATAGGGAAATGTGAATCAAGTGATGCAGGGTGGGGGAAAAAAAAAAGGCAAAGCCAGAAGAATTCCCTCAATAACTACAATAGAAGCCAAGATCCAGAGATATGGAGAGAAGCAGTCAGATACAATGAATAATGTTGATTTCATGATAATCAAGATAAAGGGTGTTTCCTCCTGTTTCCTTCTTGATATCCATTATTGAGACTCGAAATGACATGAGATTATTGATGCTCACCATATTATTGGGAGCTTTGGCTTAATTGTTGTCAGGGGATGTAATTTGCAGAGAGAATTCAGTGTATTTGTTGGAAGTGTCCCTTACATCAAAATAAAATGTATTCATTGTTTGTTTTTTTGTAAAAACAAAATAACTTGATGGATGAGATCAATATGCAGATTCAGCAGATACTGAGTTTCAGTGGCTCCAACAGAGAATAAGTCATCAATGAGTTGCAGCATTTATTCATTACTTCTCTAGGGAAGCAGAGTGCTACAAGGACTAGCGTTCAGATCCTTCCTGTATCTTTAGGCAAATCATTTACTCTTCCTGGATCTGTAAAATGAGGGGATTACACTAGATTTTCTCTTAAATTCCTTGGTAAACTTTAAGAAGAGATTATTCACTCACCTCTACACTCCAGGTCTAAGAATGAGCCTTGTGCTTGATCAGTTTTCAATTCAGTATATCTTAAAATATGGTAATATCTTCAAGCATATCCTTAAGTTTGGTGACATTTCTGCTGTCAGATGTCCAGTCCGTTGAAGAGGCATCTGAAAGGTTCATCAGAGTTCTGACTGCCAGGTGAGCAATATTTTGAAGTCTTTGAGGCCCTTCTTGACAGTTATCTAATCAGGTCTACGGGAATTACAGTCTCCATTAGTGGAAGAAATACCCACCTACTTGAAATGTGTATCTTAAATGCTGTGTTATAGCTGGTATTACGAAAACAGGTAGAACACCTTAACAACAATCAGGAAATCTGGTTCCTATTTCCATAGCAACTTAAGTCTCTTCCCCTTAGGCCTCTATGTAAAAACCAAAAATAATGCTCACTTTTTGGACATTAGGCACTTTGAGCTCAGAGATGAAAGGACTCTTAGTACACAGAGTATTGAATCACGGCATGAATGTAAGCCTCAGGGATAAATATTTTGGCAACCCTGCTCTTTTCGTTGTAAGAGATATCATAAATATCTATTATTTTTGTCATTGTTGTGACACTATGAAACACAAAAAGGCCATTGTCTAAAAGAAATAAGATGTCTTCTAGCTCTAAATATGTGATCCTATGATCCAACCACATCAATTGTTTTTAAAGACTGAATCTGTAGTTGGGGGTGGTTGAAAAATAACCAATGACCTAAGACATATTTCTAGTTTTCAGACACACTTAAAGGATTTTAGGCACAAAATTGCTGCTGTGGACAGAAATAGTCGTATGCGGTCTTAATAATTTAGTAGTAGACTGGAAATCTTGATTGCCCACAAATTCTAAACACTGTATGGGAAGACATTTCCTCTTATTCTGGAAATCTAGAATCTGACATTTTAAATTGACAAGATTCAACATTAAAATCTAGAAATCCTCACCTAAAGTAACAAAGAAACATATCTGTAAAATTTCACTGTTGAGATTTTAGAAACCTAATAATAATAATAATAAAAAGGGACATTGAAAGATCTTTCTTTGTTTAGTCACAAGTTTTCACGCTTCCTCCCACTCTTGGCCCCAGGATAGAATCTCTTGATTCCTTACATTTCTGAAATGTAGAAAAGTGAACCTCGGTTTCCTCCTCAATAAAACTGGAAGGACTTTGCTACATGATAAAGAACCAGTTTTGGAGTAATGAGGACCTGAGTTCAGGTGCCATTTTGGCCACGTATGGCAAATTACTTAACCTCTCATTGCCCTAAGCAACTCTCTACACTTACAAATTGCAGAGCAGCTGTAGATCTGTATTAATGGGAGGGAATTTGACATTAAGAATTCCTTATTTATATCAATGAAAACAACAGATCAATCTAAGAAAACAATGAAGATAAGAATACTCAAACTACCTACCTTATAGGATTTTTGTAAGAAATAAAAGGAATAATATACATGTTCCTTTGAAAATGTAACAATCACATGTTATCTTTATGAAAACAAGGAGCTGATTTAGCATCACAGTAATCCGAAGTAAGAAACATACTTATTATTACTAATAAGGCAAATTACTAATTAGGCATTACTAATTACTAATAGGCAAAATGAAGCTATTTAGAATAAGAAACAAGATTAAGAATAATTGAGGTGAAACCCTTGTAGTCATCTCTGGGTCCCAGTATTCCTGAACTCCAAGGTATGGAATGGCAGATTTCAAGAGGGCATTCACCAACCAAGAACTTCAGTTCAGATTAAAATTTCTCTCCCAGACTTTCATTTGATTAGTTTCCCAGAAGATGCTTCTGGATTTTGGATTTGGGACTGTCACTATGACAGCATAGCAGGTCTGAGAACTGGTATGCAAATATCTGAAGAGATTTGTAGTTTTCTTATCTTATAATTCATATGAGTTTTTAGACCTTAAACTGGTAATATACAACTGGTATATACAATAGAAATGGAATGTACACTCTCCTTGTAGTAAACTGACAAATCTCTCTGCTAAAGGTATGGCAACTAAAAATTTCATGATTTGCCTTAATGGTTGTTTTATCTTTAAAAAAGTCAACCAGGGCAAATTCTACTCCTGATCTGAGTTTCATCAACAAGGAGAAACTGATAACTGGGGTTAAAAATGAGGAGAATATTGCACGGAAGTGATCACTGCTCTTTAGGATTTGTGATAAGAGAGGAAAGCTGGACATTGACAAATATTCCAAATTTTGAGAAAACAGATTCCAAAAGGATAAGAGAAAGGAGAGATGGGGTTAAGCAAACTAAAATTCTACAGCAGAAATCAGTTCAGGAGGAAAAGGTCTCAAAAAGAAAAGAAAAGAAAAGAAACAATTCTAATGAGGAAGGAAAAAAAGTTTTCTAAAGAGTAATGCAAAAGAGCTCATAATATGATCTTAGATTTGAAAGATATCTAAAAAGTCAGAAAGAAAAGATAATAGAGGATAATTACAGAAGTTTGGCATGATCCTATAAAAATAATGTCAAAAATGCTAAAATCTAAGGATGATAAAAGAAGTTAAGGATAACAAAAAAGAGGAAGGATAAAAATTATAAAAAACAAGGCTCAAAGGATTAAAACCTGTTCTAAGTAGATGGGTGAGAATAACAGAATAGAGGAAAAACAGTACTATTCAGCTCATTTTATTTGGTTTTGGGTTTGTTTTTTTTTTCCTTCCAAGGAGAATGATCTTTTGACTGAAAAGGACAGAACAAAAATGGCTTATAGAGAACTAATACTCAAGGTTAAGAGGGAGATAGTTCAAAATAACCTAGTTATCCTTAATGAATTTAAGTTACTAGGGCCAGATGAAGTACATCTTGTGGCAGACCAAGAAAACTGACAGTCAGAATGACTTGAATTATTTTTTGTATTTTATGAAAAAACATGTAGAAGGAGAAATATGGCACAGAGCTAGAGAAGGACAATTATTGTTCTGATGTTCCAAAAAAGAGAAGAGAGTAGTAAAATCTTCAGATGATAGATTGGTAATTTTGAGTTTGATTTCTAACAAAATTTTAAAAGGGATTATTAAAATGTAATGTCCTTCAAGAAAAACTGGACTTAAAGTCAAGACTTTGAAAGAATGGGGGAGACCCAAATCTCCCCAAGATACTGATTATTAATAATCATTTCTTACATTTTGCCTTTTCCAGCAGTTTCTTGACAAAAAAATCAGGGAAACATCATAGATACAGAGCTGGATTTCAGAAAGGCATATGACAAATCTCATGATTTTCTGGTTGTCAAGATGAACAGATATGGGCTTAGATGATTATACAGTTAGCTATTTGCAACTATCTGAGTGACTTAACCAGGATAGCCATTAATTAAGCAACATTCACTTAGAGAAAGGTCTCTTGTAGAATGCCCCAGTCATCTGTCCTTGACCCTAGTTTTTTCAACTATTTTAAGAAATCAATAACTGAATGAAGGTGTAGATGACAAATTGGTCAAATATACAAATGACAGAGCTAAGAAGGATAGCTAACACTTCCTAGCTGTGTGACCCTGGGGGAGTCACTTAATCCCAATTGCCTCAGAAAAAAAAAAAAGATAGCTAAAATGTTGGACAAGATGATACAAAAAAAATTTTGACAGGCTAATGATGAGTTAATTATAATAAAATTAGCTACAATAGGGATAAATGTGAATTCTTAGTCTTGGCTCAAAAAAATCAACTGTTCCAATAGAGGACAGAGAAGTAAGTTGAAAAACATTCAATATGAAAGAAAAAAAAGATCTTGGGTTTTTTGTAGCCTGCAAGCTTAATAAAACAAATTTTGTGCATGACAGCTCCTGATTCCATCTTAGGATACAGGATGATCAATCAGGACTAGTCTTGAAATATCTTCTGCTCAGAACACATCTTAACCATCATGTTCATTTCTGGGTATCAGATTTTAGGAAGGAAGCTAACAAATGGGATTGCATCCAGAGTAGGATGACTAGGACAGTGAGCGGCCTAGAAAAGATGCCATAGTAGTTTAGAAGACATGATAGCTATCTTCAAATATCTGAAAGGCCATTTGGAGGAAAAGAAAAGGGATTTCCTGCCTGGCTGCAAAGGACAGGATTAGGAGCCAGCTGAAAACTGCAGGGGCAGACTCTGGATACAGAGGGAAAATTCCTAACAATTATGTCCAAAAACTAAATGAGTTGTTTGTCTGCAACTAGTGGATTCCCCTTAAGTGGAGGTAGTCAAACATAGGCTGGAAGACTAAGGGATTTCTGTTTAAATATGGCTAGGAGGAGATAAGTCTGGCAGGAGTCTTCTCACTTAGATTTGGGGATTCTAGGAGTTCCCCTTTCTCTACACAAAAACAAACTGGGGGAAACAGATATTATTTTGTTCAATTCCTCCCATTATATAGATGAAGAAATGAAAACTCAAAGAGGAGACAAAATTTGCTACATGTTTCCATAGGAGCCTGTAGGAAGTTACAGCAATGCAGGAAGGGGTGCTTGCCTAGGGCCTCCCAAGAGATCAGCTCAGCAGTAAGAGTATCATCTTTGCATAACTAATGTTTCTTCAACTTCCTTCCTCTCTATCCTCTACTCATCCTTTCCCCTGGTCCTCCCTCCTCTAGGAACAGTTCTTTTTTCAAGGCTGCAAATGTTGCAGAGGAAGAAAGGCTAGTTCAAGGACAACCCAGAACAGCTTTGTTTTCTTTCTGAATGGAACAAGCAGAAATAGACACCAAAGAATTTGTAGAACTAAGGGATTGCTTGAGGCAAAGGGGAATAATCTATAATACTGTTTATTTAATATTTTATTCATAATACCCTCCAGCAAAATTAAAATCTATGTCCTATGGAGCTCCAAAGACAAAATTCACAATATCTGATACAATTTACATAAACCCAGACCTCAAATTTTTGCAGACATTTAGGAGGAAGAATGTTCAACAGCTATTTATTTCATTTTGATATGCTTCCATAGATCTGTGATCTCACCAATAGGTTATTCCCTTCAGAGTCAGCTGTAATGGATAGAAGGTCAAACCAACCATCCTCCCACACCAAGAACCTGAGTTCAAATGCTTTTTCATATACTAGCTGTATGACCTGTATTAACCCTCTTGCCTCAGTTTCCTCATCTGTAAAATAAGCTGGAGAAGGAAATAGCAAAACTCTCCAGCATCTTTGCCCAAATAAAACCCAAATGGGGTCATGAAGAGTCAGAAATAATTGAACAACAGTTATGCCTTCTCATTCTGCAGGGCTCATAGTGGTAGACCTGGAAGGGCTATTAGATTTAGTCCATCCCTTTCATTTTACAAAGAAAGAAACTGAGCTCAAGAGAGGATAGCTAGCAATAAAACCCTAGTTTCTCCACTCCAAATAGAGTATTTTTCCTTCTGGCTGTGCACCTACAAATCCTCTGTGGAGAATCTTTGAGATTCTTAGGCTCAATTTCATAAAGAAATGTTCTAAATGAGTCCTACAGACTACAGCAGGATATGATTTCTTTTAAAAGTAAGTGAAACTGACAAAGGCCTAACTCTTTAAGGAGGACTGACATTTGGGGGCAAAGGGGAGATGTGTGGAAAAGATATCCATTTTGAGGGGAGATGAAATTTCCAAGCATGAAAAAATCTCAGCTATAGAAGAGGATGCAATGGTACTGAATAAAAGGGGGAAACACAGCTTGTTGTAAGAATTAAGATCTTCAATTTAAGTTCTGTAACTGTCTCCTTGAAATCCAGAACCCAGCAATTTGATAGGCTAATTTTGATCTTAACTGAATCTGACCTAATTCAACAGAATTTATTAATCACCTACTCTGTGCCCTGGAACTGCATGAGAAGCTAGAATTACAAAGGAAGATTTAAAAAAATCTTTCCCTCAGGAAGCACATTCTTCTATAGCATTTAGTTGACTTCATATCAAAATTGTGCTTAATTCACTGCGATATTGTTCCCTTCGTGTTATTTTGAAAATGCCATATATTCCATTTCAACTAAGATTAATTAGGCACCTATTATTTATAATGTAATGGGGATAAAAATCTCCATTATAACAGTTTTTTTAAAGAAAAGACAAGACATGGGAAAAGAGTGTGTCATAGTGGAAAGACAACCAGATCTGAAGTCAGAAGGCCCCATAGCAATTGTTCATTCCTTTCCTTCACCAGTCAATATAAGAGAGAGAATGCAGAACTGCAGTGGAGACCTGGGTTTAAGACCTACCCGTAACTGATTATTTGTGTGACCCTCAGCAAGTAGCTTAAACTCTCTGGGCCTCAGTTTCTCATCTGTAAAAGGAAGGGGTTGCACTAAGATATGGCGAAGAGAGGATCTGAATTCAAATTCTACTTTGAACACTTTCTATTTGTGTGATATTGTGGCAAATCTCTGAACTTCCCTCAATCTCAGATTACTTATCCATAAAATGGAATTTTGAATGAAATTATCCCCAGGTTTCTTCCAGTTTTAGCTCTCATTCAAATTTATATCGACTCAGTATAATAAGCACTTTGCATACATTATCAAGTCTGGTGACATAAATCATCAATAATATATCAAAATGATGGCTTACAAAAAATCCCAAATCTGAAATGCAAAAAAATTCCCCCAAAAAACTCCAACCCACTCAGATTTTTACAAAACTTGTGCTGTTTTATTTTTGTTGCTCTGAGTATGTGGTATCCAGGGCCAGAGCTTTAAAAAAAAAAAAAATCACTAGTCACTAAACAGTATTGGGTCAAATATATATGACTGTTAAGTTAGACAGAAAGAACATCGTCTAGTCCCTATCCTGCCATATATTCCAGCTCTGGGTGGAAATCTGAGCTCTAACACCAGTCCTGATATTTATTAAAATCCTTTCAACCTCTAAGTCTTATCAGGAACTCTGCTTTGAATGTATCAGAAGGTTCTAAATCTTCAGGAACTACTCTAACTCATTTGACCCAATGGCTTACAATTTGTAAAGTGATAAGAAAATCTGTAGTCCTTACTCCAGTAGCCTTCTGACAGCTGTATTAGGATTCTTTAGTAATAAAGCAGGGTTGACCTTGCTCAAATTTCACCAGGCAGACCTCAATTTTACACCTATGTTCCCTACACCTTTTTATTTTTTTAAACATTTTATTTACACCGATTCCTTCCCTTTCTCTGGATGAGCTAGGTGGCACTTCGAGTGAGTTTAAAGACTATTCTAGGTCCTAATTGCAAATCACCCCAAGCCTCAGTTTCCCCGTTTGTAAAAAGGGAGAGTAGAACCTCCTGGCCTTTAAGTTCCCTCCCCACCCTATATCTCTGCCTTTGCTAGGACCCTGTTATTCTCTCAGAGCACTCCTGTCCCCCCAAACATGTTCAGATAAATCAAGCCCTCATCCCACGCCCGGTGAGACCCAAGGCGGGTCTGAGGCTCACATCTGGAACTTGAACTCTGACATGGACCAGCCGCAGATTCAAGCTTAGTTTATTTCTAGGGAAGCTGAGGGAGCGAGCGTGAGGGACCCTGGGACAACACCTAACTTCTCCCAGTTTTTCTTTCCGTAAGTCCCTCTCTCAATTCAGAGAAAACAGGGGCGTGTCAGCCCACGTGTGGCCCGGACTCCCGACTCTTTTGCCCCACCCCCGCCTAAACCCGATGCATGCGGGACCTCTCAGGGACCTCTAGCTCCCGGGACTGATTCTTCCCCCTTCCCTTTTCCGTCTCTTGTTCCGCCCACTCCTGGGCCCTACGCATGCGCTCTCAGAGGCGAGACGAGTCGCCCCTCGTGCTGCCTGGACTCTGACTCTCCCCTTTCCGTCTTCTGCCACGCCCCTGCCTCACCTCCCACGCATGCGTCTTCAGAGGCGGGGCTGACAAGTTGTTGGTTATGGGTGGTTCCAGGCCCGGACTGGGCGGAGGAATGGGTGGGAGAAGGCGTGTAGGGGGCGGGATCGGAGCGCCTTGGCTCAGACCCAGGGCTGGCCGTGAGGGCTGAACCTTGGAGGAGGGGGGAGGGTGAGAGATGTAGAAATCAGCTGACCCGATCTCGTGACAGCCTCGGGCGGCGGCCACGCAGGCGCCGTGAGCGCGGTCGCCCGTAGCTGAAGCGAAGATGGCGGCCTCCAGAGTGAGCCTCTGAGAGGCAGCGAGAGAAGGAGGCAGAGGGGCCGGAGAGCGCGGCGGCCGCAGCAGTCCCCCGGCGGCTGGGAGCAGGAAGTGGCGAGGGGGCTGGGCCAAACTTGGCCGGGGAGCCAGGCGGGTGCCTCAGCCACCCTCTGGGCTCGGTGGTGGGAGCGGCGGCGGCGGCGGCGGCAGGAGGAGGCGCCGGGCAAGAGAAGAGTGCGGAGCGAGGAGCGAGCAGTGCCTCTCCGGTGCCCTGCCCAGGTAAAGCCGCTCCTTCCCCGGCGTCCGTCGGCGGGGCGCCGAGAGCGCAGCGCGGCCTCCTTTAGGCTCGGGAGCTCGGCGCGGGGCCGGAGCCGAGGCGTCCCCTGGCCGGACCCTGCGTCTTCCGGCGCTGGCCGCCTGCCTCGGGTTCGGGCAGCGTGCAGGCTCCTCTGCTTCTGCTTTGGCCACTTTCACTGTCCGAGGTAGCGGAGTGGGAGACTGGAGCAGCTGCCCCGTTACCAGTGCTGGAATAGGAAGTTATTTTTTCCCTCCTCGTCCCCTCCCCCTACTTACTCCTTGGCAAGACTACAGACTCCCAGGTGCATCGACTCTGTTTCCTTTATGACTTCTTAATTTCGATCTTTTCGTGGAAAAAAAAATTGTGGTAAGCTCTAACAAGGCTTTGTCTGAGGCTGTTTTAAAAAAAAAAGGTCGTCTTTCTAGTCCTCCAACTGTCTGGAGACAGTTCTTTCTCTGTACCTGCTCAGTTCTTGTCAAAGAGTTGGCTTTTAATTCCCTCTCCAACATCCCCTACACAGCCCTTCCTCAGTACCTACTCTCTTTCTTCCAAAGAGTATTGAAGAATTTATTGTGGCGTATTTGCAGTAGTAAAATCCAGTAAAAATTTCCAAGCGGTTTTTTTCAGGAGTTTCAGATTTTGTATTTTCATCCATTTTAATACCTTTTCTCCCTTTTTCTTTTTTTAGTGTGACAGAAATTTGCAGGTTTGTAATCAGTTTCAGAAAGCTTATTTTAGATACACATGAAAGTGTCACATTCATGAATAGAAAACAATTAATTGGATTATTAAAGTCTATTAGGACAAGTTCTCATCATTACATCTTTAACAGTTTATCTGTGGACAAGAATCAATTCCTTTTTTAAAAATTCTAACTATAGCATATGTAAACTAGTTTTGTGGTTTCAAAGGATTTAGAAAATCTAAGCTAAATATGCTTTTAAAGCCATTGTGGCATGTAGATAAATAATGCATATTGCCAATTAATATCTCAAGTTCAGGTTTAATGTTGGCAATTAAGGTTTTTAAAAAAAAATTAGCATTAAGTGGAAAAGGAGAGGAAGAGAAGGACAGAAAAATAGCAATGGAGAGGAAGGCAGCAATGTGCTGTTCAGAGGTATCTAGTCCAGTTCCTGGAAATTATTGCCTTCCTTATTCGAATGAGGGTAAAATAGCAAATATTTTTCCATGAGTAGAGACTTTAAATGTAACAGTAATGCTTAATCACACCAATGTTGAAATTATGAAATTCACTTCGAGTAATAATGAAAACTGCTTTCATGTTATTTCTTTTAAAGAACAATCATTTTGTGAGTTTTTAAAAACCCCTGAAACAAAGTTGAGATAGTCTTTCAGTTTGAAGGCAAGCTTAATTCCTCAGCTTCAAGTATGGTCCTTCACTAATTCTGGCAAAAGGTTGTATGGATAACTGTAATTTAAAGCTGTTAAAAACATTTGGATTTGTTATTCCTGCCCTCCTGAGGACAAATTCTGTGCAAACTTTGAATATCTTCTGAGGTTCTAAAAAGAGTCAATTGGAAGGCAGCTTGATAATAATGAAAATTACACTGAATTTTGACTAGGAAAGTAGGTTTGAATTCTGGCTCCTTCAGCTTGTTGCCTTTTGTAACCTTAGTGACTCTGGATTTCACTTTATAATCTATAAAATGAATCTGGACTAGATATATGTTGAAATTCTGTAAACCAAGGTGGCAGCCAGTGGAAAGAAGAGGCATCAAAAAGTTTGTTTCCTTGTTATTTTAACCCTGAGTGTTGGCTACAATGATTGAAAGTGACCAAAACGATCTTGTTTTGAGACTGAATCCTAGGACCTGGCTTGGGAATTGTTTTGCTGATGACCAGCTGAGTGAACTCACAATGTCTGTGAGACTCATCTCCATATTCTTACAGTTATTGAACTAAATGATTTGTAAGGCCTCTTCCATCAAAGAAACTAAACTATGATGCAGTGATTTAAGTTATAGTGAGAGTCTTTTAAGAGTTGTTTAATGTAATTGTGGCCCACTTTGACTTAGGTAACTAACTATAACTGGTGTACTTTTTAAGGTGATATTTTACTGGGAATGCTAACTCAAATATCCCTTTAAATGCCTTCAGGAATACATAAACTTGAGCCAACAAAGCTCGTACATTTTGTA
Source organism: Myrmecobius fasciatus (assembly GCA_023553655.1). Lineage (NCBI taxonomy): Eukaryota > Metazoa > Chordata > Mammalia > Dasyuromorphia > Myrmecobiidae > Myrmecobius > Myrmecobius fasciatus. Next base: position 66,119 of record JAJPUD010003866.1, read on the forward strand.
GCTGTGCCTAGTAACTCAGTATTGACTTGAAACTAAAAAACCCTGTTAGTTTGGGCCCTGGATCTATTTGAGACTCTTTTTATTCATATATGTGCCATGACTGGTCAGGAAGAGTTTAGGGAAGGCAAAACAAAGTCCCAACACATGTTGAAAATAATTATTTTAATTCTTTCCATTTACAAGCTTAAGATTGTTAATTTATTTTAGGACAGTTTGGTGTTTTGTTTTTTCAATTTTTCTCTTTACAAATGAAGCAGCAAAAACATTCTTAACCTTGGCCTTCTGTTCTATTATTCTTCCTAAGGAGTGCTTATTTGTTTGTTTAATTTCTAGGAATGTTACAAGGTCTCTTTTGGGTGCTTGTCATTCTCTAACAGGTAGGCCTTCTTCCCCCCACCCCCGTTCTTCCCTTGGGGATTTTTAACTGCTAATTTAATTGAAAACATTAAATATCTCTTGGAGAGTGTATATCAGAAAATACTAGAAGATTTTATTTTATTACTCTCTTAAAGTATGGAAAGGGGAAACACTAATAACAATTTAAACTTTTTAACTGAAAGGGACAATGTTTAGGGGCTTAGAACAAAACTTTACTGTACTTGATAACCTAGGAAAATTACATGCTTTGTATTATTACATATTAGGTAGGAAAATACTGATAGGTTAAAGCATGGCTTAAAAAATTTTACCCATTGGAACAAAATGGCTTAAATCCATCTATCTTTCTCTTACTTCTCTCTTTCCTTTCTTCTCCTCTCCCCACCTCTCTTTCTCTTCTCTCCCTTCTCCTCAAAAGTAATCTTCTTAGATCCTTGAAAGTAAAAGTGCAATTTGTGTGTAAGGTTAAAGAGTACACTAAACTGGTACTCAATATGCTTGCATCAAACATCTGTTCTGTAAATAAAGTGACAACTATAAAGGAGCTTTTTTTTTTTTTCTTTTTGCTGAGACAATTGGGGTTAAGTGACTTGCCCAGGGTCACACAGCTAGGGAATGTTAAGTATCTGAGACCAGATTTGAACTCCCATCTTCCTGAGTTCAGGGCTGATGCTCTATCCACTTCGCCACCTAGCTGCCCCTATAAAGGAGCTTTCTGAGAAAGCTTCAGTGACATACAAATTGAAAATTTATATATGATTAGCACCTCTTATTTCAGTGAATAGCTTAAATGGAATGACTTGGAAATTCATGAAAGATGAATGTTAAAGGCATTTTCAAAGTTCAGAAATACTAGCACCATGGAGTGATGAGTAGTTGGTGGAAAATAAAGACTCAATGAAATGGGACTTTGCTAACTGAATTTTGTTAGCAATCAGTGTCTGATTGTGCTTGGACCTTAATCTCATTACCATAGGGAGCTGGTATGTGGGGAAGTTCCGGAAGGTACATATTTGCTTAGAACACCAGGAGCTATTTGTACTACAGGAAAGAGACTTGAATGCAGATCTTCTATTGTCAGTCTTGGCTTTCTATCCATTTTGCTATGCTGCTTCTCATCCCCCAATAAAGAAGGATAACTCTCCATTGTGGCATGTATTTCTCAGTTTTATGTTTATATTCATTACTGCTTCAGCTCTGGAGTCACTTTAACATTTCTGATGCATAACCACTGAAATAGGATGAATGAAAAAGATCTTAAATTCTGTGCACACCACATTGTGATGATTTGTTGTGTTTTGAAAACTATAAAGAGAATTTTCCTTAAAGACTAAGCAAAAACTATAGGCAAGCACTTAACAAAGATAATCTGTATTACCACTTTATGAGTGTTTATAATATACAAAAAAACTGAAATTTTATGAGATTGCTAACTTTCTTGCTATCTATGTACATTTCATTCTTAAGTAAAAGTGGCTAAAGGGAGATCAGAACATCAGTGGGTGATATTCAGAATATCAGTGGGTGATATCAGAGGGGCCTCTGTAACCCTCTAGTTCAATTCACATCTGAAAGGACTGTATTTAAAGACCCAAGGCATACCATCCATCTACTTTTGGAATATGCTGATTTCTATGGAGTTTTTCTTGTTATCAGGTCTAAATTTATTTCTGAGCACTTTTAACCATTTCTCTTGATTCTGGTCTGAGGGCCAAACAGTTTAATCCCAATTTCACATTTCTTACACTTTACTAATCACCAGGTTTTCTTCCATCCAGTCATACTGACCTCCTTATTGTTAGTACAAGACACTACACTTCTAAGCATTTTTAGTAACTGTCCCTCAAACTTGGAAAATCTCTCCCTCATCTCTCCCTCCTAGCTTCTTTGGCTTTCTATAAGTCTGTTAAAATCCCACCTTCTGCAAGAAACTTTTCCAAACCTTAATGTTAGTGTCCTTTTTCCAAGATGATCTCTAGTTAATCACATGTCTTTTTTGTACATTTCAGTCAAGTCCAAATCTTAATGAATTCCCTTTTAGGGTTTTCTTGGCAAAATACTTGAGTGGTTTGCCATTTCCTTTTCCAGGTTATTTTATAGATAAGGATACTAAAGGAAATCGTGTTAAACCTGTGTGCCCAGGACCACACAGCTAGTAAGTAGCTTATCAGATCAGATTTGAACTAAAGAAGATGAATTTTCCTGAGTCCATCAGCACTTTATCTACTGTGCCACCTGCCTGTCCTATGTTTGTACAGAATTGTTTACATGTCTTTCCCCCATTAGGGTGTGAACTTCTTGAGAGTAGGTTTTTGCCTTTGTATCCCCACTGCTTTAGCACAGTGCCTGGCACATAGTAAGTGCTAAAAAAAAAAAAATAAAAATAAAAATAAAATGCTTCCTGACTTAACATGAGAGCTTTTCAGAAATATTTGGAAAATAAATATCATGCTCCTACTAAGTCTTTACTAGCCTAAATTTCCTCAGTCTTTAAACTAACCATGTATGCATTCAGGAACCTTTTATTTATCATTCTACTTGCCCTTCTCTGGACAGGTATACTTTTATGAATGTCTCATTCAGTACCTAATCATGGTACTGAGAGCTAAATCCAACAATCCAGGTATTAGTTTTAGCAGAGTACAGTAGGACTTAATATCCTGTCAACAAACAAAGCCTATGTGTAGATGGTGTTGTATAGCTTAAGTCCAACTAATGGTTCTTGCTTTCATGAAAAACTGATCAGACACATTATTCAAGGATAACTAATAATGTGCTCATACTGACAATGTTTAAATACTTAAACAGTCATAAATGCATTTCAAAAAAAGAGGTTAGGTCTTGTTGGTTTGTTTTCAGACAATTTTAATTTTTTGCATAATAAATAATAAACAGTAGGGGACCCTAAATTGTAAGATTTTAAAATGGTACTGGACAGCCATATTAATTTCTTTAGAAGGAGCTTTTTTTGTAGTTAAGTTAAAGATTACAAGTTAAGTCATTAAAAATAAAGCAGTGGGTTAAAGTTCTCATGGTAATGTTTCACTTAGAACAAACACCCTAATTTGCATTATTTTTAACCTATTTAAAAATTCACTATATTGCTAACCACTTAACACTTTGTCATATTTATTGAGACAAAGAGTTTTATAAAACTTAAGAACAAAACTAACTCTTGAACTTTTAAAGATTTAAAACCTGTGGTTTTGTGACAATATAATTTTTTTTAATGTAGTTGATTTTTCATAATTTGTTTGGTATTCCATTTCTTCAGAACATAAGATTTCTTTCCTAATAAAACATTTGGAAATGTAATTTCAGTGGAAATTTTTTAAAAAGTAAAATCGGAACAAAAAATTGGGGGAAGTTAAATAGATAAGTATGGTTTTTTTTGTTTGTTTTTTTTTCCAACTGGAGTTAGGTGATAGGGATAGGGTATACCTGCCTATGTTTTGGAGGGGAAAAGTAAAGAAATGATAATGGTAACTGTTGGAGGGGATGTGGGAAAACTGGGACACTGATACGTTGTTGGTGGAATTGTGAACGGATCCAACCATTCTGGAGAGCAATTTGGAACTATGCTCAAAAAGTTATCAAACTGTGCATACCCTTTGACCCAGCAGTGTTTCTATTGGGCCTATATCCCAAAGAAATCTTAAAGGAAGGAAAGGGCCCCCCCCCCCCCCACATGTGCAAGAATGTTTGTGGCAACCCTTTTTGTAGTGGCTAGAAACTGGAAACTGAATGGATGCCCATCAATTGGAGAGTGGCAGAACAAATTATGGTATATGAATGTTATGGATGTCAACATGTGGTCTACTTAATTCATTTTGTTTATATTGGGGTATGTGTGATGATTGTTTTGTCATTCTTGACTTTTTTGGATTATAGTTATACTGAAGTTGTATGTGCCATGGGGTCAGTATTAATTTGGAGAGGCTACCTGGTTTCTAGCTTTTTTGTCTATATCACCTCTAAAGGCTTAAAGGAGTACAAAGAAAGTACACATCCTTGAAGTAAAGAAACATTGAAGTATCTTTTGCCATTAATAGATCTGTTTTGGGGGACTAATACTATAAATGCATATAAAAGACAAAATTAAAAATTTAAATGCTTTCCTTTGAGTTAAAATTTGTATGTAACATTTCAGCCTTTAGACCTACTTGTTCTGTTGATAAAAATAACAGCCCTTTAAAAGCACCTAAATTAATCCATAGTAGTAATATTAATACCTATAACATTCAGGACTTGAAGTAGTCACCTCCAGGTGATAATAGTACTAGGAAAATTTTAAATTGATCAAATATTGCAATTTAACCTCCTGAAAAATAGAAAATCAAATGGAAAGATTGAAACTATATCTTTTTGAGTAAAAACACTTATTGTTGTTTTAATTAGAATTTGTTTAGTTAGAATATTGAAACCTCTGTTTTTTTTTTTTGGTTAAACTAAAATCTTCCCCCTTCCCACTCCATCCCCCAAATCTAAAACAGTCAGTGGATTCTAGGTTGGCATTTTTTGGATTTCTAAATTCATCTTGATTGAGAAAAGCCATGGAATTTAGAAAATCTGGATGCAACTTCCTGTGAAATATCCCAGCTATATAACAGTGAACAAAATCAGTTTAGTGTTCTGGGTAACTCCCGAGGAGGTTGAATTATGGATAAGTTTTTGGTTTGTTTCAGTAAAGAATTTCTACAATGGAAGTTTCTTAGGTGAAATCACAGATCTGGACCAAAAGAAAAAATATCCTAGTATTACAATTATCTACCATAAAAATCACTAATTTGGAGATCTATTCAAGTTAAATTTTTGTCACATTAAACCAGTTAAGCACTTAAAAAAGCTGGAGGAGAAGAGGGAGAGACTTAAAAGATTAACACAGTACCTGCTTCTATGAAGTGTAGTATAGGACTTTTTAATTCTCTTTGAAACTGGTAAAAGTATTTTAGCAAACTGATACCTTTGTGATAATTTTGTTTTTTGATTTCTTTATCATTCTCTTTGCTCTGAACATGGTTTATTCTCTTCCTTAACTTCTTGTTTATATCAACTAATTATTAATGATGACCTGCAGATTTGATGTATATGTGGCTAGGTTCAGATGACTAGAAACAAGTAAATTCTGTACCTATTAGAATTCTATTGCTGATTCTATCTCTATCTTATCCAAACCATATTAAAGATTTAGAGTGTTACAATGCAATATTTAACCAATTTGGCATGTTAAGTCAACAAGTATTTATTAAGTGCCTCCTATGTGCCAGGCACTGTGCTAATACTAAGAATACAAAGAGAGACAGAACACATCCCCTTCTTTCATGGAGTAGACTACCTGCAAATGACTTTGTACAAACAAGCTATGGATAGGACAGACTGAAGATCACAGAGGGAGGACAGGAGTATCAAAGGGGACTGGGGACAGCAGAGGTTTTAGCTATGACAACCATAATGTCTTATTTCACAAATTCTGCAAATCCCCTACAATCTACATTTTATTTTTTTATTTTATTTTAAGGGCCACTTCAATCATTTTTATTAACAAGGCCAACAGGTTATTAAAAAGAATGATCATTTGGCCATCTCTTTTGGATCAAAGACGGACACTTCATCAAAGGTTTCTTGGGACTTATGAAAAGGGGGGGAAAATGGCTTGACATAATTCAAAGAGGGCAGTCTCCTTTTAATCTCCTTTTTAAAGGTAAGGGGACTCATGACATGCAAATAGCCCAGCATTTCGCTTACATATGTGCTCTGTAGATTTTTGAAGTATTGCACACCCACCCACCCCCAAGGCATTTATATAGAAGGCTATCCTAAGTGAAGACATAATAGGGCCACAGCAGCAGGATTGCAGGAACTTTATTTCCCTCTTCACTGCTACTCCTTATTTTCTTCTAAATTTGTTACCAACTCTCTTTACTCCCTAAGGATGCTGCTCATCAGGTTACCCTGCCCTAACTTCTTTGTCTTTTCATCTTTCTAATCCTACTTACCCTACTTTCATTGTCTCACCTCTTCACCTTAAATTTCCTGCATTAGATCTCTGCTTCTCATTGCTGTAACTTCCCAGCACTGTTGCTTTCTCTTCATCCCACTAATCAGTGGGCATTTTGGGGGAGTAGCACAGATAAGAGACATTTCCTGCCCTCAGAAAGCTTGTAACAATCTACAGAGGAATAAAGTTTTGTTTGCCTTTAAAAAAAAAATCTTTTGTAGAATTAAAATCCTTACAAAATTTGGCTTTGGATTAATTACTAAAAAGTAAATGATCTTTTTTTAGTTTGTATACAAGAATGATGTTGTCAATACAGCCTCGCTGTAATTCCTAACCCCAAGAGGATTTTGAAATTATTGTCCTAAATCCGTCTCTTTTCATCTGATTTCCCTGAGGCCCTTAATGGTATCTTTGGTTTCTTGCAGTTGCAGTAGGGCCCCTAATCTCCAGTAGCCCCATAGGATAGTTTGGGAAGGAATCACTTCTAATCACCAAAATAGGGAAGAAAGAATTTTTACTATCACAATGGGATTGCCCTTTTTTGAGCAAAATTGGAAAATCTCTTATAGGTAAGGTGTGGCAACTGTTTCATATTCGGGAGTCTTTTCTCCCATTGAGGATGAGCATGCAAAATACCATCAGCATAATGTTCCACAATATCATTCATGGTTAAATAACAGTTTTCAAGCTAGCTTATAACATTGTTTCAATGAGGGAACAACTAGTTTACAAATGAACTTTTGCAACTAGGATTGTAAATTGGGGCCTATCTTTATATTCCCTTAGCTGAATTCTTTTCAGTGTATAAATCTTCTCGTTCTCTACCTGTCACTTCCCCTTATAGTTATGAATTTATTTGCTCAAACATGTCATTTTAGGATGTAGAATGTCATTTTAGAAGAGGGTTTTTTTTTCTCTAAATTTGGAGCGGGGTGGGGGGGCACGACTTTGTCCAAATAATTTTCTGGAGAGTGTATTTTCATCACTATATATACGTCTACTAAATTGCTTTGATTCTCTGGTTCCTCGGAAACAGGAACCAAATTCTTTAGCCAGAAAATGTTCAGAATTATTGCTTTGCTCATTATTTGGTATCATTATCTACATATGAGAAGATTCATCTGACAATCCTAACTTATAGTGGATACTTATGTGGGAGTTGCAAAGATGAGACATTTCTTGCCCTCAAAAAGTTTGCACTTTATAAAGGAATAAAGTTTTTGTTTGCCTTTAAAACAAAGTTTGGTTTGTGTTGTATTTATTATAAAGTTAATTATCTTTTTAAAGTAATTTGCAAATTAGAATGATGCTTGAAATTCGGGTTCTTGTTTAAGTTTATGGTGTAAGTAGTAAGCCATTTAAAATTGCTTTGTCCTTTACCAAAATTAAGTGTATTTGAAAACTACACTTCAGTATGATAATGCCTTATAAATTAGGTGCTTAATATTTATATTAAAAAATGTTACTACTTTAGAGAAGCTCTATACATACATTATATAGCCATAAGGAAATCTGTTAGTTCTATTAAGGACCTTGTGTTTCAGAAATATCCTTCATACATCTTTGTTCTGAAAAAATTAACTTTTATTTCAAGGTTTTTATTTGTTTAGAATGTCTTCAGGGTCCTTTATTTCCTTGCTTTAAAAGAATATGAAGGTAATATCTTGAAATGTTACTTATTTCCATTTTTGACAGTACTAGAAAATTTAACCTTGAATCTTCATTTGTTTCAAATGAAAAATTTTTAGCAAAAGTCCATAGAAAAGAAATTAAATTGGTATTCTGGTGCTGCAGCTTTTTTAAGGCTTTTATGTCTAGAATACCCCTACAAGTTCTCCCTTTTCTTCCTTTATGCTCCTGGGTTTGTATTCATCTGATAATAGAAATAGAGATGATTGGAGAGGTCCTCATAGGACACTGAATTTCAATTTTAGATGCCCATGGAATTTGTCTTCCTTTGTTGCTATAACTGGGAGAGAAATAATTTAAATTATTGTAAGAATAATCACTTGAATACCTAAAGGAAAGAGGGTAATACATATATATATTTGGCTCATTGGACATTTATTGTGTTTCTGACTGAAGTACCCATATAAATTCAAACCATAGAGTAAGAAGCTAACTTAACACTAGAAATTAAAGGAAATAACAGTCTAGCTTGTTAGCACCTGCAGGCAGAATGTCTGCTTTCAGTATAGTTCTCTCCAATGTTCTTTGTATCTAGACAAAAAGGGGAGGGAATCTGGGGGTAGTCAGCATTGTCTGAGCTCCCAGGAGAAGTAAGAATAACAGTGTTGTTATTCTATCATACCTTATAAGAAGTTTTTTTCATAGTTTACTAGAGAAATTTTTTCCCCTTTGAATGGATTTGATTTAATAGTGACATTCCTACAGAATTGAGACTTTATAAAAATTTCTGATGTAAGTATTTGGGGGGGGGTTGTTTTTTTTTAATTTGAAAATGAAGTTGTACATTTGTTGTAAAAATTAGTAAAAAAATTTCACTAAATTTTGTGTTTGAATGTATTTTTCAGGTCTCCAGTGCAAAATGAATATTATTAGGGAAAATAAAGATCTGGCCTGTTTCTATACAACAAAACATTCATGGAGAGGGAAGTAAGTATTTCCTGCATATTTTATCTTCTATTTTCAACTGAAAAATGCTTTATTTGCCTTGTTAGCACTAATTCAGAATAGTTATATGCTCTCTTAACATTATTCTTAGGAGCATAAGTGAATATAAAAATACTCATTTTTCAGTCCTGGTATGGAGAGGACATTGTGACTGAATTTTGAGTTTCTCTTTACCTTATACTAGTACTTTAAATGCATGTAATTGTATTCGTCCCTCTGCCCTAATGTTATTATTTTTTGGAAAACTGAAGAAAAGCACCATTTAAAGAGAATAAGTTGATGTTTTTAAGAAGGGCCATTTTCTGATTGCATTACTTTCTGATTTACTTAGCTTTAATATGTGCATGAAGGCATAACTTCCTTTGGAAGCTACTGAAAAGAATTTGTCAGCAAATAAAAATAGAAATGGAAGCCTCTAAACTATACATAAGTCTTCTGTAGACAATTTACTGTCTTATAAAACCACAGATTAACATTATTTATGTTTTATTGTATTTATTTTGTTAAATATTACCATCTTGTTTGGGTTATACTAGGGAGGCTGTAGCAGCCTGTGGGTCCCAGGTTTGACAACTCTGGTCTAAGTAACAAAATTTTAGATTCTATTTGTCTTTTAATTTCCATCCTATTTCTGACTTGACCTATTTAATCTTTTAATGCACCCAAAGTATGATGCTGAACTTCTTAATCCCATGTTTTAACAGTGGTCTCTACGGGAACATATATTCTGGGTTCCAATTTCTAGGGACACGTATCCCTACAGTAGGGGGAACACCACCACCCCAGCAGTGGGAGTAGGGAGTCCTTTAGTTTGGAACCACTGTTACTGATTTTTATAATTTGTAGACTTGTAGGGCACAGCCTGAGAAAAGAGATTTGAGTGGTGTGCCAATAATTCTAGAATAAACCAAGGGGAGTATGACAGGGATTTAGGTTATAAAGCTGTCAAAGTGGAACTTCTTCCTGATCTAAATCTCAGAGGGGTTTATTATTTCTCAAATAGTTCATTTCCCTCTTTTCTTCCCAGGGTCCCAGGAATACTCTTTCTACTGCTACCAGGGAAGTGTCTCTTGCAAGCTATGCCCTTTTCTCACTATCCCCACTCTTTTTTTTTTTTTTTTTTTTTTTTTGTAACTTGGTCTGTATAGAGCAAATTAGAGCTGAAAGTAGGGGAGTAGGTGTAGGCGTATTGAGATGAAGCTGGAGAAAGAATTTGGAGACTAGAGTATATTGCCTGGTGAGTTTGGATCTAGGGACGAGGAAAGTAGTGGAGTAGCTTCTCAAATGTACTCTCCCATCATCTTTTTGCTTCCAGTGGCACTTTGAACTGGGGACAAGAAGCACAGTAAGTTGAAGTGGAGGTTCTCAGAGAATAATGGAAAAGGGAAATTAAGAAAGTCAGGAAATGAATGGCAATTCTTAGGGTTCTCATGCCATTTGGCGTAGAATTCTGGAGAAGCCATTTTTTATGCTTTGTTATCTTTTTGGAACCTTTTCCTTTAATTTTTTTTTTACTGATAAGTTTCATTGAATCTATATTTTTACCTGCATAGTAAAACTGGCTAGTTTTAAATAAAATTTTCACCATCACTAGATGGAACCAATTATCTCAGTTTTTCTTAAAAATTTGAGCTCTTAAGGTTGATTGATATTTTATTTAAATAACTAAACACTTCATTTATCTTGTGAAAAAGAACACAATATTTAATTTTTGGTAATGTGCTGGTGTTCTTATAGTTGCATGTAGCATACTATATCTATGGGCAAGATAAAACTTAGATATTACAGTAACTTTTTTTTCTTTTAAACTTTTTAATCGCTCATATCCTCTGAGAATTTTAAGCACTTCATGGGTAGAGTATCTAGAATTTTGAATCCAAGTAAGGTAATTGTCTTGGTTAAAAGGGATTCACTTAGAGAAGATTTAGGCATAATATGTGAGAACTTACACAATAAACATATGTAGATTCTGTGTAACTGTTAAAAAAGAAAACATTGTAATGAAGCAAAACTTAGTGGCTCCCCAGTCCTGAAGTAAGGGGCTGATTATGCAAGTATTGTTGAATTAACATGTCTGCATTTTTCCCAGGCTAGTTGGCTTTTCCATCTTGTTGTTGAGCTTCCTGCTCAAAAAGCAGGGGTTGTGTTAGGGTCACTTTTGAGTAATGCTTATGTACTTGAGGTAGGTGCTTTTGGCTCTTTTTTTTGTGATAGTTTTAAGACTAGAGCTTGATCTGAAATTACTGTAGATGTTTCAAGAGCTATGACCATAGCTCCTTCTATTATTGATTGGTACTTTGGGTTGCTTCTCTCATGTTCATTTACTTTATATACCCAGTCCTAGATGTCTAGAAATGGTTCATTTATCAATTTATTGGATTGCATGCCTTATGTTGTAAAGATTTTTTCCCCACATTTCAGCTGTTTAATCTGACTACTAATCAAGAGTAAAAGTATGTCCTAGTATAATCTTAACTGTTGCTGCTGCCACTGCTATTATTACACATTTATATAGTTTTATGGATTGCTAAGCCCTTTACACATATCTCACTTGACCCTCCTAACAACCCTAAAAAACAGGTGCTATTAATTCCCATTTTATAGAAAAAGAGAAGCAGTGACTTACCTGTGGTCATACAACTCATGAAGAGTCCATAGCTGGATTTAGACTTGTGACCGAAGATCTTAGCCTCTTAACTCTGTCTGCTGCATTACCTAACTGCCTCAAAAGTTAAAATTTAATGTTAAATTAAAAGGGGAGGAATTACAATTGAATCACCAGATGAGGTATCAATAGAATGTATTCCTTCATAATTATTTTTAAGTCTTCAAATAAATGTTCACTGTCTTGAAGTTTCATAGCAGTGTTAGTTCTAAATATCAGCAAAAATGTGCAGGTTCTTTTTGGTTATAAGAAGCCATAATTTGAAATTATATTCATAATTTTATGCTACTACTTGCTAACTTTTTATTTTAAACTTACCATAGTCATCTATTTTCCTTCAGCAACCCCACAGATAAGTATAAAATGATTTTGCTCTTAACTACAAATTGTCAATCCTGCTTTTGTTGGTGAAAACCATCTTTAGATTTTTACATCTTAAGCCATTTTTACACTTGAAAAAATGAGTTTACAATTTAAGTTTCAGTTTCACTATCTGTGTCAGGTTGGGAGTTTTATGAGAGGAGTAGGACTCGGATAAAGAAAAACAAATTTTCTTTCCTTACCTGAAGTGTAATTTCCTGGTTGGCCAAAGTCCTTTGAGACTGGAAGGGAAGCTCCAGATGTTCCAGGCAAAGTAGAAGGGCAGGTTCACTCTAGAAAGCTTCCTTTGCATTTGAGAACAAACTAGGTTTTTATTTTGTATAAAGAGTTGGTGTAAAAAAAAATTACTTGTTGAACATTTTTGTGTTTTAATCAGATTTGTGATTTCATTGGACATTTAAATATTTTAATATATTAAATGCAAAAAATACTGAAGAATTTAAGAATGAGATTTTGATGTATGAATAAAGTGCTGTGTTAGACACATAAACCTGTATATATACACATACACACATATGTATGCAAGTGTGTGTATATACATGCAGTATATAGACCATATATAAACCAATTTAGTCATATATATCTGTAGAGATCTGTAGAGTTATATATGCATAAATATTTTTTCAATCTTTTTATTACTTTAGATTGTATGCCTACTATTGTAGTACTGATTTTTCCCCCTGCATTTCAGCTATTTAATGTGATCATCAAAAATATGTCCTAGCACAGTCTTATTGTTACTAGTACTATAAATATGCATTTATATAGTTTTAAAATTTGCAGAGCTTTTACATATATTATCTAATAACTTTCTTAGGTGTATAATCCAATAAGATAACAAATTAATAGTCTCTAGACTGACCTTCCCTCCCCTCCTTTCCCTCCCTCCAACCCTCCTAAATAATAGACTAGGGCTAGGAATGGGGTCAGCCTTATTTTTGACAGGGAACTCTTTGAGGAGAGAATTCCTATAGTATGCAAGTCTAAACTTTCTTGGCAGTTTGTAGAGTTGCTTAGAGCCATGAGGGGTCACATGACCTGCCGAGGGCCTCACAGCCAGTTTATGTACAAGGTAGGCCTTGATCCCCAGTCTTGCTTACTTTGAACCTCAGTTTTTACTTTGACTTAGCTCTTTGTCACCATCACTGTTCCCTAACCGACTGTGGCTTAGTGAGGCTTATAATGGCTTTTCAGAGTACTGTAGGAAAGGATGTAGGGAGGAAAGCCCTGAAATCTCTGAATACGTAGCTATGTTCTTATTTGAGCCTCAGGTGGCTGGTGATCCACTTAAGTCTTAACGAGTACCTCTAAACACAGACTAAACTATTTTTTCTCTGGCTTTGTTTCTAGTCCTGTTTTTTACTCTGATTATTTGCTGTTTTGGCCTATCCTGATTTCTCTTTTGCTTAACATTCAGCCCTCAATTCCTTTTTTTTTTTTTTTAAGGTATCTCTTAAGAACTTTATATTTTATTTTAATGCATATTTCTTTATGAATCATATCAGGAGAGAAAAATCAGGACAAAAGGGAAAAACCATGGAATAGAGAGATAAAACACAAAATAGAAGTGAACATAGCATGTGTTGATTTATATTCACTCTCCACAGTTCTTTTTTCTGGATGCAGATGATATTTTCTCTCCAAACTTTATTGGGATTGCCTTGGATCACTGAACTACTGAGAAGAATCAAGTCTTTCATAGTTTTATCATAGTGATTTCATAGTTTCTCTTATGTAGTTCTGGTTCTGCTTGTTTTGCTCAATATCAGTTCATATAAATCTTTTCAGGATTTTCTAAAATCAGCTTATTCATCATTTTTTATAGAATAATATTATTCCATTACCTTCATATACCAACTTATTCAGCCATTCCCCAATTGATGCTGCTCTCAATTCTTAATAGCTTCTTTAGCTCTAAATCCTCTATTTAATTCAAATATGGTTGACGAAACAAGATTAATAAGTGGTTTCTTAACTATTCTTAAAACTCTCTATGGACAATTAAAGAAGAAATAGCATAAAGAAGGAAGGACTTATTCCTGCGGGAAAACGCTATTTCTTGAGCCATATTCTCCCCATCACAGGCACATAGTGTTTCTGATGCTGCTTTTATCCTATATAGATAGTTTACCTAAGGTGTTTGTAAAACAGTTTCTTAAATGTGCTTGAGATAAAGGATAGACTCATTTTTAAATTTGAAACTGTTGAAAATTGCAACATTTCATCCAAGTGAAGGAAAAAGGAAGCCCCAAAGTACCGTTAAAAACTTTATTCTCATATTGCATAATTTTACTTGACCATTTTTTAACCAGCAAGACACTTTGGAACTATGATTTTTTTTTTTCCAAATGAAATTATTGTTTATTCTGTTGAATGTTACTTTGAAGAAATAGAAAAATACTTGTCAGGCTTTTAAGCCATACCTATGAATGTGACAGTGCATAATTTTTGATTCTACTATCCCATTTCTCTCAGTACTTTATTAGACAACCCAAACTCATTGCTTTTACTTTCTCTTATCTTATTTCTCTTTCTTTTTTTAATTAAAGTTTTTTATTTACAAAACATGAGTGATTTTTCTACATTGACCTTTGCAAAAAAATTTTTTTTGTTCCAAATTTTTCCCCTCCTTCCCCCCACCCCTAGATAACAAGTAGTCTAATATGTGTTAAATATGTTAAATTATATGACAGATCCAACACATGTATACTTATCTTACTGCACAAGAAACATCAGATCTAGAAAGAGGAAAAAAAAAAAAAACAACCTAAGAAGGAAAACAAAATGTAAGCAAATATTCACAGAAAGCATTAAAATGTTATGGTCTACACTCAGTTCCCACAGGCCTCTCTCTGGATGTATATGACTATCTTCATCACTGAACAATAGGAACTGGTTTGAATCACCTCATTGTTGAAGAGAACCATGTCCATCAGAATTGATCATCATATAGTCTTGTTGCTGTGTATAATGATCTCCTGGTTCTGCTCATTTCACTTAACATCAGTTCATGTAGGTCTCTCCAGGCCTCTCTGAAATCATCTTGTTGGTCGTTTCTTATCTTCTCTTATTTCTCAATTATAATCTGTTTTGTTTTGGGTTTTTTTTTTTTTTTTTTTTTTTTTAGCTCCACTCAAATTGCTGTCTCCAAGATTTTTATAAATCCAATCCTTTGTTTTCATTGATGCACAAATTTCCAGTAAAGAAAATCTTTCTGCTGATGAAGATAAACATCTTTTTTAATTGTTGAGGCTGTATTAACTTTTATTTAATGTTGTCTGTCACATTTTTTGTTTTACTCACACAGATATTTCCTTAGCTCAGGCTTTCGTTACAGTCTAGATGATTAAAATAGCCTTCTAATTGGTTTTACCTCAATTTTTCCCATTCTAGTCTATTCTCCGCCACTATTGATTTTGCTTAAGTGCAGATATGACCATGTCACTTCTAATAAACTGCAGGGACTCCTTAGCTTAAAAAGTTCTTTATGACCTGGCCTAATATCTTTCCATCCCCTTTGGATGTGATTTCTCCTCTCATATGCTGCAGTTGATATAAAATTATGCTGACTCTTTGAAGGAAAAACCGTACAAATATGAGGCCCATTGTCAGAGTAAGCTGGTAGGGGATCCTTTTTTTCCTTAGTAATTCTTTACATTCAAACTATCCCATGAAGTAAATAGTGTAAAGCATTACTAGCCCTTCTAGTTTACAAACATGAAAACTGAGGCTCAGAGATACTGTAACTAATCGTGTGAGTATATAAAAATGTCAGGGCTTGGGGCAGCTAGGTGGCGCAATGGATAGAGCACCAGCCCTGAAATCAGGAGGACTTGAGTTCAAATTTGGTCTTAGACACTTAACATTCCCTAGCTGTGTGACCCTGGGCAAGTCACTTAACCTCAATTGCTTCAGCAAAAAAAAAAAAAAAAAAGTCAGGGTTTTGATTTTAACAGGGTCTCTCAACTTCAAGTCTAGTGATCTTTCTTCTATATTTCCTCTTTGGTATACATTCTCTATTTTAGAGATGACAGAATTAAGAAGAAATTACTTTTAGTAGATGCAGAAAGCCATTGCTATGACTGCTCATTTAACCATTTACCATTTAATTAATAAGTAATTTAATTTACCATTAGAAATTGTAAAGCATCCATGGCTTCTCATTTTGTGTAATTCTTATGTGTGCTTCCATAAATCTTCCAAAAAAGAATTCAACTTCTGTGTTGAAGACCTTTTTTTCTTCTTTTGTGAGTTCCAGTGCCAATTTTTGAACTTAGCAAAATATGCAGATACTTCCAATAATGTTTATTATTAACTAAAGTTATGCCTTTTAAAGATAAAAATCATGGTTCTTTTTTTTCCGTTCCACCTCATTTTTTTTTCAAAACATATTTTGAAAGATTGTGCTGAGTGCCTTCTTTTATCAACCTTTCTAATTTAGAATCCTTTGAGATCCAGAAACTACCAATTCAGCCTGTGCCACTTATATAAAGTTGTTCAAATGTCTTACTATATTTTTCTTTTTATTAAAATTAATACTTATGCCTAAAATGTGTTTTTACATTATAAAACATCAAAAGGATATTAAAAGTGATAACTTTGGTAAACCAATTTAAAATTTGCTTTTCAATTTAGTGTTAATCAGATTGTGTTGATTAGTTGATTTGGAAAAATAAAAATTAAACATTTCCTTTATTTTAGGTACAAACGAGTCTTTTCAGTTGGAACCCATGCAATCACTACATATAATCCCAATACCCTAGAAGTTACAAATCAGGTAAGTGTCAAGTTTTTTGTTTATAATTCAATTTGAACTTAGAATATTGGAAAACTTCTGATTCACATATCTCTGGTGCACTGTACACATGACTAGATGGGACAGTTGTCAGAAAAATGGGTTGGAGTGATGTGCATTTAGCTTATGGAGGAACTGAAACAATTGAGGGCTTGAAAACATGTGTCCTGGCCTTGGAGACAGAAGGCCTGGATTGCGAAAGTCATTTAACCTTTGTGTACTCTCTGTTAAACATTTATAATAAGTAGAAGGTTTTTATTAAGAAACATATGATCTCTGTATGATGTACTCAGAAAAATTGGCTCTTTTTTACACATGATAGTTTCTTTCCTATCTCCAGACCTTTGAACAAATTATCCCTTCTCCCTGGAATGTTGTCTTTCTTCTCCTGGCCTCTGAGAGCCCCTGGATTTCAGCTCTGGGCTGGCTTCTCTGTAGACTATGCATCTTTATTTCCAGGTGCTAGCGCCCTCTCTCCTGGAATTACCTCGCATTTATTCTAGATCTGATTTTGTATACATGAATAGAAAATAATCTGCCCTTGTACCTGTCAGACACATTGAAGTCACTTAATGAGATCAATTTAGATGTTGCAATGTGGGTGTGATGGGGAGCTGAGAAAGAAATCTGTAGTACCTTGCACCTAAAACACAATAGGAATCCATAGACTTGAGAACTAGAGATTGTTGATTTGGCATGGAGTTAACATATAACATGGATTTTTTTCTTCCCAACCCTTATATAAAGAGCATATATAGTCATCTCTTGTGTAATTTATATGGAATGTTTGTTGGAACTAGTGACTGAAAGTACTGACTCTAGTCAAAAGATTAAAATATAAAAATTCTTGAAAAGATGATTGTAATTGACCTTGTCCTTTCTGACAAATGAACTTTAGAAGTCATAATTAAGTAATCAGGTTACAGTTCTTGGTTCAATTAAGCAAATACATGCTATTTTTTTTAACTATAATTTCTGTGTATTTTTGTCACTGTTTTATGCTATTTCATATTTACAAAATTATGAATTGACTGTATCGGATAAGAGGAATACTTTTATCCTTCCCTTTCCCCCTCATTTCATTCTTCATTTTCTTTTGCAACTGAATTTCCTAATGCTTTGAAACTGGAAAGCTGAGTGTTGGTTTGGCTTCTATGCCATAGCCTTTGACTTCTCAGACATTTCCATGTATTGTAGTCAGTTGGGAATTTGTTTTAAAGAGCTTACTGTTTGTCAGGTCTTGTGCTAAGAACTCGGGATGAAAAGAGTGATAAAAACATAGTCCCTCTCATTTAGGAGACATGTAGACAGCTGTTGAGAGAGAATTGCATCAGTGGACTCTCTATTGGAGGGAAGGTGCCAGAGTTTTCTTGATTCCTGAGCCAGGTGCTCTTCCCATGGCATCACACTGTTCACCGTTGGCAGCATATGCTGTAGTACAGCTTTCTTCAAGGCTTCTTTAACATTAGAGCCCTCTCACCCTCACCCCAAAAATCATACAGTCATGGTAAAGCTTTAAATTTGGGTGTGTAAATTACTCATATAATTTCATAAAGGTCAGGAACTTCTCTCCCCATAGGTTAATACTTAATCTTAGTCTTGAAATGCAGGTTAGGAATATAGCAAGTCCAGGATCTTTGCCCAGGTCACTCAGGAAATATGTGTCAGAGCAGTATTTGAATCCATCTCTTTCTTGACACCTAGTAAATCTGTGCTCCCTCCCCTCCAAAAAAAAAAAAAGATTAATTAATAGCTCAAATAAATACTAATTTTGCTTCCTAGAGAATCAAAATGATAGGGCTCAAAAATCATCAAAAGCATTAATACATAGCAGAGAAACTGTTCCTTGAAATCAGCTTACACCAAAGAAATCTGGCCACAACAAAATATTGAATTACTGAATCTCATTTTATTATGACAATGTTGAATGAATTGTTTTCTTTACATTAGTGGTCTTATGGAGATATTTGTAGCATTAGTCCTGTTGGAAAGGGACAGGGAACAGAATTCAACCTCACTTTTCGAAAAGGAAGCGGGAAAAAGTCAGAGACTTTAAAGTTTTCTACAGAGCATAGGACAGAACTTCTGACAGAAGCACTGGTAAGAAAATATATTTATCAGTACACCAACTGTTCTAAGTCTTTCTTATTTCTTTATATAAGTAATACAGAATCATTTTATGATTTAATACTTTTGATTTTGTATAATCAGAGGGCCAAAAAATGATTCATGCATGATTACATCAATCTTTGGATAATGGTAGTACATTACCAAATAATGTGGTAATTCTTTTGAAGTTTTATGTGTTTTTAATGTGATATTTCAATTATGGTCTTGAAAGCCTTCTTGGACAAAATATTTTATTTTGGGTATGGGTAAACCTTGGGATAAGCTTTAGCTTAATTTGGGTGGAGGGGGATAAATAAGAAATCCACTTTATAAATTTTGCCACATTTTCATGTCTTTTTTTTTTATTTCAGAGATTTAGGACTGACTTTTCAGAAGGAAAAATCACAGGAAGGGCAAGTATTTTAAATGTTTAAAATGAAAGAATTTAATTTCTTATCTTGGTGCAATATAGCCCTATGACATTACAAAAAGAAAAATTTACATGTAGGTTTCTTGATAGGACTGACAACTATCAGAGTTGTCATATATCAAGCAACTACCTCCAGAAACTTATTATGTGAAAATATAAAGTGTGAAAATTAGTCAACTCATTCATATATGTCCTAAACTTTTCTTTGCTTCTTAACAAAAATTCTCCAATCAAGAAGGACACTACTAAAAATGCTAACTGATGCAACCATGCTAGAAGCCTTAGTTTAAAATCTACACATTTTCAAATGACCTAGTAAATCACTTGCCAGCAGCTTTGAACCTAAAATATGGCCTTGAGACGTATTTAAACTTTAACAACCTTGGAATCCAACTAAGTCTCCTTCCTTTAAGACTCCCTGGTTCTTTAGAAACATTTCAGCTTAGAAAAATCTGTCCTTTTGGTCTAGTATTGTATAGTGAGCTCCCTTGCAAAAGACTAGTTGTTAAAGTAATGGTTTGCTGTTGCCTTATTATGTTAATCTTGCCACTCTAACATTTTTGTTTTGAGTCCATCTCTGTTTTTTCAGAGTCCCTCTGGTTACTGATAGCCCATTGAAGGAACCAATGAAGTTTTTATACTTAGTCATTTAAAAGTTCTGCATTTAAAAAAAAAAAAAGATTTCTGAAATGCTCAATTTTCTAAGATCAAAGATTGGAACTAATTTTTAATATTTTAATTGAGTCTATTGCTTGAAGAAACTTTTTGGTGAATTTTGGTGACCAGGAACTATTTTTTTCCACTATTGGTATATTCCTTAATGAGAACAATTGAAATGCAATGGTAATGATTGGAGGTACATGTTTTAAAGATTGTTTTATATAAGTAAATATTTTTCTCTCTGTATATTAGCTACCAAAAAGCTACCAAAACCAAATCATTGATAAGGCTTCTTGAAAGTAGTTATATCATTTGACTACTAGCTACTGAATTGTGTGTTTTACCATTTTAATTAATACTTTTAAATATATTTGAGATCATTGAAATGTGAAAGGACTTTTTATGTGAATGGGAAATTGATTTTTTTTTTTTACTAGCACAAACTTTATTTTCTTTTTTTTTTTGCTTTTTGCTTTTTGCTTGAGGCAATTGGGGTTAACTAACTTGCCCAGGGTCACACAGCTAGGGAATGTTAAGTGTCAGAGATCAGATTTGAACTTAGATTCTCCTGACTTCAGGTGTGGTGCTCTATCCATTACACCACCTAGCTGCCACCTAGCACAAACATTCTTTAAGGAAATTCTTTATAATTATTAGGAATAGTGTTCTAATTGAAACCGCTTTTATTGAAATTATGGGACAATATTTTTTCATTATCTTGCCTTATAATATATGCTATTAGTGTTCTGAATTAATTGTTTGAATGGTATGCTATAGTGTACTTGAAATGTTAGCCAGGGTTTAACTAGATGGAGTTTTTCATTTAAAGGCTTCCAGAAGTATCATTAACAAGTTTGACAGTATGCTTGATTACACTTCTTGACACAGCATTATTCGAGGACCATGGATTTTTTACATTGCAAATCAATTTTTTTTTTATTGCATAGAAAAGAATAAATTGTTTTCAGCTAGAATTAACATTGTCAATATGAATAAACCTGAAACACAGCTTTAGTAATAAATTATGGATTGGGGCTATAACTCTTTATTTTGTGGCAGGCTTAAGACCCTAAATCTTAAATCAGTTTTTCTTCCTTTTCTAGAGGTATAATTGTTTTAAGCATCACTGGAGTGATACAAGAAAACCTGTCATTTTAGAAGTAACTCCTGGTGGTTTTGACCAAATTAATCCTGCAACCAACAGAGTCCTTTGTTCTTATGACTACAGAAATATCGAAGGTTTTGCTGACCTTCCTGATTACCCGGGAGGGTTTTGTATACTTTATGGAGGCTTTAGTAGATTGGTAAGTACTTCTAAAGAGAATTTCATAAATGGGGAGTGGAGGGAGAGGACTGTATTTTCACTCAGATATTGTCCTAAGTTAGTCATGATTGCATATTAATTTGAGATCTTTCTTTAATTTATCATTTTGATGGCAGGCATAAGGACTGAATGTGATTGCCTTAGTATTAAAAAAAACTCTGAATGAGGGAGCTTTTCTGCCTGTGTACATTAGTATCTACTCTGCGGGCTCTGAAAAGCCCAGTGTCTCTCTCAAGCTCAGATAGCCAAGCAGGGGCAGGGCTTGAGTCCAGTCTGCTTGACTTCAAAATGAGCTCTATCCATTACTCTAAACAGCTTCTATTCTTATGGATTTGATAGTTAGGAAGTAGGTGAAATGGAGTTAACTTTTTTCAAAAAAGAAGTCAAGGTTTTCTCCCACTTAAGTTTCATTTGAGACTTCACAGATCTGAACATCATTGGTAGTCATAGTCACTGTTTCAACTCTGGAGTTTCTGAACCTTTAACAAATTGTTGTAGCCTACTGAAAGGCTACTTTGACTTGTCCTGTTTGCAACTAAATAACAAGTGCTGAACATGTCATGCATTTATACTTTTAGTATACAGTTATCCCTTCCACATTTCTGGGATTCGGGGCATGGTACTCCCCACAATCTGAAGAATGTGCATAAAGTTTTTTTGGACCTCCCTCTATATCAGAGAAGAAATCTGAATTTTTTTTCTTTTTCCTTTATAGGGTATTTATAGTGCCATGATTATAAAATTTAGGTTAATATTATATAATACTACACATATTTTATACATTTTTGAAGTTGTAAACTTTTTCTATGTTGTTTGCTGGGCATTGTGTGTTTGCAACTTCCACAAAACTCCCAGAAAATTTCCATTTTATTTCTTACGCTGATCTAAGATATATCAAAACTGTGATGGGGAAAGTTGTGATGTGGAAGGGATAACTATAGTAATAAAATGTAGACATAAAGCTAGAACACAAATCATAGGATTTTTTTTAAAAGTAAAATCTATTCATTTTAAAAATGAAACAAAGCCTTTCGAAATGGCTTGCCCAAGAACATGAGACTAGTTAATAGCAAAAATGAGAACTCAGTAGATGGTTTACTCATCAGAGTTGAGAATTGCATATTGACTTATTGACTTTTTTTTAAACTTTTGATCATTAAGGAATTTACTACTAATAGAAACTCTGCATTAATTCCTACCTTTTTAATAGTTTTCCTATCACTACTTGAATGATCTTCACTAAATATCTATTAGAAAAATTGCTTACATGAAAGCTGTGGGAGAAAAACAGAATTTGGTCAGAGAAAAACAAAGCAGGTGCTATGTAGATTTTAAAATATAAATCACATAATAGAGATATTTAAATGCTGTGTGACTTTATGTTTTTGATTATATTCATAAAATCCTTTGGTTTTTAAAAAATAAGCTGGAATGTTTGTACATTACAATAACTTATCATAAGACATTATTCCTACTTTTATTTGAAATGCTTCTTTTCAGAACTGCTTTTCCTTTGCTGGTTAAATGTATATAAATGCTTTTGTAAAAATCATTTGAATATATGACTTTTTCAATATTAAAACATTTGTAGCATCTATTTGCATCTGAACAAAGGGAAGAAATAATCAAGAGTGCAATTGACCATGCTGGCAATTATATAGGCATTTCCCTGCGGATCAGAAAAGACCCTTTAGGATTTGAACAGTATTTAAACCTTCGTTTTGGAAAATATAGTGGCGATGAATCCATAACATCATTAGCAGAATTTGTTGTTCAGAAAATATCTCCTAGACATTCGGTAAGACATGCAATGAATATGAACATTTTTTTCATTTTGATGATCTGTTCTTTCTCATTTGACTAACTTTTCAATGTGTATTTTATTTAAAGGAACCTGTAAAAAGAGTATTAGCTCTTACAGAAACTTGTTTGGTAGAACGTGATCCAGCAACCTATAATATCGCAACACTGAAGCCTTTAGGAGAGGTCAGTACCAACATTATCAATTTATGTAAGATTTCTTGGCAAAATAGAATTGTTCTTTACCCTTTTTTCTCCTTGTGAGTTACAGATTAAAAATTCATTTCTGGAATTAATTTTTAATATTTTATCTTAGAAAATTAAGCATTTCAGAAATCTGTTTTTTAAGTGCAGAACTTTTAAATTTAAATGAATGAGTATAAAAACTTTATTGGCTCACAAACATTTGTCCTTTTTTACATGCTGAGATGATGCACAGAAATCTGCAACATAGACTGAAGTGCTTGAAAGCTATATTGACTTTTGCTTTTGTAGGCTAGTTAAGTTTTCTGAAGACTCCACTCAACTTTAAATTTTAAAAATCTTTTTTTTTTTAATCAAATTAGGTATTTGCACTGATTTGTGACTTTGAAAATCCGCAGCTTTTTACCATTGAATTTATAAAGGGGCAAATACGGAAATATTCTTCAACAGAAAGGTATTTGTAAAATTATTTCAAGACTAGAAAGTACTTCTAATGTTAATTCACTGATACAACTTCAGGTGATCATCCTTAATACCAATTTGTTTTATAAATGAAAATTTTTCTAGGATAATTTGTTGAATGGCAGCTAGGTTGTATAGTGAATAGAACGCTGGACTTGGAGTTAGGAAGGCCCGAATTCAGATTCTGCTCCAGACACTTGCTAGCTTTGTGACCCTATACTGATCACTCAGTTTCCTCATCTGTAATATGGGCATAATAACACTTACCTCCAGAGTCATTTTTAAGATTAAAAAAAATTGATGTGGAAAGTACTTTGAAAACACAAAAATGTCATTTGAATACT
Organism: Myrmecobius fasciatus; assembly: GCA_023553655.1. NCBI lineage: Eukaryota > Metazoa > Chordata > Mammalia > Dasyuromorphia > Myrmecobiidae > Myrmecobius > Myrmecobius fasciatus. Next base: position 90,303 of record JAJPUD010003866.1, read on the forward strand.
GTTATGGTACAGGTCTATTAAGCACTAATTGAGTCTTGCATTTTTCATACTCACATTTGAGATCTAGCTGTAACATTTCTTTAAAAAATACATATTGTTACATTGGGTGAGAGTTGTGGGAATCCATAGCTTACTAATGATGAAAACATTTCTTTCAAATATTCAGTTAGCATTATGGCCATAAATTATGTAAATGAAACAGTAAAGCTGATCCATTTTTACGTTTTGAGGAAATTTCTCTTTTTAATTTTCTCTTACTTTTAACAGTCTTTATACAATCATGTTTTTTTGTCTACTCTTTATAAGTATATCGTTAGTCTTTTATTTGTTGCAAATATTTTGTGTAGACTTGCTCACTTTGCTTTAATCTGTTTAAAATATATATATACATATATATCTTATCCTACCAGGCTACAAATTATTCTTTGAAAGTCTTCATGATAATGTGCCAGTATTATCTTCCTGTTCAGTATTAATAAATGTCTCTTAGCATTTTTACCATTTTGGGTAGTTTTTTTTTTTTTTTTTTTTTTTTTTTTTT